>JAVJIX010000328.1:205000-270000 GCA_036785185.1 Paratrypauchen microcephalus
TCTAAACCAGGACTAAACCAGGTCTAAACCAGGTCTAAACCAGGTCTAAACCAGGACTAAACCAGGTCTAAACCAGGTCTAAACCAGGACTAAACCAGGACTAAACCAGGACTGAACCAGGACTGAACCAGGACTGAACCAGGTCTAAACCAGGTCTAAACCAGGTCTAAACCAGGTCTAAACCAGGACTACAGCAGGTCTAAACTGAGACTAAACCAGGTCTAAACCAGGACTAAACCAGGTCTAAACTGAGACTAAACCAGGTCTAAACCAGGACTAAACCAGGTCTAAACTGAGACTAAACCAGGACTAAACCAGGTCTAAACCAGGTCTAAACCAGGTCTAAACCAGGACTACAGCAGGTCTAAACTGAGACTAAACCAGGTCTAAACCAGGACTAAACCAGGTCTAAACTGAGACTAAACCAGGACTACACCAGGTCTAAACCAGGTCTAAACCAGGTCTAAACAAGGTCTAAACCAGGTCTAAACCAGGACTACAGCAGGTCTAAACTGAGACTAAACCAGGTCTAAACCAGGACTAAACCAGGTCTAAACTGAGACTAAACCAGGTCTAAACCAGGACTAAACCAGGTCTAAACTGAGACTAAACCAGGACTACATCAGGTCTAAACCAGGTCTAAACCAGGTCTAAACAAGGTCTAAACCAGGTCTAAACCAGGACTACAGCAGGTCTAAACCAGGACTAAACCAGGTCTAAACTGAGACTAAACCAGGACTACATCAGGTCTAAACTAGGACTACATCAGGTCTAAACCAGGACTACACCAGGTCTAAACCAGGTCTAAACCAGGTCTAAACCAGGTCTAAACCAGGACTAAACCAGGACTAAACCAGGACTAAACTGAGACTAAACCAGGACTACATCAGGTCTAAACCAGGTCTAAACAAGGTCTAAACAGGACTAAACCAGGACTACACCAGGTCTAAACCAGGACTACAGCAGGTCTAAACCAGGACTAAACCAGGTCTAAACTGAGACTAAACCAGGACTACATCAGGTCTAAACTAGGACTACATCAGGTCTAAACCAGGACTACATCAGGTCTAAACCAGGTCTAAACCAGGACTAAACCAGGACTAAACTGAGACTAAACCAGGACTACACCAGGTCTAAACCAGGACTAAACCAGGACTAAACTGAGACTAAACCAGGACTACATCAGGTCTAAACCAGGTCTAAACAAGGTCTAAACAGGACTAAACCAGGACTACACCAGGTCTAAACCAGGACTACACCAGGTCTAAACCAGGACTAAACCAGGACTAAACTGAGACTACACCAGGACTAAACCAGGACTAAACTGAGACTAAACCAGGACTACACCAGGTCTAAACCAGGACTAAACCAGGACTAAACTGAGACTACACCAGGACTACACCAGGTCTAAACCAGGACTAAACCAGGTCTAAACTGAGACTAAACCAGGACTACATCAGGTCTAAACATGGACACAGGACTATCAAAATTCTGGACTAATCTGATCCCTGCCAACAGTAAAGAGACATAAAGTGTCATTTGTTTCGGTAAAATACAGAAAAGCTGCTTAAAAATGAGCAAAACACAAAGAAAACATGACTGTCACATGATCGTCATGAATGGGACAATAATTTGGAACAATCGTCGTTAATTTCACACTCGTTTCACAATTTTATTATTTCCAACCATCACAAACTGGACAGAGGAGATAATACTCCCTACAACAACTCACCCTGATGTATCAGATAACACTCGCTAACTGTATACAGCTGGGATTTGATATTTTGTTACTTATTTTTCCATTTTATTCTGATTTGTGCATATACACTTATTATTATTTTTTATTTTTATAATTATGTCTCATTTGACTCCGGTCTCTTGCTCTTCTTTTGCTCTTTTATTTTTGTTCCCCTCTGTTATATTTACTATTTATGTGTTTATTATTTTATTATTTAAAATGTATTATTTTTTATTTTATTTATATTAATTTGTATAATTATTTGGATACAGTAGCTATTGGACCCAAATAATTTCCCTTGTGGATCAATAAAGTTTGTCTAAGTCTAAACTGGGGTGTCCCAGTGTTTTATTTTGAAAATCTGGTCACCCTAAAATTGTACATCCAGTTTAAATGTAAATATTTAAACTTCTGCAGTATCATGTGATGTGTTCATATAAAAATACTGCATTTCCTGTCTAAAAATACAAATATAAAAGTGAAAAATACAAATATAAAAGTGAAAAATACAAATGTAAAAGTGAAAAATATAAATATAAACTTGAAAGAGCCTGGTATAAATGTGTAAAAATACAAATATAAATGTGAAAAATACAAATATAAAAGTGAAAAATACAAATATAAAAGTGAAAAATATAAATATAAATGTGAAAAATACAAATATAAAAGTGAAAGCCTGGGGTAAATGTGTAAAAATACTAATATAAACATATAAACGTGTAAAAATACAAATATAAATGTGAAAAATACAAATATAAACGTGTAAAAATACAAATATAAACGTGTAAAAATACAAATATAAACGTGTAAAAATACAAATATAAACATATAAACGTGTAAAAATACAAATATAAATGTGAAAAATACAAATATAAACGTGTAAAAATACAAATATAAACGTGTAAAATACAAATATAAAAGTGAAAAATACAAATATAAAAGTGAAAAATATAAATATAAATGTGAAAAATACAAATATAAAAGTGAAAGCCTGGGGTACATGTGTAAAAATACTAATATACTCAACAAAAATATAAACGCAACACTTTTGTTTTTGCTCCCATTTTTCCTGAGATGGACCCAAAGATCCAAAATTCACTCCAGATACACAACACTACCATTTCTCTCAAACATTGTTCACAAATCTGTCCAAATGTGTGACAGTGAGCACCTCTGCCCCGCCGAGACAATCCACCCCACCTCACAGGTGCGCCACATCAAGATGCCGATCCGACATCATGACCAGTGCACAGGTGTGCCCCAGACTGCCCACAATAAAAGGCCACCCCGAAATGTGCATTTTTTTGCTTTATTGGGGGTCTGGGGACTCAGAACCAGTCAGTATCTGGTGTGACCACCATTTGCCTCATGCAGTGCAACACATCTTCTTCACATAGAGTTTATCAGATTGTCAATTGTGGCCTGTGGAATGTTGGTCCACTCCTCTTCAATGGCTGTGCGAAGTTGCTGGATATTAGTGGGAGCTGGTACACGCTGTCGTATACGCCGGTCAAGCACATCCCAAACATGCTCAATGGGTGACATGTCCGGTGAGTATGCTGGCCATGCAAGAACTGGGACATTTTCAGCTTCCAAGAATTGTGTACAGATCCTTGCAACATTATCTTGCTGAAACATGAGGTGATGTTCATGGATGTATGGCACAACAATGGGCCTCAGGATCTCATCACGGTATCTCTGTGCATTCAAAATGCCATCAATAAAATGCACCTGTGTTCTTCGTCCATAACAGCCTTTGAAGAGGAGTGGACCAACATTCCACAGGCCACAACTGACAATCTGATAAACTCTATGCGAAGAAGATGTGTTGCACTGCATGAGGCAAATGGTGGTCACACCAGATACTGACTGGTTCTGAGTCCCCAGACCCCCAATAAAGCAAAAAAAAAATGCACATTTCGGGGTGGCCTTTTATTGTGGGCAGTCTGGGGCGCACCTGTGCACTGGTCATGATGTCGGATCGGCATCTTGATGTGGCGCACCTGTGAGGTGGGGTGGATTGTCTCGGCGGGGCAGAGGTGCTCGCTGTCACACATTTGGACAGATTTGTGAACAATGTTTGAGAGAAATGGTAGTGTTGTGTATCTGGAGTGAATTTTGGATCTTTGGGTCCATCTCAGGAAAAATGGGAGCAAAAACAAAAGTGTTGCGTTTATATTTTTGTTGAGTGTATAAATGTGTAAAAATACAAATATAAACGTGTAAAAATACAAATATAAACATATAAACGTGTAAAAATACAAATATAAACATATAAACGTGTAAAATACAAATATAAAAGTGAAAAATACAAATATAAACGTGTAAAAATACAAATATAAAAGTGAAAGATCCTGGTGTAAACAAACGCGCTGACGCTGTTGCTCCTCTCCGCCTCCAGGGGGCAGCAGTCCGCGCGCACGCCCCTCTCAGCGTCATGACGTCACCCCGGCCAGCGGCGCTAGCCCCGTTAGCCTCCGTTAGCTCCTCACGTAAACATTGTGCGATTTTCCTGCGCTTTTTCTGCACTTTCCGCCTCCCCGCGGGACAGGACACGGTCTGGCGCTAACAGAGCGTCATGTCGCCTCGGACTGCGCCGTCAGGAACCGCCCCGAGGCTTTAAGAGTCTCTGATCGTCAAAGGTGAGAGCTTTTACCCGGGTTCGTCTGGTGCTAACGATGCTAACGAGGCTAAGTCCCAGCCTCAAGATTCCAGATTCCAGATTGTTTATTTGTCATATTCAGGATCAACACAGGGTCAACAATGAAATGTTTAGGATCAGAAGAACCGTTGACTCGCTCAGATAGTCAGAAGTACTAATAACTGCAATAATAGTACATGGTAAAAAAAAAAAAAAAAGTGATGCAAAAAAAGTGCAGGCGGAGAAGTAAACAATATAATAAAAATATGTAATAAAATGTAATTAAATACAATGTGCAGGTAGGATTAAATGGAGTATTTCACAGATTGCACATAATATAGTATAAATATTGCACATAGGTTATTGCACAGATTATTGCACAGGTAACAGTTGTTTACAGTGAGGTCGTGACAAACATGATACATTCATACAGAGCAGCAGCAGTAAACATAATTCTGCATCATGAAAAGTAGTTTAGTGCAGTATTATTGAGAGTTCAGTATTATTTAGAGTATTACCCAGAGTTCAGTAGTCTGACAGCTTGGGGGTAATATAAAAACACTGTCTACTGAGTGTTTTTGTGCGTGCTGCAGGCTCCTGTATCGTCTACCAGAGGGTAGCAGACGGAAGAGTCCTTGTGCCGGATGAGTATGGTCCTTAGTGATGCTGCGTGCCTTACGCACGTGAGGTGAGGACAGGTGAGGACAGGTGAGCGCTGTGAGGGACCGGGGACACACCACTTTCATCACGACATTAAAGGAAAAGTAACGTTATTTTACAATCTGAGCCTTCTTTCGGTAATAAAACAAGTCGTTTGACTCACCCATATCACGTTCGTGTCATTTGGAGCTGTTTGAAGAAAGTTATGTTGTAGCGTATCCATTAGCATGAGTATTCGGGGTATTACTTTGCGGTCTCCAAATAAAACAAACTTTAGCACTTTTCAAATCATAGAAGCCCGATGTCTTAATGTAAGATTTAGTTTGAAGCAAAAGTGGCCTGTAATCCGAGATTTAGCCATAGTTTTCAGCTTTGCGTTTCATGTTTGGGTCCCGGGAGCTGAGAGCACAGTCCGCACATGCGCACTGGCGTCCTCATCTACTCGAAACTATGGCTAAATCTCGGATTACAGGCCACTTTTGCTTCAAATGAAATCTTACATTAAGACATCGGGCTTCTATGACTTGAAAAGTGCTAAAGTTTGTGTTATTTGGAGACCGCAAAGTAATGCCCCGAGCATATGATACAGCACCATGTTAACGGATACGGGATCATTACTAGAACAGAACGGCTCAACATAAGTTCTGCGATACTGCTCCAATTGACAGAAAAATGCTATGGGTGAGTAAAACTACTTGTTTTATTGCCGAAAGAAGGCTCAGATTGTAAAAAAAAACGTTAATTTGCCTTTAAATCTGTGGATAAATCTGAGCTTTAATCTCAGTTTAATCCGGTGAAATGTGTGGAAGGAGCAGCGTTTCCCTCTGCAGGTCAGATGGAGGTTCTGTGCGTTTGGCGACAGATTAAACATTTAAACGCCAAATAACCGCGATGACACGGGTGCAGCTGCTGCATGTCACGGGTAGTGACTGTAGTTGTTTATTTCACGTTAGAAACAGTGGAAATCTGCAGGGCTGAGGTTCAGAGGCCTGAGGTTTTGTTTTGCATCAAAACACCGCGATAATGAACGAAACTCACTGTAAACCTTGCTGTAAACAACCTTGTGATGTCATCATGTGGCGATACAAGAAATGCTCCACTGTGTTTTTAAAATCCTCACACCTCACTGCTCCTGAAAAGGATGGGTCAAATGTAGAAGTCAAATTTCTCCCGTGTGTCACTGTGTGTCATTGTGTGTGAGACCAATAAAGGCTTAATCTTAATCTTAATCTTCACTAGAATCATTTAGATCATTTCAGTCCTGGAATTGCTAAACTTGAAGCTCATGTTTTAGTCTTTTTTTGGATTGTAGAATAGTAAAATGCACCTGAGTTTTATGGACTAATTTGGTTGCTTTGTATGTTTGTATGTTTGTTTGTTTTTTTGTATCCAGTTTTTCATTTAGTTTTTTCTTTCCAAATAGCAAAAGGAGAAATTCAATTTGTAAACTGAACAGCTAAAATCATTTGTTTCATCAGATTTTGAATTTTAAACACTATTGGATTTCTCACTTTGAATTTTTAAACTCTGGAAAAACATGTTTGAATTATTTTTATTCAAGCCCTCAAATTCAACAGTCAAAATTCGTAAATGTGAGTGTAAAATTCAGAGTGTAAAATTCGCATTAAAGATGCTTCTGCCTTGGCGGAATCGATCCTGTGTGATCCAATTCAACACATACACTCACACTGTTGAATTTGAGGCTTGAAAATATTTGTGCTAAAAAAAAAAAAAATGTTTTAATTTAATCAACTAAAATTCAGAATAAAAATAATTCAAACGTGTTTTTTTCAGAGTTAAAAAAATCAAAGTGAGAAATTCATTCATTCATTCATTCATTTTCTTCCGCTTTTCCATTTTTTGGGTCGCGGGGGCAGCAGTCCAAGCAGTGTTCTGCTGCCCAGAACACAATGCACCAGCCCCCATGAATCCTTCCGCGAGTGGTGGGACCACAGGAGGCTCACGTCACAACAGGCCTTGATGTATCTTCTGCCATGGTGGCTACCAGTGTCCACAGACACTGGGGGCGAGGTGGGGTTAAGTGTCTTGCCCAAGGACACAACAGCAGCGCTCATCTGTGGGAGCTGGGATCATATGCGGTCAACCCGTCAAGAGCGGGATTTGAAAATCTAATGGAACAAATGACCTTCCATAAAACAGTTAAAATGCAAAATGATGTTACACAGTAATACAGCGAGTTCTTGGGTTTAGTCAATAATTGAGAATACCAGGTTCAACATTTGTGAATTCACCGTCTGGAGATTTCCTGGTCAAATCCAGGAAATCTGACTGTCGCCCCCATCTGGGAGGACGACATCATTACATTCTAGATCGGGGTCTCCAACCTCCAACCCTCCTCTTCCAAGCAGCTTGCCACGGGATTTGGAATTATACCGTTGTGCTGAGTGACAAAAATTTGGTTAATTATATGCCTATTTCCGTTGTAAATGGATAATTTAGCATCTCAATTTGTGCACTAATAAATGGACAGTGGTTTATGTTTTATGGACATCTAACTGTACCCCAGGGTCGCCCTCTTTCTTATAATCGTCTCAATTTCTTGCGACCGCTAAAATGAGCAGCTCTCTGGCATTTTTGTTTCGTAAAAGTAGCTCGTCGGAGGGAAAAGGTTGGAGACTTCTGTTTGAATCTGAACTTAAAGGAATATTAATGTTTTTTACAATCTGAGCCTTATTTCTGTAATAAAACAAGTTGTTTTACTCACCCATAGCACTTTGGTGTCATATGGAGCAGTTTCGTAGATGTTGTAGTTTAGCGATATCCATAACGTGAGTGCTTGGGGCAGGCGACTGCAGTCACCAAATAACACAAACTTTATCACTTTTCAAATCACAGAAGCTCAATGTCTTAGTCTACACTTTAGTTTGAGTCAAAAGTGCCTCTAATCCGAGATTTATCCATAGTTTGGAGTAGATGAGGAGGACAGTCGCATGTGCGGAGTCACAGCTGATTTGCAGATAAGAAGACGCTCAGAACTTTTCTGTTGCGAGCGACACATGGCAGAAGATTGGGACTTTGAGGCTGAAGAGGACTTATGGAGGACTGAGGACTGAAGAGGAGTATACGGATGAGGAGACAGAATGGATACGGAAAGAATGAAGCGGAGACAGTTTTAGGAGCAGCAGAGAACAGCCATCGGTTTCACATTACTTCTCAGAATCGTGCGCTGAATCCGCTGGCCTTCTTTCTTTTCCTTTGCTGGTAAAAAATGGTCCTGACTCAAGTGGGTACTGCAAACACGATGGTGCAAACGTCTTACAGCTTTGCCTTTCATGTTTGGGTCCCGAGAGCTGAGAGCGAAATCAGCTGTGACTGAGCACATGCGACTGTCCTCCTCATCTACTCCAAACTATGGATAAATCTCGGATTAGAGGCACTTTTGACTCAAACTAAAGTGTAGACTAAGACATTGAGCTTCTGTAATTTGAAAAGTGATAAAGTTTGTGTTATTTGGTGACTGCAGTCGCCTGCCCCAAGCACTCATGTTACGGATATCGCTTGTTTTATGACAGAAATAAGGTTCAGATTGTAAAAAAACGTTAATATTCCTTTAAAACTGCCAACACGCTCAGTGACCCGTGTGAACGCTTTTGTCGCCTCAGCTCATGATACAGCTGGAGAAGCCCGCACTGCCAGGGACCATGCCCGTGGTGTGGCCCACCATCCTGGACCTGGGCAGGGACGAATGCAAACGCATCCTCCGCAAACTGGGTAAGACACCACCAGGCTGGCACCTCCACCCACCTCCACTGGAATCTGTTAAGTGCGGTTACGGATTTATGTGACTGCATCTGTACACGGAGTAGGGCTCTGAAGTTGCCGATAAAATACCTCAATACAGAGGCCTCAATACGATATGTTTTTCAGTACAGTGCACTTTCGCTTCAATACGATTCAGTGAAAAACAAAGACTAAACCATGGCTCTGATACTGTCCCATTCCTCTGTCTTACCCCTTGATCCCGAGCTGAGAGCGCTCGAGGTACGAATGTTCCCCTAAGAAAAGGGACGCCGCTTGATTACCGTTTCGTCATCGTCCCTCGCCGTGTCGAGGATTATCGGGTACCTCAGCTCCACAAAAAACAAGCTTGTTTATACATGAAAGTTCGATGAAAACGATAACGTCGACTAAACAGACGCCGTGACAACAGTTCAGTAAAAGTAACGTAGAACATCAGCGTCATAATCATAAACCTGCTAAACTGTTAGTCGATAATTACACCTGCTGAAAATACATTTATGAGACTCCTCGGCTGGTCCATGTGACACTGACATCCTGATCCCAAAAGTCCTGGTTTAGTCCTGGTTTAGTCCTGGTTTAGTCCCGGTTTAGTCCTGGTTTAGTCCCGGTTTAGTCCTGGTTTTGATATGATTTAGTCCTGGTTTAGTCCTGGTTTAGTCCCGGTTTAGTCCTGGTTTAGTCCTGGTTTAGTCCCGGTTTAGTCCCGGTTTAGTCCCGGTTTAGTCCTGGTTTAGTCCCGGTTTAGTCCTGGTTTAGTCCTGGTTTAGTCCCGGTTTAGTCCTGGTTTTGATATGATTTAGTCCTGGTTTAGTTCTGGTTTAATCCCGGTTTAGTCCTGGTTTAGTCCCGGTTTAGTCCTGGTTTTGATATGATTTAGTCCTGGTTTAGTTCTGGTTTAATCCCGGTTTAGTCCTGGTTTAGTCCCGGTTTAGTCCTGGTTTAGTCCTGGTTTTGATATGATTTAGTCCCGGTTTAGTCCCGGTTTAGTCCCGGTTTAGTCCCGGTTTAGTCCTGGTTTAGTCCCGGTTTAGTCCTGGTTTTGATATGATTTAGTCCTGGTTTAGTCCCGGTTTAGTCCTGGTTTAGTTGTGGTTTAGTCCCGGTTTAGTCCTGGTTTAGTCCTGGTTTTGATATGATTTAGTCCTGGTTTAGTTCTGGTTTAATCCCGGTTTAGTCCTGGTTTAGTCCCGGTTTAGTCCTGGTTTAGTCCTGGTTTTGATATGATTTAGTCCCGGTTTAGTCCCGGTTTAGTCCCGGTTTAGTCCTGGTTTAGTCCTGGTTTAGTCCCGGTTTAGTCCTGGTTTTGATATGATTTAGTCCTGGTTTAGTCCTGGTTTATTTCTGGTTTAGTCCCGGTTTAGTCCCGGTTTATTTCTCCTTTATTTCTGGTTTAGTCCTGGTTTATTTCTGGTTTATTTCTGGGTTATATCGGGTTTATATCTGGTTTAGTTGTGGTTTAGTCCCGGTTTAGTCCTGGTTTAGTCCTCGTTGTCCTGATCCCAAAACCTGCCTGAGCTTGTAGTCGTACCCCTTCGTTCGAAGTCTGGTCGAGAGCTAACTTCGTTTCAAGGGGTATGTAGCCCGAGGTCGTGGCCCGAGCCCTTGATCAATATTAGAATCGGGACACCCCTGTCCTCACATGAACGCCCAAAACCAAGGGGTAGGGGTAAGACGAAGGGGTAAGACAGAGGAATGGGACGCAGCCTAAAAGTCCACCACAGTAAGTCCAATAAGTTTGTGCAAAGTGAATATGAAAAACCCATTTTACTCAAAACTGTAAAATAATTGATTAAAATGTACCTAAAAATACTATATAGATACATGTCATCTTAACCGTGAGGATATATCGATATTTCAGTATTTTTGCAAACTCCTAACGTAGACGTGGATAGAATAGTAAAAAGAGTAAGTACAAAGAAGTGCTCCAAGGAATGACTCAAGTAACAGTAAAAATGTACTGGGAAACCTAAAAGAGGAATTTAAATTTGAAGTGAATGTAATTTGACAAAACATGAAATAAGTCCCAAAATGTAGAGTTTTCAAAATTGAGACAAACTAAATCAGATCTGAAGGAGCTACTAGAAACTCAAATGTTCTAGTCTGGTTTCTTTCCAAAGTGAATGAAATAAACGTAGCTGAGTATTCCCCGGCTGTGTGCTTGACGTTCCTGTGGCGTGTCCGTTTCAGAGCTGGAGGCCTACGCCGGGGTCATCAGCGCCTTGAGGGCCCAAGGAGACCTCACCAAGGACAAGAAGGACCTGCTGGGAGAGCTCACCAAGATCCTGGGGTACCTGCTCTTTACCTCCGAGTTACAGACGAGTGTTACAGAAGAACATCTCCTGCTTTTGTTCAAGCCTCGGAGCGTTCTGTTCCAATCAGGACATTTGAAATCTAAAATATTGATCTAAAACCACTTCAAAACAAGCGACTTCAGCCGGGACTAAACCGGGACTAAACCGGGACTAAACCAGAACTGAACCAGGACTGAACCGGGACTAAACCGGGACTGAACCGGGACTAAACCAGGACTAAACCGGGATTAAACCGGGACTAAAGCGGGACTAAACCAGAACTGAACCAGGACTGAACCGGGACTAAACCGGGACTGAACCGGGACTAAACCGGGACTAAACCAGAACTGAACCAGGACTGAACCGGGACTAAACCGGGACTGAACCGGGACTAAACCGGGACTAAACCAGAACTGAACCAGGACTGAACCGGGACTAAACCGGGACTGAACCGGGACTAAACCGGGACTGAACCGGGACTGAACCGGGACTAAACCGGGACTAAACCGGGATTAAACCGGGACTAAACCAGGACTGGACCAGGACTGGACCAGGACTGGACCAGGACTGGACCAGGACTGGACCAGGACTGGACCAGGACTGAACCAGGACTAAACCAGGACTAAACCAGGACTAAACCAGGACTAAACTGTATCTTTTACATTAAAGGTCTCATATTGTTGTTTCCTGGAGTTGTGTTTTGTTTTTGAGTTCTTCTCTCAGACTGAAAACACTCTGCTCCACCTTGTGATGTCATCATGTGGTGATACAGGAAGTGCTCCACTGTGTTTTTAAACTCCACACACCTTCACTAGAATCATTTGGATCATTTCAGTCCTGGAGTCGCCGATCTCGACTGAACTAAAGGGAAAAGTTCACTGTTCACTTGATGACATCACGAGGTGGAGCAGAGCGTTTGGAGCTTTGGAGATGTTACAGACGAATAATAAAGAGTTCCTCAAACATGAGAATGAAACAAACACAACTCCAGGTTTCAAACTCTTGTTTCCTTCTGCAGGATTTCCACAGAGCGTCATCGTGCTGAAGTCCGCAGAGCCGTGAACGATGAACGCCTCACCACCATCGCCTACCAGTGAGTACACGCACATGTGCACTAGTGCTGTCGGGCCATTCAAAGATTAATCTAATCAATTACAGGATTTGTTTGGAACGTGGCGGCGAGCGTGTTCTCTGTGTCCGTTTATATATATATATATATTAGAGGTAAGATCTTAAGCCCGAGCCCGACCTGACCCGACCCGAATTTCGGGTCGGGTTCGGGCCTAAAATGTCAATCATTGCTTCGGGTCGGGCTCGGGCTCGGGCCGGGCTTCTCTCTCGCTGACTTTTTTTAAAAATAAATATATGTTTATAAAAATGTATAATAAAACGATGTGTGGATACTAAACTAAGGAATACTTGTTTTAAAATAAATAATTTGGATAAAACAGAGAAGGCGCTGTAAGGTAATTGCTATTTAACTACTAAACAGGAGCCGCTCTTAATAATCTTCCCCTCCGCAAGTCCACATCTATTTTGACCTGGTATCCCCAATATGGAGGAGCAAGAAGTTAAGGATAAACTAAAGACAGGAGAACTGAAAAGACAAACACGCACCGGTAAGAGTGAGGTGTGGAAAAGCTTCAAATTGATTGTTGAAAATGCTACAGAAACTTGCGTTGGCTTCGCTGAATGTAGTCAATGTGGCGCTTTGCTTTCATACGAGAGCAAAAAGACTGGCACCTCGACGTTCCCTCTGCGCGCCTGTGCAGTTGCGCACTGCTCACACATTCTCAGCGCACAAGAAAACCTCTGCAGCGCAGGGATGAAAGAGTTCCGCTTTTTTTTCAGCCGCGGGGTCATCTGAATACGGGGGAATCGTCCAGTATTCAGAAACAAAAGTATGTGTCTCGTATTAAACTTCTACCGGTGTAAGCCACGAGCACGCGCAAGCCGCGAGCACGCGCAGCTCTTTCCGCGTGTAGCGGGGGTGCATGTCGGATGTCGCGCACAGGAGTCCAAGGAGCGCTCAGGGAGTTAGTGTGTTTGCTCAGACACATAAAACATTAGGGGGAACATTGACGCTGAGCAGGCATTTAAACAGCTGTACTAGCAAAATTGATGATCGTCAAACATCTATATTATCATTTGTTTCAAAAAAACGCCCCTCACAAATAAAATATGAAATTTCGGGTTTGCTTCGGGCTCGGGCCTGCAAATCAAGTTAATTGGTCGGGCTCGGGCCGGGTCGGGCTTTAATACCCGCGGGCCGAGTCGGGTCGGGCTGGATTTTTTAGGCCCGATCTTACCTCTAATATATATATACGGATAAAACGGTAACAATGTACTTTTCAAATAAAAAGACTCAAGATATACACCCTAATATTTTTGTGGCGGGCCATATGATCCGGAATGTGGAGGAGATAAAATACCTCGGGGTAATCCTGGATTCTACACTTGATTTTAAACAACATTTAAAAAAAGTCTGTCATGTTTTAAAATTTAATATGTTTAATTTTCAACAAATCAGGAGTTCTTTATCCTTGGAGGCTGCAAAAACATATTTTAACGCAATGATCATATCTCATATTTCATACTGTATATCCTCATGGTCTCAGGCCAAACAGACAGTTCTCAAACCTCTCAGATCCTTGCATAATCGGGCCCTAAAAATTCTGGATAAAAAGCCTCTAAGGCACCATCATTGTCATATACTTAAAAAATACAAATTGCTTAGCTTTGAAAATCTGATCAGCTTCTCCAATATTCGTCTGGTTTAGGGCTGTCCCGACTATTCGACGTAATCGATTACGTCGAAGACGTAAATAAGTCGGCGTGTGCAACATACCGTCGTTTACGTGATTTGAAAAAAAAAAAAAAAAAAAAAAGTGATTTGCGCGAGCGGTAGATGTGCTGGAACAGAAGCGGTAACAATGGCTGCACGCCCGAGGGTGCCCGAAGATGATGAAGATCAGCCCAATAAACGGACAAAGACATCTAAAGTGTGGAGATATTTTAAAGAGAAGGCACACGAAGACTTCGTCGTGTGCCGCATTTGCAAGAAGGAGTTGGCGTACCATAGCAGCACCACAACTATGCATGAGCACATGAAGCGGCGACATCCTGGTGTGCTGCTGGATGATGACAGAAAACAAGCTGGACAGTCGTAAGTCTAACTAAGTGTTTGTTTCTGTAGGAGATGTATTGAGGAAGTGAATGAGGTTTTTCAGATCGAGACGCGGGGTAAATATTTCATCAAAGAAATGGAAACGTAATTACGTTTCCCTTTCTTTGATTAGAATAGTATTACTATTTATTTAGACCTGCAGTCGGCACAGACAGTGTTGAATAGCGCAAGGTGCACTGTGCACTTTGATTTCTTGTATAGCCTGTCGCTATGCTGGCGGCGTGCATAGCAACGACACGGAGATAAAGCAATGATTCGTAATTTGCCCGTTATAGACTGAATATTCAACACCTGAGGGTGACAGTGGTCGGGATGTTTGTAGAAGAGCTTGTATACAAAGTAAAAAAGTAAATTAAGACAAAAGAAGAGCGCATATTCCTGCCAACAGCGGGAGATGTGTAGTGAGAGGAATGCGCGCCTGATTCAGAGAGGTCTCATGTCCGTTCTCCTCCCCGGTGCACAGTGCACCTTGCGCTATTCAACACTGTCTGTGCCGACTGCAGGTCTAAATAAATAGTAATACTATTCTAATAATATAATAATACTCATAATTATGTCGTACATTACGACCTGGGTCTATATTAGCAACAGAAGGACCAGGTCAGGAGCCTCAGCCCACTGCAGTGGTGGAGGGATAATGAAGGAAAGTTCCCCAACCTGGCTCAGCTGGCCAGATCATACCTGGCTGTACCCGCAACATCAACGCCATCTGAGCGTCTCTTCTCAGCTGCTGGGAACATTGTTAGTAAAAAAAGAGCAAGCCTGACACCTGACCACGTAGACATGCTCACATTTCTTCATTTTAATGCTTAGAAAGAGCAGTTACATACCCTGTTGGGGAAAATAAAAGAGCAGTTATATACCCTGTTGGGGAAAAAAAAAACTCAAGTTCTGTTTGTAATACAAACTTTGTATTCAGTTTGCACTCATGTGAGTCAGTGTTCTTACTAACTAACATAATTGAAATTTGTGTATAAAGTTATTTATTCTTATCAATTATTTGATTTGCCTTTTATTTTTATTTGGGCATGCCTTCATTTCTTGAAGATTAAACTGCAAAACTTTTAAGTTTGAGAATGAATAAATAAATATTTTTTACTGTTCATAAAAGCGTGTCAAGCCTGTTTGTAATACCCGCCAACCCAAAAAACATTACTTTAAAAAATAATCGTGACTATTCGAAAAAAATAGTTGATAGATTAATCGGGAGAAAAATAATCGTTAGGGACAGCCCTAGTCTGGTTCATAAAATCTTGCATGACGCTGCCCCACCCCCTCTACAGACCTATGTCCAGCCACGCGCTCGGCTCACCAGCCGAGTGTTAAGGTCTGTTTCGAGGGGAGACTGCGATGTCCCAAAAAGGAGAACTGCCTTCTCCCAATCAGCCTTTTCTTATAAAGCTGTGACGGAGTGGAACAGACTCCCGAGTCATATAAAGGACATGGCAGACTTTCTAACATTCTCTCGAGCCGTTAAAAGCTCCTGGACAGTCAGTCCTGCTCTCACTAATACCAGACGGTAGTTGGCCAACAGAGGTTACCCTCGTGGGTATCCTCTGTTGGCAAAGGCCCTATTTCTAAAGCTTCACCTCAAAATAATAGTACCAGTTAGGTAGGTGGCTGTCGGATGATACCCTCGTGGGTACCATTCGACAGCTGCTGCTCTTTATAAAAGTAATGAAAGGGGGTTATTATCATCAGCGTTCACCTTTGCTCTCAATGACCCTGCTCCTAAGTTATGCGTGTGATTTCTACCTGTATGCACTTATGAATATGCACGCACTTTAAATGTCGGATAATGTATAGAATTGTTTTGAGATTGTTTATTTTAGAAGTGCTTATATTTTAAGATTTTATCCTGCACTAGCCTGTTAAGATTGTACCTTGTATTTGATATGTGATTTCTTTTTATTATATTGTATTGTATTTTTATTGTATTTATAATTGCACTTTATCGTATTTTTGTATTGTATTTTATGATGTGAGGACTGCAGATGGAAATTAGCTTTGTGCTAAATCTGGTGCAGACATCTTTTTAATGAAACTGCACACTGTCCTTAATAAACTAAACTTAAAAAAAAAATAAAAATAAAAAAAATCCACCGTCCCTGCTGTCGTTGACGAGTCTCTCTCGTTCTCTGTCCGCCCTCGCAGCATGTCCGGTCCCAACAGCTCCTCCGAGTGGTCGATCGAGGGACGGCGCCTGGTCCCGCTCATGCCCAGGCTGGTCCCTCAGACGGCGTTCACCGTGTCCGCCAACGCCGTGGCCAGCGCGACGGCCAATCAGAACGCCACGCTGCTGCTTCCCGCCCAGACCGGAAACAAAGAAGGTGCGTCACGTGTTGATATTCTGGGGGTGTTGTACACGCGCGGTTACCATGGAGACACTGTCAGAAACGTTTTTCAAGATCGTTTGGACACATCTTCACGAGCCTGTGATCAAAACACAGGTCGTGTTTAGGTGTCAGCAGCATTCTCTGGGGGTGTGATGCTAACTGAGGCACTGCTCTGTCTGAAGCTCTGTTAGTTTAATCTGAGCTTTATTTAAACACAATCTGAGCGTAAAAGAGCCGTCTTATCTGAACTTTTCGGACATTTAAAAACTCATCAGCCTGTGTTAACATTAGGAATGCACGATATATCGGCATTAACATCGGTATCGGCCGATATTGCCAAATTTTTAAACATATCGTTATCTGCCCGATATGTAAAAGTGGGCAGATATTAACAACCGATATTTGTCAGTACAGTAATCCCTCCAATTAACCTTTTCTCACATTTCTCTCTCGTTTAAATGGGGGCGGGGGGGGTGATAGCGCAGCATGACCGGCACGAGACCGCGCGTCCCACCCGGGGCTGCGAGCACGAGCCCCGTGTCCAAACCGTGCCTCCTCCTCAGGACCACGTCCACGGTCCTGAGGAGGAGCAGTCCGAGCACATCAAACCTTGACATGAACGAACGCAAGAGCCGCACCAAACCAGGCAAAGAGCCGCACGCCGTGGTTTAATCCTGGTTTAGACCTGGTCTAAGGTTAAGAGGCCGAGAAAGACGCTCTTTCAGCGAGAATAAGAGCGGGGCAGGGCTGGCTCTGCTTCTATGTGACTTCCAGAGCCGGGGCGCCGACGCTGTGAGCCGCGCGGGCGGGCCGTGCCGCGCCGCGTGGGCTCCATCGGTGTAGCGCGGCCTTGCGCCGTATGGACGTTTTGATCCTTCGATGTCGGCTCTTCCTATCATTGTGAAGCAGAATTCACCAAGCGTTGGATTGTTCACTCACTAAGGGAACGTGAGCGGGGTTTAGACCGTCGTGAGACAGGTGAGTTTTACCATACTGTTGTTGTGTCTCCGCTCCCATCGCACGTTCGGCGCTATATTGAGCCGTGTCCCCCCCACGCTTCACTATCAACACATTCCATTGTAAATCTATGAAAGTTCGAGTGTTCAAACGAGAGAGAAATGCGAGAAAAGCCCAACTCCAGTCTGAGAAAAGCATAGAATGTGTGTGGTGAGGCATTTACAGCCCTAAAACATGTAGAACAATTGCAAAATACAAAGTTGTCCTACCTCGTGGACCTCTCCCACCGCGGGCCACCTCTGGAACCTAACCCCGTGTGTGTTGGTAAAGTGTATTTACGTTTCGGGGCGTGCATCTGAGCGCGCATTTATTGAATTTTTGAGATTTGTTGTTTTTAAAGTGCTTTATAAATAAAGTTGGATTGGAGATTTCGCGTTTCGTAACTTGAAACTTCTTTCGTATCTAGAGACCAAAATTTGACGTGAAGGCGTTTCGTAACTTTTCGTTTTCGTTTGTTGGGTCATTCGTAAGGTGAGGTACCACTGTATTAATATGGGATATCGGTATCACTTAAAATGTTCACATCGGTGCATCCCTAGTTAACATGTGCATTGTGTCTCCATGGTAACTGCGGAACATTCCCCCACAGAGGCACATGTAGAACACCTTCAGCGTGGGGTCAGTAGGTGTGTTGGCCTCGGCCGCTCACAGGACGATGAGTACGTGTGTGTGTGTGTGTTTCAGTGGTGGTGTGTTACTCGTACACCAGCACCACAGGGACCCCCAGCTGTGCCACGGCCGCTGGCGCCGTGATCGGGGCCACGGTCAAGTCCCCCCGACCACCCAGCCCCTCCTCCAACGTGGTGGTGCTGCCCAGCGGAAGCACTGTCTACGTAAAGAGTGAGTCACACCAACACACTCCAGATGTTTCACCAGAGAGTGAGTGTGTGTGTTTGTGTAACAGTTGTGTAACCCTGGCGCTGCCGCAGGTGTGTGTGTTTGTGTATAAGTTGTATAACGTCGCCGCAGGTGTGAGCTGCTCCGATGAAGAGGAGAAGCCTCGTAAGCGCAGGAGGACCAGCTCTTCTGGTTCTCCGCCCGTCGTCCTGAAGGAGGTGTCCAAGGTGTCGCCTCCTCCCTCCAAGAGCATCAGCGTCCCCGTCAGCGCCAGCCCCAAAATGGGCACCATCATGCAGAGCATCGCCAACTCCCTGCCCCCGCACCTGTCGCCCGTGAAGATCACCTTCACCAAACCCACCATCCAGACCACCAACGCCACCACGCAGAAGGTCAGCCGCGCGTCATCATGAACGCCAGAGGAGCGGAGATGAGCCTTACCCCTTTGACCGTTTGTGTTGCAGGTGATCATCGTGACCACGTCCCCCAGCTCGGGGTTTGTCCCGAACATCCTGTCCAAGTCTCACGCCCACAACAGCGCCGCCATGTCCAAGCTGAGCTCGTCGGGCGCGCTGACCCCGCCCTCCCACAAACAGACCGTGGTCTTTCCCTCCAGCTCCAGCCCCTCCCACACCATCGCCGTGACGACTGTGGTCTCCTCTTCGCCATCCGTGCTCATGTCCACCATGGCGCCGTGTGAGTTTGAACTTCTCAGGTTTAGTCCAAACGCAGAGTTCACCTAAACCCTAGTCCTGGTTTAGTCCTGGTTCAGTCCTGATTCAGTCCTGGTTCAGTCCTGGTTTAGTCCTGATTTAGTCCTGATTTAGTCCTGGTTTAGTCCTGGTTCAGTCCTGGTTCAGTCCTGGTTCAGTCCTGGTTCAGTCCTGATTTAGTCCTGGTTTAGTCCTGGTTTAGTCCTGGTTTAGTCCTGGTTTAGTCCTGGTTTAGTCCTGGTTTAGTCCTGGTTCAGTCCTGGTTTAGTCCTGGTTCAGTCCTGGTTTAGTCCTGATTTAGTCCTGGTTTAGTCCTGGTTCAGTCCTGGTTCAGTCCTGGTTTAGTCCTGGTTCAGTCCTGGTTTAGTCCTGGTTTAGTCCTGGTTTAGTCCTGGTTTAGTCCTGGTTCAGTCCTGGTTTAGTCCTGGTTTAGTCCTGGTTCAGTCCTGGTTTAGTCCTGGTTCAGTCCTGGTTCAGTCCTGGTTTAGTCCTGGTTTAGTCCTGGTTCAGTCCTGGTTCAGTCCTGGTTCAGTCCTGGTTTAGACTTGGTTTAGTCCTGGTTCGGTCCTGGTTCGGTCCTGGTTCAGTCCTGGTTCAGTCCTGGTTTAGACCTGGTTTAGTCCTGGTTTAGTCCTGGTTCAGTCCTGGTTCAGTCCTGGTTCGGTCCTGTTTCAGTCCTGGTTTAGACCTGGTTCAGTCCTGGTTTAGTCCTGGTTCAGTCCTGGTTCAGTCCTGGTTTAGACTTGGTTTAGTCCTGGTTCAGTCCTGGTTCAGTCCTGGTTTAGACCTGGTTTAGTCCTGGTTTAGTCCTGGTTCAGTCCTGGTTCAGTCCTGGTTTAGACCTGGTTCAGTCCTGGTTCAGTCCTGGTTTAGTCCTGGTTCGGTCCTGGTTCGGTCCTGGTTCGGTCCTGGTTCGGTCCTGGTTCGGTCCTGTTTCAGTCCTGGTTTAGACCTGGTTCAGTCCTGGTTTAGTCCTGGTTCAGTCCTGGTTCAGTCCTGGTTTAGACCTGGTTTAGTCCTGGTTTAGTCCTGGTTTAGTCCTGGTTTAGACCTGGTTTAGTCCTGGTTTAGTCCTGGTTCAGTCCTGGTTCAGTCCTGGTTTAGACCTGGTTTAGACCTGGTTTAGTCCTGGTTTAGTCCTGGTTTAGTCCTGGTTCAGTCCTGGTTCAGTCCTGGTTTAGACCTGGTTTAGTCCTGGTTCAGTCCTGGTTCAGTCCTGGTTTAGACCTGGTTTAGTCCTGGTTTAGTCCTGGTTTAGACCTGGTTTAGTCCTGGTTTAGTCCTGGTTTAGACCTGGTTTAGTCCTGGTTTAGTCCTGGTTCAGTCCTGGTTCAGTCCTGGTTTAGACCTGGTTTAGTCCTGGTTTAGTCCTGGTTTAGTCCTGGTTTAGTCCTGGTTCAGTCCTGGTTCAGTCCTGGTTTAGTCCTGGTTCAGTCCTGGTTCAGTCCTGGTTCAGTCCTGGTTTAGACCTGGTTTAGTCCTGGTTTAGTCCTGGTTTAGTCCTGGTTTAGACCTGGTTTAGACCTGGTTTAGTCCTGGTTTAGTCCTGGTTTAGTAGGTTTAAATGTCATAAACCTCACTCTAACCTGCGGGGTCAGATCTCTAGACACACAAATGCTTCTTCTTCTGAATCCCGCCTCTCTGCTCGTTCCCATAGCGGCGCCCTCTGCTGGAGTGAAGGTGGCGGCGGCTCGTCTGCCGTCTCCGAAGACCCTGGTGGGCTCTCCCTCTCAGATCCTCGCCCAACTGCCCAAAGCGCAGCCCCCCAAACCGCTGCAGCAGAGCCCCCCCGTGGGCAGCGCCGGCGTGGGCCAGAGCCCGGGCACCAGCGCCTCCCCGGGACCCAAACCCACCATCCAGATCAAGCAGGAGTCAGGTACGAGCCCCTCACGCTGACCCGAGCCCCTCACGCTGACCCGGGCCCCTCACGCTGACCCGGGCCCCTCACGCTGACCCGAGCCCCTCACAGTGACCCGAGCCCCTCACAGTGACCCGAGCCCCTCACCCTGACCCGGGCCCCTCACACTGACCCGTGCTCCTCACACTGACCCGAGCCCCTCACAGTGACCCGAGCCCCTCACCCTGACCCGAGCCCCTCACACTGACCCGGGCCCCTCACACTGACCCGAGCCCCTCACCCTGACCCGAGCCCCTCACACTGACCCGGGCCCCTCACACTGACCCGAGCCCCTCACAGTGACCCGAGCCCCTCACCCTGACCCGGGCCCCTCACACTGACCCGAGCCCCTCACACTGACCCGTGCTCCTCACACTGACCTCACCCTGACCCGAGCCCCTCACCCTGACCCGTGCTCCTCACACTGACCCGAGCCCCTCACCCTGACCCGAGCCCCTCACAGTGACCCGAGCCCCTCACGCTGACCCGGGCCCCTCACGCTGACCCGGGCCCCTCACACTGACCCGGGCCCCTCACACTGACCCCGGCCCCCCACACTGCCCCCTGACCCGAGCCTCTCACACTGACCTCACCCTGACCCGAGCCCCTCACACTGACTCGAGCCCCTCACCCTGACCCGGGCCCCTCACACTGACCCGACCCCCTCACACTGACCACTGACCCGAGCCCCTCACACTGACCCGAGCCCCTCACACTGACCACTGACCCGAGCCCCTCACACTGACCCGGGCCCCTCACACTGACCCGGGCCCCTCACACTGACCCGAGCCCCTCACACTGACCACTGACCCGAGCCCCTCACACTGACCTCACCCTGACCCGAGCCCCTCACCCTGACCCGTGCTCCTCACACTGACCCGAGCCCCTCACACTGACCCGAGCCCCTCACACTGACCCGAGCCCCTCACACTGACCCGAGCCCCTCACACTGACCACTGACCCGAGCCCCTCACACTGACCCGAGCCCCTCACACTGACCACTGACCCGAGCCCCTCACCCTGACCTGAGCCCCTCACACTGACCCGAGCCCCTCACACTGACCCGAGCCCCTCACCCTGACCTCACCCTGACCCGAGCCCCTCACCCTGACCTGAGCCCCTCATATTGACCCGAGCCCCTCACACTGACCCGAGCCCCTCACACTGACCACTGACCCGAGCCCCTCACCCTGACCTGAGCCCCTCACCCTGACCCCAGCCCCTCACACTGACCCGAGCCCCTCACACTGACCTCACACTGACCCGAGCCCCTCACACTGACCCGTGCTCCTCACACTGACCCGTGCTCCTCACACTGACCCGAGCTCCTCACACTGACCCGAGCCCCTCACCCTGACCTGAGCCCCTCACACTGACCCGAGCCCCTCACCCTGACCCGAGCCCCTCACACTGACCACTGACCCGAGCCCCTCACACTGACCTGAGCCGCTCACACTGACCCGAGCCCCTCACCCTGACCCGAGCCCCTCACACTGACCACTGACCCGAGCCCCTCACACTGACCACTGACCCGAGCCCCTCACCCTGACCCGAGCCCCTCACACTGACCCGAGCCCCTCACACTGAACTCACACTGACCCGAGCCCCTCACCCTGACCTGAGCCCCTCACACTGACCCGAGCCCCTCACACTAACCCGAGCCCCTCACACTGACCCGAGCCCCTCACACTGACCTCTGACCCGAGCCCCTCACACTGACCTGAGCCCCTCACACTGACCCGGGCCCCTCACACTGACCCGTGCTCCTCACACTGACCCGGGCCCCTCACACTGACCCGAGCCCCTCACCCTGACCCGAGCCCCTCACAGTGACCCGAGCCCCTCACGCTGACCCGGGCCCCTCACGCTGACCCAGGCCCCTCACACTGACCCGGGCCCCTCACACTGACCCGGGCCCCTCACACTGACCTCACCCTGACCCGAGCCCCTCACACTGACCCGAGCCCCTCACACTGACCCGAGCCCCTCACACTGACCTCACACTGATCCGAGCCCCTCACACTGACCCGAGCCCCTCACACTGACCTTACCCTGACCCGAGCCCCTCACACTGACCTTACCCTGACCCGAGCCCCTCACACTGACCCGAGCCCCTCACACTGACCCGAGCCCCTCACACTGACCTTACCCTGACCCGAGCCCCTCACACTGACCTCACCCTGACCCGAGCCCCTCACACTGACCCGAGCCCCTCACACTGACCCGAGCCCCTCACCCTGACCTCACACTGATCCGAGCCCCTCACCCTGACCCGAGCCCCTCACACTGACCTCACACTGACCCGCGCCCCTCACACTGACCACTGACCCGAGCCCCTCACCCTGCCCCGGGCCCCTCACCCTGACCCGGGCCCCTCACACTGACCCGGGCCCCTCACACTGACCCGAGCCCCTCACACTGACCTCACCCTGACCCGAGCCCCTCACACTGACCCGAGCCCCTCACACTGACCCGAGCCCCTCACCCTGACCTCACACTGATCCGAGCCCCTCACACTGACCCGAGCCCCTCACACTGACCTCACCCTGACCCGAGCCCCTCACACTGACCCGAGCCCCTCACCCTGACCTCACACTGATCCGAGCCCCTCTGTTCGCAGGAGTGAAGATCATCACGCAGCAGGTCCAGCCGTCGAAGATCTTGCCCAAACCGTCCGTTGCTCTGTCCAGCAGCAGCTCCTCCCCCATCATGGTCGTCAGCAGCAACGGCGCCATCATGACCACCAAGCTGGTCACTCAGCCGACGGGTGAGACGCCTCGCCGCCACCGGCACGTCACGCTGGGGCTCTTCTGCGCGGACGTCTCTGGTGGAATGTTCATCTGTTTTTGGCTGTGTGTGCGTTGTGTCTCCATGGTAACCGCCGCACATTCCACCACAGACGTCCAGAACATCCCCAGCGTGACGTCACCGCGAAGTGTCATGTGGGCGACTCTGATCTGTTACGGTTTCTCCCTGTGCCAGCCTCGCAGGCGACCTACACGCGCCCGACCGTGAGCCCGAGCCTCGGCGCCAGACTCTCCGCTTCAGGGGGCGGGGCCACGTACGTGAAGACCACCAGCGGCAGCATCATCACCGTGGTGCCCAAGTCTCTGGCCACATTAGGAGGAAAGATCATCAGCAGCAACATCGTGTCCGGTGAGAACCCTGCAGAATACTGTGGCTCCTCTTGTACCTGCTGCTGTGAGCCGCGGCGTTTTGCTCTTCAAATGTTCGTACGAACCTGCTCGACGTGATCCTGGGGTGCTTTTTCACTATTTTTCGCGTGAAAAAAATCCTATTCCTAAAATACGCCGTGTTCTATTGAATGTCGGTACAGCGGTTCCTCGTTTATCGCGGGGGTTTGGTTCCAGAAATAACCCGCAATCAGTGAAATCTACGGAGCCCTGGAAGTGACATAGGTGAATAAATAAAATAAGGTGTGGGAACAAGGTATAAGGTGTGGGAACAAGTTATAAGGTGTGGGAACAACTTATAAGGTGTGGGAACAACTTATAAGGTGTGGGAACAACTTATAAGGTGTGGGAACAACTTATAAGGTATAAGGTGTGGGAACAAGGTATAAGGTGTGGGAACAAGTTATAAGGTGTGGGAACAAGTTATAAGGTGTGGGAACAAGGTATAAGGTGTGGGAACAAGTTATAAGGTGTGGGAACAAGTTATAAGGTGTGGGAACAAGTTATAAGGTGTGGGAACAAGTTATAAGGTATAAGGTGTGGGAACAAGGTATAAGGTGTGGGAACAAGTTATAAGGTGTGGGAACAAGTTATAAGGTGTGGGAACAAGTTATAAGGTGTGGGAACAAGTTATAAGGTATAAGGTGTGGGAACAAGTTATAAGGTGTGGGAACATGTTATAAGGTGTGGGAACACATTATAAGGTATAAGGTGTGGGAACAACTTATAAGGTGTGGGAACAAGTTATAAGGTGTGGGAACACGTTATAAGGTATAAGTGTGGGAACAAGTTATAAGGTATAAGGTGTGGGAACACGTTATAAGGTATAAGTGTGGGAACAAGTTATAAGGTGTGGGAACACGTTATAAGGTATAAGTGTGGGAACAAGTTATAAGGTATAAGGTGTGGGAACACGTTATAAGGTGTGGGAACACGTTATAACTCGTTCCCACACCTTGTTATTTTATTTATTCACCTATGTCACTTCCAGGGCTCCGTAGGATTCTGCGAAGTAGGACAATTTTATATTATTCTCCATGTTTTAAGGCTGTAAACGCCTCACCACACACACAGAATAATAACAGGTCTATGTTCTGCCTGAAGGCACCACCACGAAGATCACCACCATCCCCATGACCTCCAAACCCAACGTGATCGTGGTGCAGAAGACCACAGGGAAAGGAGCCACCATCCAGGGCCTGCCCGGCAAGAACGTGGTCACCACTCTGCTCAACGCCGGGGTCAGTCGCACTTTTATCCACTTTTAAAGGTCACGCTCTTCTCCGATCGGCGTCAGCATGAAGGTTCCTCATCACAAACACCTGGAGATGTTTGGAATTTGGATCATTTCAGTCCTGGAGTCGCCGAGACCAGGAACAGGAGCAAAACCAGGACCAGGACTGTAACCAGGAACAGGACTGTGACCAGGAACAGGACTGAGACCGGGACTGAGACCGGGACTGAGACCGGGACTGAGACCGGGACTGAGACCGGGACTGAGACCGGGACTGAGACCGGGACTGAGACCGGGACTGAGACCGGGACTGAGACCAGGAACAGGACTGAGACCAGGACTGAGACCAGGAACAGGATAAAGACCAAGACCAGGAATAAGACCGAGACCAGGCCTGAGACCAGGCCTGAGACCAGGAACAGGATAAAGACCAAGACCAGGCCTGAGACCAGAACTGAGACCAGGAACAGGAGCAGAACCAAGACCAGGACCAAGACCTGGACCAGGACAAAGACAAAGACCTGGACCTGGACCAGGATCGTGACAGTGTTTGCCGATGTGTGCATTGTGTCACCATGGTAACTGCTGAACATTCCACCATAGAGATGCATGTAGAGCACCCCCAGCACGACGTCTCTGCAGAGGATCAATAAGATTTTCACCAGTTTGATGAAGTTGCTGAGACGTTCAGTATTTGAAATGTTTTAGCTTGAAGTGTCCACACGGGGTCAGCAGTGTTCTGTGTCGTCTGTTACACACCTGCACATGGCACAGTACACAATTTAGTGTGTTTTACTCTGAAAACACACTTCACAACACACTAAACATGCTGAAAACTGAGCAGCAGAGTTTTGAAATGAGTCGATTTGACTTTTAAAGGTGCCAAATCACACAAAAGTGACTCCTGTGAGCTTTAAGTCATGTTGTAATACTCTTCCCTCCTCACAAACACACCTGGAGTCGTGTTTGTTTCATTCTCATGTTTGAGGAACTCTTTATTATTCGTCTGTAACATCTCCAAAGCTCCAAACGCTCTGTTCCACCTCGTGATGTCATCAAGTGAACAGTGAACTTTTACCTTTAGTTCAGTCGAGATCGGCGACTCCAGGGCTGAACCAGGTTTAAACCAGGTTTTAACCAGAAATGAACAAGGTCTAAACCAGGACTAAACTGGAACTGAACCAGGTCTAAACCAGGTCTAAACCAGGTCTAAACCAGGACTGAACCAGGACTGAACCAGGACTAAACCAGGCCTGAACCAGGCCTGAACCAGGCCTAAACCAGGTCTGAACCAGGTCTGAACCAGGACTGAACCGGGACTAAACCGGGACTAAACCGGGACTGAACCAGGTCTAAACCAGGACTAAACCAGGCCTGAACCAGGCCTGAACCAGGCCTGAACCAGGCCTGAACCAGGCCTGAACCAGGCCTAAACCAGGCCTAAACCAGGTCTGAACCGGGACTAAACCGGGACTAAACCGGGACTAAACCGGGACTCAACCAGGTCTAAACCGGGACTCAACCAGGACTAAACCGGGACTGAACCAGGTTTAAACCAGGTCTAAACCAGGTCTAAACCAGGTCTAAACCGGGACTCAACCAGGACTAAACCAGGTCTAAATCAGGACTCAACCAGGTCTAAACCAGAACTGAAATGATTCAAATGATTGTAGTGAAGAAACACGGTCTCTGTGTCTTTGTGTAATGTCCTGTTCTGTCCTGTAGGGGGAGAAGAGCCTCCAGGCGGTGCCAGGGACCAAACCGGCGATCATCACCGCCTCTCGTCCCATCACCAAAATGATCGTGACTCAACCCAAAGGCCTGAGCGCCGGAGCCCAAACCACCGCCACCAAGATCATCCCCACCAAGATCGTGTACGGGCAGCAGGGCAAGACTCAGGTGAGCCTCTGGGCCGCCAGACCGCCGCGTTCCGCCGCCAGACCGCCGCCAGACCGCCGCGTTCCATCAGATTTAGAATTTTAAATACCGCTCAATTTCTCACTTCCAATTTTTTAACTCTGAAAAAACATGTTTGAATTATTTTTATTCTGAATTGGAGTTGCTGAAATTATAAGTGTTTTTAGCAGAAATATTTTTAAGTTCTCAAATTCAACAGTCAAAATTCAGAGCAAAGATTCAAAACGCCTGTTGACCTAATTTTGTAGTAATAAAAATGCAGCCGGCCTCGCTCTGTCGCTAATCGAGTTCATTTAAAGTGTGATTTTGATCTGATTGCGGTGCACCTCGCAGCTCTACGCATCGTGTTTCAGCCGAAACGGTAAACCGATCCGGTGAAGCGCGGTGCTGTCGGCTCGTTGTCGTGACAACGGTAAACAGAAGAAAACAGGCACACACAAATGGTGTGGATTGCAGGAGAATAAAAACGCTGAAATGTAGACAGACGAATAATAAAGAAACAAAACACAACTCCAGGTGTGTTTGAGGAGGAAACAAATTCAAACAGGAAACAAATGGATTAAACCTCACAGGAGTCAGTTTGTGTGATAAAGAACCTTTGTGTAAATCAGTATTACTCTAGGACAGGATCTCCAACCTGACACCTGGTTTAGTCCTGGTTTAGACCTGGTTTAGTCCTGGTTTAGTCCTAGTTTAGACCTGGTTTAGTCAAAGTTCAAGTTCAAAGTCAGCTTTATTGTCAATTCTGCCATATGTGTTCAATATACAGTGAATTGATATTTAGTTTTTCGATTAGTGCTGTTTCAGTCCTGGTTTAGACCTGGTTTAGACCTGGTTTAGATCTGGTTTAGATCTGGTTTAGACCTGGTTTAGACCTGGGTTAGACCTGGTTTAGTCCTGATTTAGATCTGGTTTAGACCTGGTTTAGACCTGGTTTAGACCTGGTTTAGACCTGGTTTAGATCTGGGTTAGACCTGGTTTAGTCCTGATTTAGATCTGGTTTAGATCTGGTTTAGACCTGGTTTAGACCTGGTTTAGATCTGGCTTAGACCTGGTTTAGTCCTGATATAGATCTGGTTTAGATCTGGTTTAGACCTGGTTTAGACCTGGTTTAGATCTGGTTTAGATCTGGTTTAGACCTGGTTTAGACCTGGTTTAGATCTCTACTGAACTAAAGGGAAAAGTTCACCTGATGACATCACGAGGTGGAACAGAGCATTTGGAGCTTTGGAGATGTTACAGACGAATAATAAAAAGTTCCTCAGACATGAGAATGAAACAAACACAACTCCAGGTGTGTTTTTGAGGAGGAACAGTGTCAGAATTTGACCAGGGATGAAAGAGTTCCGTTTTTTAGCGGATCTCCGCTTTTTTTTCCAGCTGCGGGGTAATTTTTTTTTTTTTTTTTTTTTGTTTTTTTACATCTGTGCAAATTCGTTGAGAAAGATTTTGGGTGTATATATATATGTATAGTTGTGTTTAGGGTCGCCAACCGTCCCTTGAAAAACAGAATCGTCCCGTATTCAGAACAAAAGTACATGTCTCGTATTAAACTTCGTATTAAACACGGGCGGGAGCCCGTGTCTGGAGCCGCGGACCGAGCGAGTGAGCGCAGCTCTTTCATAACAGCGTGTACCATTGCGTGTACACAGGTTAAACTTTATAAAACATCCTATACCTCATCCTACCTGCCCGTGCCTCACTTAACGTGTCGCTCCTCGCTTTTTCACCTGCGCCTTTTAGCGCGCATAAGCTCCTCAGTGCGCTCTGATTAGACGAAGTGCAAAGCAAAAACAAATCCAATATATATACTACTAGTAGGCCTACCTGTTAATAAAATGTGTTTTTTTTGTACTTTTATCTACAGTTTTATTTTATTGCTAACATATAGCATATAGAAATCCAAATTTCAGAAATTAAAAATTTTCCAGCGGGGAGGGGGGGGGGGACTTTCCGCTTTTTTCATGATTGGCCACTTTCATCCCTGATTTGACTTAAAGCTGCAGGAGTCAGTTTTGTGATACAGAACATTTAAGTTTGGTGGTTCCGGTTGGTTCCAGGTGCTCATAAAGCCGAAGCCAGTGTTCCAGACCGCCGTGGTGAGCGAGCAGACGAGGCAGCTGGTCACGGAGACGCTGCAGCAGGTTAGGGCCTGTGCGGACCAGGGGACCCCTCAGGATGGGGGCCCCCGAGAGGAGGCGACGACCGGGGCATATGCCGAGACCGCGGGGCTGCTGACGGAAGCTGCACCAGGAGGCTCCCAAGGTACCACACGGAACTAGAACCACAGACTGTAAAAATGTACAAAGAACTAGAACCACAGACCATAAAAATCTACAAAAAACACAGAACTAGAACCACAGACCGTAAAAATGTACAAAGAACTAGAACCACAGACCGTAAAAATCTACAAAGAACTAGAACCACAGACCGTAAAAATGTACAAAGAACTAGAACCACAGACCGTAAAAATGTACAAAGAACTAGAACCACAGACCATAAAAATGTACAAAGAACTAGTACCACATACCGTAGAAATGTACAAAAAAAACAGAACTAGAACCACAGCCTGTAAAAATGTTCAAAGAACTAGAACCACAGACCGTAGAAATGTACAAAGAACACAGAACTAGATCCACAGACCGTAAAAATGTACAAAGAACTACAACCACAGCCCGTAAAAATGTTCAAAGAACTACAACCACAGCCCGTAAAAATGTTCAAAGAACTAGAACCACAGACGGTAAAAATGTACAAAGAACTAGAACCACAGACCGTAGAAATGTACAAAAAAAACAGAACTAGAACCACAGCCTGTAAAAATGTTCAAAGAACTAGAACCACAGACCGTAGAAATGTACAAAGAACACAGAACTAGATCCACAGACCGTAAAAATGTACAAAGAACTACAACCACAGACCGTAAAAATGTTCAAAGAACTAGAACCACAGACCGTAAAAATGTACAAAGAACTAGAACCACAGACGGTAAAAATGTACAAAAAACACAGAACTAGAACCACAGACGGTAAAAATGTACAAAAAACACAGAACTAGAACCACAGACGGTAAAAATGTACAAAGAACTAGAACCACAGACCGTAGAAATGTACAAAAAAAACAGAACTAGAACCACAGCCTGTAAAAATGTTCAAAGAACTAGAACCACAGACCGTAGAAATGTACAAAGAACTAGAACCACAGACCGTAGAAATGTACAAAGAACACAGAACTAGATCCACAGACCGTAAAAATGTACAAAGAACTACAACCACAGCCCGTAAAAATGTTCAAAGAACTACAACCACAGACCGTAAAAATGTACAAAAAACACAGAACTAGAACCACAGACGGTAAAAATGTACAAAGAACTAGAACCACAGACCATAAAAATGTACAAAGAAATAGAACCACAGACCGTAGAAATGTACAAAGAAATAGAACCACAGACCGTAAAAATGTACAAAGAACTAGAACCACAGACCGTAGAAATGTACAAAGAACTAGAACCACAGACCGTAGAAATGTACAAAGAACTAGAACCACAGACCGTAGAAATGTACAAAGAACTAGAACCACAGACCGTAGAAATGTACAAAGAACTAGAACCACAGACTGTATGGATAAATGGACAGAGCTAGTGCCGTGTGCCGAACAGGAAGTGCGCACTTCTGGCTCCATCACCTCTTAATTTTGGTCTTAAAATCTGGACTCCGGAACAGATGCCCTCTCCTCAGCTGCTCCTCAGCACGTGGAGGAGTGGCGGCTCTACTCTGAGCTCCCTCTGTCTAAGGGAGCGCTCACCCCCCGCGGAGGAAACTCATTTAACGTTTGTGTCAAGTGCAGGACCAGAGAACTGAACCGGGACTGAACTGAACCAGGACTAAACCAGGACTGAAAAAGAACTGAACCAGGGCTGAACCAAACCAGGACTAAACCAGGACTAAACCAGGACTGAACCAGGACTAAACCAGGACTGAAAAAGGACTGAACCAGGGCTGAACCAAACCAGGACTAAACCAGGACTAAACCAGGACTGAACCAGGGCTGAACCAAACCAGGACTAAACCAGGACTGAACCAGGACTGAACCAGGATTAAACCAGGACTAAACCAGGACTGAAAAAGGACTGAACCAGGGCTGAACCAAACCAGGACTAAACCAGGACTGAACCAGGACTGAACCAGGATTAAACCAGGACTAAACCAGGACTGAAAAAGGACTGAACCAGGGCTGAACCAGGATTGAACCAGGACTGAACCAGGACTAAACCAGGACTGAACCAGTACTAAACCAGGACTGAAAAAGGATTGAACCAGGACTGAACCAAACCAGGACTAAACCAGGACTGGACCAGGACTGCATGAGGTAAAATGATCAGATGTTTATTAGTGGATATTGGAGTGCTGCTCTGGGTGAGTGAGGCGCTCCTCAGACAGGAGCTCGAGTTCCTGCTCAGATAAAAGCGGATGGCAGAGGCGGGTTTATTTGTGGATCTGCGGTGTGTTTATTTTGGAATTCCAAATGAGTTTAAAGGGGCCGCTCCGAGTCAGCCAAAGGGTCGTGTGTTGCCCGGGAGCTGCACGATGCCCGGGTCTGCTCCAGCACCACGACACTAATCCTGTTTAATCCGGTTTATTTTGTATTTTACATGATACAGTGACATTATACAAGCTCCAGGAAATACCCAAAAACCTTCTGTGTGTGAGCTCAGGTGTGTGTGAGCCCAGGTCACACTGCAGGAAATACAGCAGTGTGTAGTGTGTGTGACCAGTGTGTAGTGTGTGTGACGGGGAAAACCAGGACGGGAGAGAAAGTGAAACTGGAATACAGCTTTGACATTAGCATACTCCAGTTAAAGCAGTGCTTCTCAAATAGTGGGGCGGGCCCCCCTGGGGGGGCGCGGTGTGATGCCAGGGGGGCACGTGTGACCCTGGGAAACATGCTTTTTTGTACTGTACTACAACTGTACTACTAGAACTGTACTAGTACTGTACTGTATTGTACTAGAACTAAGTGTAATTGCACATCAACAACAGTAGGTGGCAGTGGCGCTCTCGTTGTCGCTCTGGGGCAGGGGTCGGCAACCTTAAATACGCGATATACAGAACAGACTCACCATCAGCAGAACATCCTCTGTCACAGAAAAAAACACGTATAGTCGTGTCCTTTAGTCCGACAGAAGCTGACGCATCAGCGGCACAAGGAGAGAGGGGTTTTTTTTTCAGCGCTTTGAGTTTATGCAAATGGGCCATGTGATTTTAAGTTTTGTTTCTGTAAAACGTAAACAAATGTGCGCAAAGCTGCATTAAAAACACATTAATATTTGAGTCCTCAGTGCAAAAAGACAGTGCAGTCTTTGTTGGAAGTTTCTTTCTTTTTTGTTTTTAATGTTAATAAAGGATACAGTGTTATGCAGAGGTGTACTAATAACAATTTTCTAAACAAATAATACTCTTTATAGTCGCACGCAGGGAGGGGGGCGTGAAATTTTTTCTTCTTCCTAGAGGGGGCGTCACAGAAAATAATTGAGAAGCACTGAGTTAAAGTAACATGACCTTAAAATAAAACGATGTCATTTTAATATTTGACACATTGAGGATAAAGACTTAAAATATGCTTCAGGAAGTCACAACGTAAAAACCAAAACACAAGAGCAGAAAGTACCCAGTAACTCTTCATGGTCTAATCTTTATCAGTCACTGATAAAAGTCTGGTAACTGGGAAAAACCAAACAAAAGTGAAACGGACATAAATAAGATTTGTGTAAATAAGGCCTGCAGGTGTAATTATACATTCAGTGCTCAACAGAGTACTCTTAAATTACCAAATACTACATCATAAATCATAATGAAGAACAGAAACAAGTTAAAAAACAGGTCCGGCTCTGAGGCTGTAGCGACTGTGGAAGCAGAATCTAATCCAGTAATGAAGTAGTGAAGAATCCCTCAGTCGTCCAGGTAGAATCCATCATTTTATTTTTTAAGTTAAAGGTCCCATGGCATGAAATTTTCACTTTCTGAGGTTTTTGAACGTTAATGTGAGCTCCCCTACCCTGTTTAGCCCCCCCCCATGGCTAAAAGTTGTGAAATGTGTAAACTGAGCATTTGCGATCCTTTTCTGCATTTGAAAAAAAAAAACAGCTCAAACGGGCGATTCTGAACAAGGAAACTTTCTGACGTCACACGGAAAATGCAGTTCCACCCCCCGTCTGGATGTCTACCCACCGTCTCTGTAAATCACGCCCAGAGAGTTTGGACCGCGAATGAGCTACACAATGCGAAATGCGTTTTTTTATTTGCCTGGAGGCACGTGTGAGTGTTTCTAGGCTCGGAAGTCCTTTACCCGATCCTCTGGACCTCTGAAACAGCAGTGGTTTCATTTTATTTTCTGTGAAAATGTGTTTTTTTCATTGAAACGCCTCTCCTTTCTTCCTCCGCTCTTAAAACACAGAAGTGGAGCCAACACACATCGCACCGCTAAAACAAGGAACCAGGGGCGCATTTGGCCCCTCCCACCCGCTGCTCTGACCTATCTCTGTCCTTCTCATTTGCATTCAAGCAACAACGCCCAGAATGAGGTGTTCAGAGAGATTTTTTGACCATGTCTGTGTACAGGGGTCTTTCTCAGAGTGTTGATTTTGAAGAAGGATTCATTTACAGTATTAGGGAACCATTAAGGCGCCATATAAAAGCATCAACAAGTACCATGTCATGGGATCTTTAAGAAACGCGTACCTGAGTAGCAGCTCCTCGCAGGCATCACCACACACACACACACACACACACACACACACCTGTATGTGGAGCGCGCCATATTAACAGGAAGTAATCCTGCGGGAACACTCGCGAGAGCGCTGCGAAGTACCGCGATATTTCGGTCCGCATCTTCACACACAGAGAGGCGTGGGGAACCCCAAAAACTACTCGGGTTACAAACCGTCTAAACAGGGACTCCCAGACTTCCTTTACCCCGGACACTTCCTCCAGCTCCTCCGGGGGGACCCCAAGGCGTTCCCAGGCCAGCCAGGAGACATAGTCCCTCCAGCGTGTCCTGGGTCTTCCCCAGGGCCTCCTCCCGGTGGGACGTGCCCAGAACACCTCCTGAGGGAGGCGTCCAGGAGGCGTCCGGAACAGATGCCCGAGCCTCCTCAGCTGCTCCTCTCCACGTGGAGGAGCGGCGACTCTACTCCGAGCTCCTCCCGTGTGACTGAGCTCCTCACCCTATCTCTAAGGGAGCGTCCAGCCTCTGTGGAGGAAACTCATTTCGGCCGCTTGTATCGGCGATCTCGTCCTTTCGGTCATTACCCAGAGCTCATGACCATAGGTGAGTGGAGGAACGTAGATCGACGGTAAATCGAGAGCTTTGCCTTTCGGCTCAGCTCCCTCTTCACCACAACGGTCCGGTACAGCGACCGCATCACTGCCGACGCTGCACCGATCCACCTGTCAATCTCACGCTCCATCCTCCCCTCACTCGAGAACAAGACCCCGACATACTTGAACTCCTCCACCTGAGGAGAACTCTCTACCACCCCGAGACGGCGAGCCAAGTTCCATTTTAGGAAATCTGACCGCGAGTATCATAGCAACCAAAGAGCCAATCAGGAGCGAGGCTGTTGAAGGTAACGCCCCTTCCCACTTCCCACCCACATACTGGCGACGTATGGTTGGTATGTTGATTGGTATGTTATTAATGTTAATAAGTTGATTTAGGGACAAAATATGGAAATAAATTTCCAGGATCATGTAGAGCGGGTTCACACGAACATTTAAGACCAAAATGATGAGTCTCGCAGCAGCAGGTACAGAGAGAGGAGGCCGTTCACCTTCTGTCCAGTGTGTGACTCTGAGCCTGTGGTGTCTGCAGAGGCTCCAACCGTGGTCCACATGGTTTCCTCTCGTGAGGTGGAGTGGACGGAGCAGGAGGTGTCTGTGGAGTCCAGTCCTACCATCATCTACCAGGAGCTGTCCTCAGAGGCCCAGTCTGCCACCTCCACCATCAAGGCCCTGCTGGAGCTGCAGCAGAGCACAGGTCAGAACCCTCATTTACACAAAGTGACTCTTGTGAGCTTTAATCCATGTGTGATGTTATTATTTCCCCAAAAACAGACCTGGAGTTGTTTCATTCACATGTTTGAGTAAAAACACGAAAACACATTGAGTTCAAAGTTCATCTTTATTGTCAAAAACCATATGTCCAGGTCGCACACACAGCGCCCCCTAGGCCCACAGTGAACATAAAACATGTGATAGACAATAAACACCAGGACTAAAACATCACACATACCTGTAGTAAAAGTACAAAAGGCTTGTGTATAATACAAATAAGTAAAACACACAATGTGGAGCGGAATAAAGCTCAAATGTGTCATTTAAGCAGCAGTGTCAGTGTCATTTAAGCAGCAGTGTCTGTGTCATTTAAGCAGCAGTGTTGGTGTCATTTAAGCAGCGGTGTCAGTGTGATTTAAGCAGCAGTGTCAGTGTCATTTAAGTGCCATTTAAGCAGCAGTGTTGGTGTCATTTAAGCAGCAGTGTCAGTGTGATTTAAGCAGCAGTGTCAGTGTCATTTAAGTGCCATTTAAGCAGCAGTGTCAGTGTGATTTAAGCAGCAGTGTGATTGGGAGAGAGTTGAGCATCCTGACAGCTTGGTGGATGAAGCTGTCTTTCAGTCTGCTGGTCTTGGCCCTGAGGCTCCTCAGTCTCCTTCCTGATGGCAGCAGACTGAAGAGGCAGTTGGATGGGTGGGTGGGATCACCCAGAGGGCTTTGCGGGTGAGGCGGGTGCGGTAGATGTCCTGCAGGGAGGGGAGAGAGACACCCACAATTTTCGGTGTAGCTTTTTCCGGGTGCAGGACACGGTGCAGGTGCCATACCACACAGTGATGCAGCTGGTGAGGATGAGTTCTGTTTGTGATGAGGAAACAACTTTATAAAATTATCAGAAAATAGTGTCATATGGACCCTTTTGTCTTTTGTCACACACCTTTTTATTCCAGCTCTAAATGATTGTGAGTGAACCCGGTGATGTTCTGGTGTGAGTCAGGAGCACACCTGACACCAGAGCCCCAGACGGGGACCTGGCAGGTTCACTCAGATCACGAGAGGAAGCTTTATTTTCACTTCAGGATAAAACGCCCTGCTCGGGTTCCTCTTTTAAACTCACTGGAAATGTGTTCGAGCTCTGTATAAACAAAGAAAGGGAAAAAATAAAGAATTTCAGACTGAGGCAGCCGAATGAAGCTCAGCGAGGTCAGCAGTAGTTATAGCGGCTCATCTGCAGTCAGGGACCATATTTGGACACAACAATAAAAATAACATCCAGAAAGCACAAAAACAACGAAGCAAACAATTCAGTTCATGAGAATAAATAAATGTTTAACATAGAATTAGGTCTTGATTTAGGGAAAAAAATGATGAACCAAAAAGCGGGTGGAGCTGGTTTGTCTGGAATGTTCCATAGTATGGCATTAAACCTTTCTATCTTCACGAAGACCAGACCAGATCTGTGGAGAGGCGACCCCGCTCACGCGAGAATGCCTGTTTTTGTATGGATTTTTGAGGTTTAGTCCCGCTTCAGTCCAGGTTTAGTCCAGGTTTAGTCCAGGTTTAGTCCTGGTTTAGTCCTGGTTTAGTCCTGGTTTAGACCTGGTTTAGACCTGGTTTAGTCTTGGTTTAGTCCTGGTTTAGACCTGGTTTAGACCTGGTTTAGACCTGGTTTAGACCTGGTTTAGTCCTGGTTTAGTCCTGGTTTAGACCTGGTTTAGACCTGGTTTAGACCTGGTTTAGTCCTGGTTTAGACCTGGTTTAGTCCTGGTTTAGACTGCTTCAGTCCTGGTTTAGACCTGGTTTAGACTTGGTTTAGACCTGGTTTAGACCTGGTTTAGACCTGGTTTAGACCTGGTTTAGTCCTGGTTTAGACCTGGTTTAGACCTGGTTTAGACCTGGTTTAGTCCTGGTTTAGACCTGGTTTAGTCCTGGTTTAGTCCTGGTTTAGTCCTGGTTTATACCTGGTTTAGACCTGGTTTAGACCTGGTTTAGTCTTGGTTTAGACCTGGTTTAGACCTGGTTTAGACCTGGTTTAGTCTTGGTTTAGACCTGGTTTAGACCTGGTTTAGTCTTGGTTTAGTCCTGGTTTAGACCTGGTTTAGTCCTGGTTTAGTCCTGGAACATCTGAAGTTGAGATGTTCCTGCTGTGGTCGCAGTGAAGGAGAAGGCCGAGGCCAAGGTGAGGCAGCACACCATCGACCTGAGCCAGATGGCAGTGCCCCTGCAGCTGGCCCCGGAGAAGAGGAGCCCCCCTGAGGCCCCCAGAGCTCCCGTGTCCTCCTCCACCTGCTCCACCTCCACCTCCACCACCACCTCCTCCTCCTCCTCCAGCGCCGCGGACGGAGGGGCGGAGCCGGGCGCAGAGGCGGTCGCTGCAGGTATGTGGTCCAGAACTTACAGAGCCCGTTTTACTCGATTCTCTGATCGTTTTTCTGTTCTAATGTCGTTTCCTCATCACATAAACCTGCAGATTCACTCTGTTCCACCTCGTGATGTCATCATGTGGTGATACAGGAAGTGCTCCACTGTGTTTTTAAACTCCACACAGGTTAGGTTTGGTTTAGTCCTGGTTTAGATCTGCTTTAGACCTGGTTTAGTCCTAGTTTAGTCCTGGTTTAGTCCTGGTTTAGACCTGGTTTAGTCCTGGTTTAGATCTGCTTTAGACCTGGTTTAGTCCTGGTTTAGACCTGGTTTAGTCCTGGTTTAGTCCTGGTTTAGTCCTAGTTTAGTCCTAGTTTAGTCCTGGTTTAGACCTGGTTTAGACCTGGTTTAGACCTGGTTTAGTCCTGGTTTAGTCCTGGTTTAGACCTGGTTTAGACCTGGTTTAGACCTGGTTTAGTCCTGGTTTAGACCTGGTTTAGTCCTGGTTTAGTCCTAGTTTAGTCCTAGTTTAGTCCTGGTTTAGACCTGGTTTAGACCTGGTTTAGTCCTGGTTTAGTCCTAGTTTAGTCCTGGTTTAGATCTGCTTTAGACCTGGTTTAGTCCTGGTTTAGACCTGGTTTAGTCCTGGTTTAGTCCTAGTTTAGTCCTAGTTTAGTCCTGGTTTAGACCTGGTTTAGACCTGGTTTAGACCTGGTTTAGTCCTGGTTTAGTCCTGGTTTAGACCTGGTTTAGACCTGGTTTAGACCTGGTTTAGTCCTGGTTTAGTCCTGGTTTAGACCTGGTTTAGACCTGGTTTAGTCCTGGTTTAGACCTGGTTTAGACCTGGTTTAGTCCTGGTTTAGACCTGGTTTAGTCCTGGTTTAGACCTGGTTTAGACCTGGTTTAGACCTGGTTTAGTCCTGGTTTAGACCTGGTTTAGTCCTGGTTTAGACCTGGTTTAGTCCTGGTTTAGTCCTAGTTTAGTCCTGGTTTAGACCTGGTTTAGTCCTGGTTTAGTCCTGGTTTAGTCCTGGTTTAGACCTGGTTTAGACCTGGTTTAGTCCTGGTTTAGACCTGGTTTAGTCCTGGTTTAGACCTGGTTTAGACCTGGTTTAGACCTGTTTTAGACCTGGTTTAGTCCTGGTTTAGTCCTGGTTTAGACCTGGTTTAGTCCTGGTTTAGACCTGGTTTAGACCTGGTTTAGTCCTGGTTTAGACCTGGTTTAGTCCTGGTTTAGTCCTGGTTTAGACCTGGTTTAGTCCTGGTTTAGACCTGGTTTAGACCTGGTTTAGTCCTGGTTTAGTCCTGGTTTAGTCCTGGTTTATGAGGAGGAAATGACATTAGAAGCTGGATTAAAAATAATGTAATCTAGGCCCTTAAAATATTGATTGATCGTATTTATTTCGAGTTTGAATCAGTACTAAATGTAAAATGAGAGCAGCGTGTGTGATGTGTGTTTTTTTTGTGCGTTTTTGTGCGTTTTCTTTCAGGTAAAGTGACAGAAGACGAGCCTCCGGCAAAGACTTTGAAGGCCGCTCCTGTTACCACGGTTACCAAGGCCCCTGACCCCGCCCCCTCCTGTGTGAGCACGAGCGGCGGACACACGGTACACACAGTTTTTTTTTTATTAGTTTATTTATTTTGGGCAAGTAAAAGTGCAACAACAGAAATAACAAGAAAAAAACAAAACATTTGCCCAAAAAGGAGCAAACCCCACCTTCTCTTCTAATTAGCATAATGAGCTTTATTTTACATTCTTCACACACACACACAGACACACAGACACACAGACACGGGGTACTTTTAAATCGCTAACTGTAAAAAGCTAACTGTAGGCACTGCTCTGTCTGAAGCTCTGTTGCTCAAGCTAGACTTTAATCTGAGTTGTATTTTATTTTTCCTGGTTTACCTGGTTTAGATCTGGTTTAGTCCTGGTTTAGTCCTGGTGTAGACCTGGTTTAGACCTGGTTTAGACCTTGTTTAGTTCTGGTGTAGACCTGGTTTAGTCCCAGTTTAGACCTGGTTTAGTCCTGGTTTAGATCTGGTTTATACCTGGTTTAGACCTTGTTTAGTCCTGGTTTAGTCCTGGTTTAGACCTTGTTTAGTCCTGGTTTAGTCCTGGTTTAGACCTTGTTTAGTCCTGGTTTAGACCTTGTTTAGTCCTGGTGTAGATCTGGTTTAGTCCTGGTTTAGTCCCAGTTTAGACCTTGTTTAGTCCTGGTGTAGATCTGATTTAGTCCTGGTTTAGTCCTGGTTTAGACCTTGTTTAGTTCTGGTGTAGACCTGGTTTAGTCCTGGTTTAGTCCCAGTTTAGACCTGGTTTAGTCCTGGTTTAGATCTGGTTTATACCTGGTTTAGACCTTGTTTAGTCCCGGTTTAGTCCCGGTTTAGTCCCGGTTTAGTCCTGGTTTAGTCCTAGTTTAGACCTGGTTTAGTCCTGGTTTAGATCTGGTTTATACCTGGTTTAGACCTTGTTTAGTCCCGGTTTAGTCCCGGTTTAGTCCTAGTTTAGACCTGGTTTAGACCTGGTTTAGTCCTGGTTTAGTCCTGGTTTGGTCCTGGTTTAGACCTTGTTTAGTCCCGGTTTAGTCCTGGTTTAGACCTGGTTTAGACCTGGTTTAGTCCTGGTTTAGACCTGGTTTAGTCCTGGTTTAGTCCTAGTTTAGACCTGGTTTAGTCCTGGTTTAGTCCTGGTTTAGTCCTGGTTTAGTCCTAGTTTAGACCTGGTTTAGACCTGGTTTAGTCCTGGTTTCGTCCTAGTTTAGACCTGGTTTAGTCCTGGTTTAGTCCTGGTTTAGTCCTGGTTTAGTCCTGGTTTAGACCTGGTTTAGTCCTGGTTTAGACCTGGTTTAGTCCTGGTTTAGTACTAGTTTAGACCTGGTTTAGACCTGGTTTAGTCCTGGTTTAGTCCTGGTTTAGTCCTGGTTTAGACCTAGTTTAGTCCCAGTTTAGACCTTGTTTTGTCCCGGTTTAGTCCTGGTTTAGTCCTGGTTTAGTCCTGGTTTAGTCCTGGTTTAGTCCTGGTTTAGACCTTGTTTAGTCCTGGTGTAGATCTGGTTTAGTCCTGGTTTAGTCCCAGTTTAGACCTTGTTTAGTCCTGGTGTAGATCTGATTTAGTCCTGGTTTAGTCCTGGTTTAGACCTTGTTTAGTTCTGGTGTAGACCTGGTTTAGTCCTGGTTTAGTCCCAGTTTAGACCTGGTTTAGTCCTGGTTTAGATCTGGTTTATACCTGGTTTAGACCTTGTTTAGTCCCGGTTTAGTCCTGGTTTAGACCTGGTTTAGTCCTGGTTTAGATCTGGTTTATACCTGGTTTAGACCTTGTTTAGTCCCGGTTTAGTCCCGGTTTAGTCCTAGTTTAGACCTGGTTTAGACCTGGTTTAGTCCTGGTTTAGTCCTGGTTTAGTCCTGGTTTAGACCTTGTTTAGTCCTGGTGTAGATCTGGTTTAGTCCTGGTTTAGTCCCAGTTTAGACCTGGTTTAGTCCTGGTTTAGATCTGGTTTATACCTGGTTTAGACCTGGTTTAGTCCTGGTTTAGTCCTAGTTTAGACCTGGTTTAGTCCTGGTTTAGATCTGGTTTATACCTGGTTTAGACCTTGTTTAGTCCCGGTTTAGTCCCGGTTTAGTCCCGGTTTAGACCTGGTTTAGACCTGGTTTAGTCCTGGTTTAGTCCTGGTTTAGTCCTGGTTTAGACCTTGTTTAGTCCCGGTTTAGTCCTGGTTTAGACCTGGTTTAGACCTGGTTTAGACCTGGTTTAGTCCTGGTTTAGTCCTAGTTTAGACCTGGTTTAGACCTGGTTTAGTCCTGGTTTAGTCCTGGTTTAGTCCTGGTTTAGTCCTAGTTTAGACCTGGTTTAGACCTGGTTTAGTCCTGGTTTCGTCCTAGTTTAGACCTGGTTTAGTCCTGGTTTAGTCCTGGTTTAGTCCTGGTTTAGACCTGGTTTAGTCCTGGTTTAGACCTGGTTTAGTCCTGGTTTAGTACTAGTTTAGACCTGGTTTAGACCTGGTTTAGTCCTGGTTTAGTCCTGGTTTAGTCCTGGTTTAGACCTAGTTTAGTCCCGGTTTAGACCTTGTTTTGTCCCGGTTTAGTCCTGGTTTAGTCCTGGTTTAGTCCTGGTTTAGTCCTGGTTTAGTCCTGGTTTAGTCCTGGTTTAGTCCTAGTTTAGTCTCGGTTTAGACCTTGTTTTGTCCCGGTTTAGTCCTGGTTTAGTCCTGGTTTAGTCCTGGTTTAGTCCTGGTTTAGTCCTGGTTTAGACCTTGTTTAGTCCTGGTGTAGATCTGGTTTAGTCCTGGTTTAGTCCCAGTTTAGACCTTGTTTAGTCCTGGTGTAGATCTGATTTAGTCCTGGTTTAGTCCTGGTTTAGACCTTGTTTAGTTCTGGTGTAGACCTGGTTTAGTCCTGGTTTAGTCCCAGTTTAGACCTGGTTTAGTCCTGGTTTAGATCTGGTTTATACCTGGTTTAGACCTTGTTTAGTCCCGGTTTAGTCCTGGTTTAGACCTGGTTTAGTCCTGGTTTAGATCTGGTTTATACCTGGTTTAGACCTTGTTTAGTCCCGGTTTAGTCCCGGTTTAGTCCTAGTTTAGACCTGGTTTAGACCTGGTTAATCCTGGTTTAGTCCTGGTTTAGTCCTGGTTTAGACCTTGTTTAGTCCTGGTGTAGATCTGGTTTAGTCCTGGTTTAGTCCCAGTTTAGACCTGGTTTAGTCCTGGTTTAGATCTGGTTTATACCTGGTTTAGACCTTGTTTAGTCCTGGTTTAGTCCTAGTTTAGACCTGGTTTAGTCCTGGTTTAGATCTGGTTTATACCTGGTTTAGACCTTGTTTAGTCCCGGTTTAGTCCCGGTTTAGTCCTAGTTTAGACCTGGTTTAGACCTGGTTTAGTCCTGGTTTAGTCCTGGTTTAGTCCTGGTTTAGACCTTGTTTAGTCCCGGTTTAGTCCTGGTTTAGACCTGGTTTAGACCTGGTTTAGTCCTGGTTTAGACCTGGTTTAGTCCTGGTTTAGTCCTAGTTTAGACCTGGTTTAGTCCTGGTTTAGTCCTGGTTTAGTCCTGGTTTAGTCCTAGTTTAGACCTGGTTTAGACCTGGTTTAGTCCTGGTTTCGTCCTAGTTTAGACCTGGTTTAGTCCTGGTTTAGTCCTGGTTTAGTCCTGGTTTAGTCCTGGTTTAGACCTGGTTTAGTCCTGGTTTAGACCTGGTTTAGTCCTGGTTTAGTACTAGTTTAGACCTGGTTTAGACCTGGTTTAGTCCTGGTTTAGTCCTGGTTTAGTCCTGGTTTAGACCTAGTTTAGTCCCGGTTTAGACCTTGTTTTGTCCCGGTTTAGTCCTGGTTTAGTCCTGGTTTAGTCCTGGTTTAGTCCTGGTTTAGTCCTGGTTTAGACCTAGTTTAGTCCCGGTTTAGACCTTGTTTTGTCCCGGTTTAGTCCTGGTTTAGTCCTGGTTTAGTCCTGGTTTAGTCCTGGTTTAGTCCTGGTTTAGACCTAGTTTAGTCTCGGTTTAGACCTTGTTTTGTCCCGGTTTAGTCCTGGTTTAGTCCTGGTTTAGACCTGGTTTAGACCTGGTTTAGTCCTGGTTTAGACCTAGTTTAGTCTCGGTTTAGACCTAGTTTAGTCCCGGTTTAGACCTAGTTTTGTCCCGGTACACAATCTGAGCATAAAGACCTGGTCTGATGTCCTCCAGGTGAGCAGATCTGAGCGGGATTGTGGTGTTGTGTTGTTTTCAGTTTCGGGATTGTCGTATTGTTTTGTCAGTGTCGGAGGGGGTTCCCTTTTTCTCTCATGTTTAACTTCCACGTCATATTGTTGTTAATAACTTCTGAAGAATCTAAAGATATACGCATGAACCACTCCCATGATGCAACATTTGTCTGACTTTCTCTTGACCAAATATGGCCATTACAAACAAGACGGTGACACATCGCACTGCCTAAAAGGTCAAACAATCCAGAACTTAAAAAGTTTTAAAAGTGATTTCAATTTCACATTTACATTTTCGTTTATGGTCCTGTTTAGGAGTTTGATTTGACTCTAAAAGGTGAAAAACTGAACTACAACACAGGAAAATCCATCCGTCATCCGGGGTCAGGTCGCCGGGGCAACAGTCTAAACAGGGACTCCCAGACCTCTTTCACCCCGGACACTTCCTCCAGCTCCTCCGGGGGGACCCCAAAGCGTTCCCAGGCCAGCTGGGAGACATAGTCCCTCCAGCGGGTCCTGGGTCTTCCCCGGGGCCTCCTCCCGGTGGGACATGCCCGGAACACCTCCTGAGGGAGGCGTCCAGGAGGCGTCCGGAACAGACGCCCGAGCCACCTCAGCTGCTCCTCTCCACATGGAGGAGCGGCGGCTCTACTCCGAGCTCCTCCCATGTGACTGAGCTCCTCACCCTATCTCTAAGGGATGCATGCTGCACTGACATCATCATCTGCAAACAGCAGAGACGAGATCCTGTGGTTCCCAAACCGGATCCCCTCCGGCCCCTGACTGCGCCTAGAAATTCTGTCCATAAATATAAAGAACAGAACCGGTGACAAAGGGCAGCCCTGGAGTCCAACATGCACCGGGAACAGGTCCGACTTACTACCGGCAATGTGAAATTTAAATCACTTTTTTAATTTATGTTTTTCAGTTTTCAGATGATTTAAAGTAATGTTGGCTAATGTGTGCATTGTGTCGCCATGGTAACAGACATACACGTAGAACCACGTAGGACTCTAAAGTCCTGTTTGTCGCTCACAGGTGTCGGACAGTGGGAAGAGCGAGGCCGCGGCGGTGGAGCTGAGTGAGGTGGAGGGGGACACCCTGGACCCTCAGACCGGCCTCTTCTACCGCTCCGGCCAGACCCCCGCTCAACCGGACCCCCACCCCCCGCCACACCTCACCCCCGCCACGCCGCCGCTCGCCAAGAAACCCCCCAAACTGAGAGAGTCGCCCCAGATGCCCTCCCACAGCCCCAAAGACGGATCCGCCGCCGCTGCTGCCGCCAAGGGGTCCTCTCCCGGGACCCCCACCAAACCGCCGGTCACGCCCCAACTGCCCAAGCTCCAGCACGCCCCCACCTCGCTCCACCGCCCCCTGCGCGCTGACATCTCCCACCCGCCCCCTCTGCAGGCGCACCACCCCGTCAGCACGGACAAGACCGCCGCCAGCCAGGTCAGTGCCGCCCGGGGAAACGTTCTAAACCTCATTAAAGATTCACTCTGTAACCTTTGTCTCCATGGAGATTGGTTTGCCTGGAATGTTCCACAGTACAGCATTGAACGCATTTATTTACCTTTATTTAACCAGGAAAAAAAAGTCCCATTGAGATTCAAAGATCTCTTTTTCAAGGGAGTCCTGGCCGCATCTCCATGGAGACAAGGCGACCGTCACAGAAAGTTCCGAGGTTCACCGTTACAGAGAAGTGAACAGAGAGTGCAGTGTAAAAGTCATTGTTCTGGAGGCTGCTTCCTCCTGGTGACATCACAGCGGGGTTTCCCCTGGCTGCAGGTGCTCAGGCCTCAGAGAATCAGAGTGGGCGATTTCACACTCATGAATTCAGCTGCTGTTTACTGCAGCGAGAGAACGTCGTGTGACAGACGATCTGAACATTCATCTGAACAATCTGATACTAAAGAAACAGGAAAGAAAACAGCTTTGACCTTTGCTCATAGTTTCAGATACAGAATCAGACACATGACCAGAATCTTCTGTTCATGGTAAAAACCAGCTCTGCTTCGTTAGAATATCTGCAGCATCTGCACACCAGGCACCCCCGTACCGCACATACCGCACACCCCCATACCGCACATACCACACACCCCCATACCACACACCCCCACACACCCCCATACCGCACATACCACACACCCCCATACCACACACCCCCATACCGCACACCCCCATACCACACATACCACACACCCCCGTACCGCACATACCACACACCCCCATACCACACACCCCCATACCACACACCCCCATACCACACATACCACACACCCCCATATCGCACATACCACACACCCCCATACCGCACACCCCCATACCACACATACCACACACCCCCATACCACACACCCCCATACCACACACCCCCATACCACACATACCACACACCCCCATATCGCACATACCACACACCCCCATACCGCACACCCCCACACACCCCCATACCACACACCCCCATACCGCACACCCCCATACCGCACATACCGCACACCCCCATACCGCACACCCCCATACCACACACCCCCATACCGCACATACCACACACCCCCATACCACACACCCCCATACCACACACCCCCATACCACACACCCCCATACCACACACCCCCGTACCGCACATACCGCACACCCCCATACCGCACACCCCCATACCACACACCCCCATACCACACATACCACACACCCCCATACCGCGCACCCCCATACCACACATACCACACACCCCCGTACCGCACATACCACACACCCCCATACCACACACCCCCATACCACACACCCCCATACCACACACCCCCATACCACACACCCCCGTACCGCACATACCGCACACCCCCATACCGCACATACCACACACCCCCATACCGCACATACCGCACACCCCCATACCGCACATACCACACACCCCCGTACCGCACATACCACACACCCCCATACCACACACCCCCATACCACACACCCCCGTACCGCACATACCGCACACCCCCATACCGCACATACCACACACCCCCATACCACACACCCCCATACCGCACACCCCCATACCACACACCCCCATACCGCACACCCCCATACCACACATACCACACACCCCCATACCACACACCCCCACACACACCCCCATACCGCACATACCACACACCCCCATACCACACACCCCCATACCACACACCCCCATACCACACACCCCCATACCACACACCCCATACCACACACCCCCATACCACACACCCCCATACCACACATACCACACACCCCCATACCACACACCCCCATACCACACACCCCCATACCACACATACCACACACCCCCATACCACACACCCCCATACCGCACATACCACACACCCCCATACCGCACATACCACACACCCTCATACCACACACCCCCATACCGCACACCCCCATACCACACATACCACACACCCCCATACCGCACACCCCCATGCCACACACCCCCATACCACACACCCCCATACCACACACCCCCATACCACACACCCCCATACCACACATACCACACACCACACACCCCCATACCACACACCCCCATACCACACATACCACATACCACACACCCCCATACCGCACACCCCCATATCGCACATACCACACACCCCCATACCGCACACCCCCATACCACACACCACACACCCCCATACCACACACCCCCATACCACACACCCCCATATCGCACATACCACACACCCCCATACCGCACACCCCCATACCGCACATACCACACACCCCCATACCGCACATACCGCACACCCCCATACCGCACACCCCCATACCGCACACCCCCATACCACACACCCCCATACCGCACACCCCCATACCGCACACCCCCATACCACACATACCACACACCACACACCCCCATACCACACATACCACACACCCCCATACCGCACACCCCCATACCACACATACCACATACCACACACCCCCATACCACACATACCACACACCACACACCCCCATACCACCCATACCGCACACCCCCACACCGCACATACCACATACCACACACCCCCATACCACACATACCACACACCACACACCCCCATACCACACATACCACACACCCCCATACCACATACCACACACCACACACCCCCATACCGCACACACCACACACCCCCATACCACCCATACCGCACACCCCCACACCGCACACCCCCATACCACACACCCCCATACCGCAACCCCCATACCACACATACCGCACACCCCCATACCGCGCACCCCCATACCGCACACCCCCATACCGCAACCCCCATACCACACATACCGCACACCCCCATACCGCACATACCACACACCCCCATACCGCACACCCTCATACCACACATACCGCACACCCCCACACCACACACCCCTATACCACACACCCTCATACCACACATACCGCACACCCCCATACCGCACATACCACACACCCCCATACCGCACACCCCCACACCACACACCCCCATACCACACACCCTCATACCACACATACCGCACACCCCCATACCACACACCCTCATACCACACATACCGCACACCCCCACACCACACACCCCTATACCACACACCCTCATACCACACATACCGCACACCCCCATACCACACACCCTCATACCACACATACCACACCCCAGAGACAGACGATATACCGGTGTCCTGTATATCAGGCCGATAGTTGTGTTGTTTAGTGTATCGGCCTTAAATCTCCACACAGGCTGGTGATATTTGGTGAAGTCCACATGAAGCTTTATACCAGAGTGTAGAAGACCGCCGCTCTGTGGGTTTGTGGTGGGCGGAGTTTGTCGTAAATCTAAATCACATCAGCCCCTCGTATCGGCCCAAAAGTATCGACATGGACCATGTGTACCCACCTCCATCTCCTGACCCTGACGCTTGTGTCCTCCTTCAGCAGCCCATCATCACTCAGAGCGCCACCGTCACAAAGATCACGTTCGGCGGGGCTCACCCAAGCTCCGCCTACACCAGCGGAGAGGCTGCTCCGAAGCTCCTCCCACAGCCCAGCTCAGGGCCCGCCGCCGCCGCCGACAAGTCTGTGTCCGACATCCTGAAGATCTCCATGATGGAGGCGGAGATCGACCCCAGCACCGAGCCCATGGTGGTGGACTCCTCCAGCGACTGCGGGCCCCTGGGGAAAGGGCTGGAGGTCCAGGCCCTGGAAGTCCAGGCCCTGGAAGTCCAGGCCCTGGAAGTCCAGGCCCTGGACTCTGCACCCTTCATCAGCAGCTCCCACAATAAAGCTCCACAGTACAGCTGTCTGCAGAGTCTGGCTGCGCAGAGGAGCAAAGAGGACATGGACGTGATCGAGGTAACGCCACAAACCCGCTGACACGGAGACGTATAAACACGAATAAACACGATTAAACATATATAAACACACATAAACACGATTAAACGCATGTATAAAAGTAGAATCGTCTGTAGTTAAAGACGCTCTACCTGATTGTTCCGGTTTTAAATCCTGATAAACTGATGCAGATGTCACAGTGGACTTTGACCTCCAGAGCCTCTGTCTGACCTGAAGGTCCACGCTCCAGGTCCACGCTCACTGGCGGGATGTTTCTTCTAACCCCGTGACGTGATGTTTGTTCTAACCCCGTGTGTCTGTGCAGGTCATCCCTCAGTACTCCATCCTCCCAGACTCCAGTCAGTCCAGTGTGGTGGTGGAGCCCAGCGGCTTCCTGGAGATCACCAACTTCACGAGTCAGCAGCTGGAGGAGGACAGCCCCATGGAGACCGAGGTGGACAGCAGCAACGACGAGGCCACGGCCAGCCCCTCCGAGCGGGCATAGACCCCCCTGAGCATAGACCCCCTGAGCATGGACCCTCTGAGCGGGCATGGACCCTCTGAGCGGGCATGGACCCTCTGAGCGGGCATGGACCTGGAGCCAATCAGGAGTGACCCCGTTGAAGGGGCCGCGCTTTTTCAAAAGAAAGTGAAATGGAGCCGGAAGCGTGCCCGTGCTCACTTCCTGTTTGGCTGTCCATGTATTTCTACAGTCTGTGGTTCCAACGCTACATGACCCTGTTCACACACGGACCCAGACACACAACGAAACACTGCCGCAACGAAACCCTTTCGTGATGTCATCAGAAAACTCCTTTACACTTTGAACTGCCAGAGACGTCGCACTCTGATGATGTCATACCTGAAACACTTCGAGTAAAGTGACTCGTACCTGAAGAAGACCGCCACGTTCTCCGGGGTCGTGCCACGCTCTCCGGAGTCGTGCCACGTTCTCCGGAGTCGCGCCACGTTCTCCGGAGTCGTGCCACGTTCTCCGGAGTCGTGCCACGTTCTTGAGATTTGTGCCACATTCTCGGGAGTCGTCCGTCGTTTTGTTCCAATGAGACCCGCAGATGTTTGGAAAACCGTCAAAGCGTCGGATGGACGTGGACACGCCATCTGGACCTTCACATGTTTGATATTTTTCTCATTACCTTAAAGCCGCATTGTGTAACTTTTCCGGTGGAAGGGGGGGGGGGGGATCTGTGGAGAGGCGACCCCGCTCACAGTCAGAATGTTTGTTTGTAGAGCTGATTAATGTCACACTGCGGAACATTCCAGGCAGAGCAATAACATCTCCCCCGGGACAGGCAGGAGACGGACCCTCCGCCAGAAAAGTTACACAGTGCATCTTTAAATAAGTACCGTTGTTTCTCTCGTGCTTTGAACTGATCGAACTCCTCATGGACGACTGACGGACGTTTTCACATTTCCCGGACTCGCCGTCGAATCTGGAGCGTTTGAAAGACGTGGGACTTTAGCGGACTTGTGTTTTTGGAAAAGCGGCGGATGAACACGTGTGAAGAGAATCGTACTTTTGTAAGATCTCGTTTTGTTTTGTTTTGTGAAGATCTGAGCTGGATCGACGTGTTTGTTTTGTACGACCATTTAACCTTCACAATAAACGTGTAGAACCACCAACGCCTGTCTGCGTTTTCTGTTTAAAGTGTGGAAAACGTGAAAAACAACCACCTCGTGATGTCATCAAGTGGGAGTTTCCAAGTGAACAGTGAATTTTACCTTTAGTTCAGTCGAGATCGGCGACTCCAGGACTGAACCAGGTCTAAACCAGGTCTAAACCAGGACTAAACCAGGACTAAACCAGGACTGAACCAGGACTGAACCAGGACTGAACCAGGTCTAAACCAGGTCTAAACCAGGTCTAAACCAGGTCTAAACCAGGACTAAACCAGGACTGAACCAGGACTGAACCAGGACTAAACCAGGACTAAACCAGGTCTAAACCAGGACTAAACCAGGTCTAAACCAGGTTTAAACCAGGACTGAACCAGGACTGAAATGATCCAAATGATTCTAGTGAAGGTGTGTGGAGTTTAAAAACACAGTGGAGCACTTCCTGTGTCACCACATGATGACATCACGAGGTGGAGTGTTTTCAGTGAGAGGAGAGGTTTTATGGCAGTACTTTTATGGTGGTTGCCGGGGGTTACAGTCAAATGGACCTTCTTATCGCTCCGTCACTTTAATGAGGCTCTGTCCTCCTTCTCATTTACTCACTCGTTTTCCCCATCACGCTCACTCTTCCTCCCTCCTCTCCTCCCTACTTCCCTCCTTCCCTCCCTCTTCTCCTCCTTCCCTCCCTCCCTCTCCTGCGTCCTTCCCTCCCTCCCTCCTTCCCTCCTCCCTCTCCTGCGTCCTTCCCTCCCTCCTCTCCCTCCTCTCCTCCCTCCTCTCCCGGGACTAAACCAGGTTTAAACCAGGACTGAACCAGGACTGAACCAGGTCTAAACCAGGTCTAAACCAGGACTGAACCAGGACTAAACCAGGTCTAAACCAGGACTAAGCCAGGACTGAACCATGTCTAAACCAGGACTGAACCAGGACTAAACCAGGACTAAACAAGGTCTAAACCAGGTCTAAGCCAGGACTGAACCAGGTCTAAACCAGGACTAAACCAGGACTGAACCAGGACTAAACAAGGTCTAAACCAGGTCTAAACCAGGACTGAACCAGGACTAAACCAGGACTAAACCAGGACTAAACCAGGTCTAAACCAGGACTAAACCAGGACTAGACCAGGACTGAACCAGGTCTAAACCAGGACTGAACCAGGACTAAACAAGGACTAAACCAGGTCTAAACCAGGACTAAACCAGGTCTAAACCAGGACTGAACCAGGACTAAACCAGGTCTAAACCAGGTCTAAACCAGGTCTAAACCAGGACTGAACCAGGACTAAACCAGGACTAAACCAGGTCTAAACCAGGTCTAAACCAGGTCTAAACCAGGACTAAACCAGGACTAAACCAGGACTAAACCAGGACTAAACCAGGACTGAACCAGGACTGAAATGATTCTAGTGAAGGTGTGTGGAGTTTAAAAACACAGTGGAGCACTTCCTGTGTCACCACATGATGACATCACGAGGTGGAGTGTTTTCAGTGAGAGGAGAGGTTTTATGGCGGTACTTTTATGGTGGTTGCCGGGGGTTACAGTCAAATGGACCTTCTTATCGCTCCGTCACTTTAATGAGGCTCTGTCCTCCTTCTCATTTACTCACTCGTTTTCCCCATCACGCTCACTCTTCCTCCCTCCTCTCCTCCCTACTTCACTCCCTCCTTCCCTCCCTCCTCTCCTCCTTCACTCCCTCTCTCCCTTCTCCCTTCCCTCCCTCCTTCCCTCCTCCCTCTCCTGCATCCTTCCCTCCCTTCTCTCCCTCCCTCCTCTCCTCCTTCACTCCCTCTCTCCCTTCTCCCTTCCCTCCCTCCTCCCTCTCCTGCATCCTTCCCTCCCTTCTCCCCTCTTCTCCTCCCTCCTCTCCTCCCTCCTCTCCTACTCTCCTCCCTCCTCTCCTCCCTCCTCTCCTCCCCTCCTCTCTCTGATGTGTTCCAGATGTTTCTCTCAGACTCTTGAGTCTCCGTCTTGTTTGTGTTTGTGTCTCGGCTCCTGTGACATCACGAGGTGGACCAGAGCGTGTGGAGGTGGAGGTGAAGGTGAAGGTAGAGGTGAAGGTGGAGGTGGAGGTGGAGGTGGAGGTAGAGGTGAAGGTGGAGGTGAAGGTGGAGGTGAAGGTGGAGGTGGAGGTCACTCTCACCTTCGTGTTCCTCAGAAGTTCCTCCAGTAAATATTGAAGTATTTCCACTATTTGTACTGCAGTAACAGTACTTTTACTTGAGGAAGTGAAATCGTCTCATTAAAACAGACCCCCCCCAGCGTTAGGTCCCTGAACCCGGGCCCCGCAGGAGGCCCCGCAGGAGGCCCCGCAGGAGGCCCCGCAGGAGGCCCCAGTCCAGTCGAGGGAACCTGAGGTCTGAGCTCCAAACTCTGAGCTTGTGGCCCTGAGAGAGACAACGCCGGGGGGCCAACGCCGGGGGCCCAACGCCGGGGCCAAACCAAGGAGTTTGTCATGTTGTGACTCCAGAGCAGACGTCCAGTTTGGTCCATGTGGAATAAAGAGTTCCTCAAACAAAACTCCAGCTCTGTGAGGAGGAACATGAGAACACGACTTAAAGCTCACACAGTCCCTTTTGGTCAAGAAGAACTTTAAAGTATCTGGTGTTTTTTGTTTCCCTCAGGCTCATGGGGATGAGCAGCTCTGACCTGAAGCCCGTGAAGAAGACGCCGACACGAGGAGGAGGACCTGCTGATGTTCTCATCATTTATGAACGCAAAAACTAAAAAAAACTTTAATGAGTAACAAAAGTCTGACTCAGCGGCTGGAGTTTTTCTTTGACTAATAAAAATCCAAAGCAAAAGAACAAAAGGAGGAGCACAGCTCCGGTGAAGATCTCGGTCTGACTGAAGGTCAGATCTGTGGAGAGGCGACCCCGCTCACAGTCACAATGTTTGTTTGAGCTCTAAAACCTCCTGTGACTGAATACATGTAAAGTAGAGCTGTTTAAAGTCACACTGTGGAACATTCCAGGCAGAGCAGTGACGTTTCCATAGAAACAAGCAGGTGACAGAGCCCTAACCAAAAAGTTCCACAGTGCACCTCCTTTACTATTTCACCGACATTTATTCAATTCCAGGTGGTTTTAAAGCTCAAAAATACTGAGAAAAACATCAGATCTGACCTGGAACTCGGTCTGGTTTGGTCTCCATGGAGATAGAAAGGTTTAATGCCATACTGTGGAACATTCCAGACAAAGCAATAACATCTCCATGGAGATAAGTGGAGCAGCAGCTCCACATGACTCGTCCGTCTGAGATGTTTATAGAACAAAGAAGATAAATGTGTTTTCAGGTTCTTCATCTGCAGCTCCTCCTCATGAGTCAGGCTCAGACGGAGCCTCAGCAGGAGGAGAGTCACGAAGTGTTCAGACCCTTAAATGTTTCCCTTTTTGTTATTTTGTTCATTTTTTTTTTCATCAATGTTCACACAGCGCCCCCTACTGACAGAAAAAACACAGAATTGTGACATTTTTGCAGATCTGTTAAAGAAAAAGTGAAATCTCACATGGTCAGAAGTATTCAGACCCTTTACATGGTCAGAAGTATTCAGACCCTTTACATGGTCAGAAGTATTCAGACCCTTTACATGTCAGAAGTTTTCAGACCCTTTACATGTCAGAAGTTTTCAGACCCTTTACATGTCAGAAGTATTCAGACCCTTTACATGGTCAGAAGTATTCTGACCCTTTACATGGTCAGAAGTATTCAGACCCTTCACATGTCAGAAGTATTCTGACCCTTTACATGTCAGAAGTATTCAGACCCTTTACATGTCAGAAGTATTCAGACCCTTTACATGTCAGAAGTATTCAGACCCTTTACATGGTCAGAAGTATTCAGACCCTTTACATGGTCAGAAGTATTCAGACCCTTTACATGTCAGAAGTTTTCAGACCCTTTACATGGTCAGAAGTTTTCAGACCCTTTACATGTCAGAAGTTTTCAGACCCTTTACATGGTCAGAAGTATTCAGACCCTTTACATGGTCAGAAGTATTCAGACCCTTTACATGGTCAGAAGTATTCTGACCCTTTGCATGGTCAGAAGTATTCTGACCCTTTGCATGGTCAGAAGTATTCTGACCCTTTACATGGTCAGAAGTATTCTGACCTTTTACATGGTCAGAAGTATTCAGACCCTTTACATGGTCAGAAGTATTCAGACCCTTTACATGGTCAGAAGTATTCAGATCCTTTACATGTCAGAAGTATTCAGACCCTTTACATGTCAGAAGTATTCAGACCCTTTGCTCAGTATTTAGTAGAAGTTCCTTTTGAGTCTTTTTGGGAATGCTGAAGTTTTCCAGCCCTGGATTTGGGGATCCTCTGCCGTTCCTCCTGCAGATCCTCTCTAGTTCTGTCAGGTTGGATGGTGAACGTTGGTGGAGACATTTTCAGGTCTCTCCAGAGATGCTCAGTTGGGTTTAAGTCAGGGCTCTGGGCCGGAGTTGTGGTGAAGCCGCTCCTTCGTTCTTTTAGCCGTGTGTTTAGGGTCATCGTCTTGTTGGAAGGTGAACCTTCGGCTCAGTCTGAGGTCCTGAGCTCTGGAGAAGGTTTTCGTCCAGGATATCCCCGTACTCGGCCGCGTTCATCTTTCCTTCCATTGCGACCGGTCGTCCTGCCCCCCCACAGCCTGATGCCCCACCACCATGCCCCCCCCCCACAGCCTGATGCTCCACCTCCATGCCCCCCCCCCCCACACACACACACACACACACACAGCCTGATGCTCCACCTCCATGCCCCCCCCCACCACCACCACCACCATGAACACAAAATTTTATTTCTCTCCATCTTGAGTCCTTCAGGTGTTTTTTACAAACTCCATGTGTCTTTCATGTGTCTTCACTGAGGAGAGGCTTCCGTCGGGCCACTCTGCCATAAAGCCCCGACTGGTGGAGCTGCAGTGATGGTCGACTTTCCTAAACTTTGTCCATCTCCCGAGCGTATCTCTGGAGCTCAGCCACAGTGATCTTTGGGTTCTGCTTTACCTCTGTCACCGAGGCTCTTCTCCCCCGATCGCTCAGTTTGGCCGGACGGCTCTAGGAAGGGTTCTGCTCGTCCCAAACGTCTTCCATTGAAGGGTTCTGGAGGCCCCTGTGCTCTTAGGAACCTTAAGTGCAGCACAAATGTTTTTGTGACCTTGTCCAGATCTGGGCCTTCCACAGTTGTGTCTCTGAGCTCTTCAGGCACTTCCTTTGACCTCATGATTGTCATTTGCTCTGACCTGCACTGTGAGCTGTGAGCTCTTATATAGACAGGTGTGTGGCTTTCCTAATCAATCCAATCACTTTAATCAATCACAGCTGGACTCCAGTGAAGGTGGAGAACATCTCAAGGAGGATCACAACAAATGGACACAACCTGAGTTAAGTCTGCGTCCCATTCCTCTGTCTTACCCCTACCCCTTGGTTTTGCTTGTTCATGTGAGGACAGGGGTGTCCCGATTCTAATATTGATCAAGGACTCGGGCCACGACCTCGGGCTACATACCCCTCGAAACGAAGTAAGCTCTCGACCAGACTTGGAACGAAGGAGTACGACTACAAGCTCAGGCAGGTTTTGGGATCAGGACAACGAGGACTAAACCAGGACTAAACCAGGACTAAACCGGGACTAAACCGGGACTAAACCGGGACTAAACCGGGACTAAACCAGGACTAAACCGGGACTAAACCAGGACTAAACCAGGACTTTTGGGATCAGGATGGCAGCATCACATGGAGCAGCCGAGGAGTGTCATAAATGTATTTTCAGCAGGTGTAATTATGGATTAACAGTTTAGCAGGTTTATGATTATGACGCTGATGTTCTACGTTACTTTTAGTGAACTGTTGTCGCGGCGTCTGTTTAGTCGACGTTATCGTTTTCATCGAACTTTCACGTATAAACGAGCGAGTTTTTTGTGGAGCTGAGGTACCCGATAATCCTGGACACGGCGAGGGACGACGACACAAACGGTAATCGAGTGGCGTCCCATTTCTTAGGGGAACATTCGTATCCTGAGCGCTCTCAGCTCGGGATCGAGGGGTAAGACAAAGACGTAGGTAAAGGGGAAGGGGTCACAGCAATGTCACAGCAAAGGGTCTGAGTATTTCTGACTTCTGCAAAAATGTCACAATTCTGTGTTTTTCTGTCAGTAGGGGGCGCTGTGTGAACATTAATGAGAAAAAATGAACTTGAATGATTTTAGCAAATGCAGCAAAATAACACAGAGTGAAACATTTAAAGGGTCTGAACACTTTCAGGACTCACTGGATGTACATGAGTCCAACTTCTCCAACCACTTCATCATCTCAAAACTACCTGAACCCTGTGAGCTTCAAGTCGTGTTCTGATGTTCCTGGAGTCATGTTTGTTTCATTCTCATGTTTGAGGAACTCTTTATTATTCGTCTGTAACATCTCCAAAGCTCCAAACGCTCTGTTCCACCTCGTGATGTCATCAAGTGAACAGTGAACTTTTCCCTTTAGTTCAGTCGAGATCGGTGACTCCAGGACTGAAATGATCCAAATGATTCTAGTGAAGGTGTGTGGAGTTTAAAAACACAGTGGAGCACTTCCTGTATCACCACATGATGACATCATGAGGTGGAACAGAGTGTTTTCAGTCTGAGAGAAGAACTTGGCCAATCCAGATTTTGTCCAGGTTTAGTCTCAGTTTTATCTTTAGCTCCAGGTTAGTCTCGGTTTAGTCCATCTTTAGCCCATCTTTAGTCCATCTTTAGTCCAGGTTTAGTCCATCTTTAGTCCATCTTTAGTCCATCTTTCGTCCATCTTTAGTCCATCTTTAGTCCAGGTTTAGTCCCAGTTTTATCTTTAGCTCCAGGTTAGTCTCGGTTTAGTCCATCTTTAGTCCATCTTTCGTCCATCTTTAGTCCATCTTTAGTCCAGGTTTAGTCCATCTTTAGTCCATCTTTAGTCCATCTTTAGTCCAGGTTTAGTCCCAGTTTTATCTTTAGCTCCAGGTTAGTCTCGGTTTAGTCCATCTTTAGTCCATCTTTAGTCCATCTTTAGTCCAGGTTTAGTCCAGGTTTAGTCCATCTTTAGTCCAGGTTTAGTCCAGGTTTAGACCATCTTTAGTCCAGGTTTAGTCCAGGTTTAGTCCATCTTTAGACCATCTTTAGTCCAGGTTTAGTCCATCTTTAGTCCATCTTTAGTCCAGGTTTAGTCCAGGTTTAGTCCATCTTTAGTCCAGGTTTAGTCCAGGTTTAGACCATCTTTAGTCCAGGTTTAGTCCATCTTTAGACCATCTTTAGTCCAGGTTTAGTCCATCTTTAGTCCATCTTTAGTCCAGGTTTAGTCCAGGTTTAGTCCATCTTTAGTCCAGGTTTAGTCCATCTTTAGTCAATCTTTAGTCCATCTTTAGTCCAGGTTTAGTCCAGGTTTAGACCAAATCCAGGTTTAGTCCCAGGTTTAGTCCATCTTTAGTCCATCTTTAGTCCAGGTTTAGTCCATCTTTAGTCCAGGTTTAGTCCATCTTTAGTCCAGGTTTAGTCCAGGTTTAGACCAAATCCAGACCAAATCCAGATTTAGTCCCAGGTTTAGTCTATCTTTAGGCCATCTTTAGTCCAGGTTTAGTCCATCTTTAGTCCAGGTTTAGTCCAGGTTTAGACCAAATCCAGACCAAATCCAGATTTAGTCCCAGGTTTAGTCTGTCTTTAGTCCATCTTTAGTCCAGGTTTAGTCCTGGTACATGATGACATCACAAGGTGGAACAGAGCGTTTTCAGTCTGAGAGAAGAACTCGTGTTAAATCTCTCCAGGTGTTTTTGAGGAGGTTCTAAAATGGTTTAATTTGACACAAACATCCACAGACTCCACCTCTCCAGACCACAGGACCAATCAGAGCGCGGCGTGGAGCGTTTGGACCAATCAGAGCGCGGCGTGGAGTGTTTGGATCAATCAGAGTGCGGCGTGGAGTGTTTGGATCAATCAGAGTGCGGCGTGGAGTGTTTGGACCAATCAGAGCGCGGTGTGGAGCGTTTGGATCAATCAGAGCGCGGCGTGGAGCGTTTGGACCAATCAGAGTGCGGCGTGGAGCGTTTGGACCAATCAGAGCGCGGCGTGGAGCGTTTGGACCAATCAGAGCGCGGCGTGGAGCGTTTGGACCAATCAGAGCGCGGTGTGGAGCGTTTGGATCACCGCGACAGGATTGTGAACTTTTCATTTCTCGATTTTGTCCCTAAATGAAGATCTGAAGATAAATAACGGACCAATCAGACGCCTTCATTCCCCGACGCCCCTCCCACTACGTTAGCGACAGGTTTGATTGACAGCTGGTGCGTTTGGTTGCTACGCCCCTCCCCGCTGTCCCGCCTCTTCCGCCGTTCTGAGGTTTGAGTGACATTTACATTTATCCAGTGACAGCGCGGCTTTTAACGAGCGGATCCAGAATTTAATTTAATTTAATAAAAATCATAAAAGTCACATTTGTTATTTCTGTTTTTGCACTTTTAAAAGAAAAATAAACAAAATAAATCAATAATAATAAAAACTGGACGACTGAGGGATTCTAGTGTCGGCTGAAGTTCGTCGGAGGAAAACATCTTGAACTTGTTAAACTTCATTTTCGAGTCGGTTTGTGCAGGTTCACTGTGGTCATGGACCTTCAAAACCCGATGTCCAGATTTTCCGATAAATCAATAAACTGAACTGATGGTGATCGGTTTGATCGTGAAATCTCCCGTTTGGACGAGTCATCGAAAACCGCCGAGTGTTGACGTCAGTGGACGATCCGAACATGTTTCCTCTGAAACCTGGACACAAACGACTTCAGACGAGGCCCACGAGTGTTAACGAGCGCATAACGGGCGCCGCCGCGACTCGTTAAACTCGATGTGGCGCTGTGCCCCTTTAAGGAGCCTGTCTGGGTTTTAATTAGTGTCCCGGGGCGATAAAAGCATTTCCCTTTAAACAGGAAACAGGGCAGTTTCCTGCACCGCCCGAGTCTGAGGAACATCTGAAACACGAGTCTGAGGAACATCTGAAACACGAGTCTGAGGAACATCTGAAACAGACGAGTCTGAGGAACATGTGAATCAGACGAGTGTGAGGAGAACATCTGAAACATGAGTCTGAGGAACATCTGAAACACAAGTCTGAGGAACATCTGAAACACGAGTCTGAGGAACATCTGAAACACGAGTCTGAGGAACATCTGAAACATGAGTCTGAGGAACATCTGAAACACGAGTGTGAGGAACATCTGAAACACAAGTGTGAGGAACATCTGAAACAGACGATTGTGAGGAACATCTGAAACACGAGTCTGAGGAACATCTGAAACACGAGTGTGAGGAACATCTGAAACACGAGTGTGAGGAACATCTGAAACACGAGTGTGAGGAGAACATCTGAAACACGAGTGTGAGGAGAACATCTGAAACACGAGTGTGAGGAGAACATCTGAAACACGAGTGTGAGGAGAACATCTGAAACACGAGTGTGAGGAACATCTGAAACACGAGTGTGAGGAACATCTGAAACACGAGTGTGAGGAACATCTGAAACACGAGTGTGAGGAACATCTGAAACACGAGTCTGAGGAACATCTGAAACACGAGTCTGAGGAACATCTGAAACAGACGAGTGTGAGGAACATCTGAAACACGAGTCTGAGGAACATCTGAAACACGAGTCTGAGGAACATCTGAAACATGAGTCTGAGGAACGCCGTCACCGTCTAAACAAAAGGCACTTCCGATAAAATATTTTGCAGTTTTTACCCGTTAGCGTTCTTGTGTAAACAGGCCCTTAAATGACACCGACACTTCTGCTTAAATGACACCGACACTGCTGCGTAAGTTACACAGACACTGCTGCTTAAATGACACCGACCATCCATCCATCCATTTTCTTCCTCTTATCCGGGGCCGGGTCGCGGGGGCAACAGTCTAAGCAGGGACGCCCAGACTTCCCTCACCCTGGACACTTCCTCCAGCTCCTCCGGTAGGACGTGCCCGGAGCACCTCCCGAGGGAGGCGTCCAGGAGGCGTCCGGAACAGATGCCCGAGCCACCTCAGCTGGCTCCTCTCGACATGGAGAAGCAGCGGCTCTACTCCGAGCTCCTCCTGTGTGACTGAGCTCCTCTCCCTATCTCTAAGGGTGCGCCCAGCCACTCTACGGAAGAAACTCATTTCAGCCGCTTGTATCGGCGATCTCGTCCTTTCGGTCATTACCCAGAGCTCATGACCATAGGTGAGGGGAGGAACGTAGATCGACGGTAAATTGACGGTAAATCTTCACCACAACGGTCCGGTACAGCGACCGCATCACTGCCGACGCTGCACCGATCCACCTGTCAATCTCACGCTCCATCCTCCCCTCACTCATGAACAAGACCCCGAGATACTTGAACTCCTCCACCTGAGGAGGACTCTCCACCACCCGGAGATGACACCACCTTTTTCCGGTCAGAACCATGGCCTCGGATTTGGAGGAGCTGATCCTCATCCCAGCCGCTTCACACTCGGCTGCAAACCGCCCCAGTGCACAATGGAGGTCCCGGTTCGATGAAGCCATCAGGACAACATCATCTGCAAACAGCAGAGATGAGATCCTGTGGTTCCCAAACCGGATCCCCTCCGGCCCCTGACTGCGCCTAGAAATTCTGTCCATAAATATAATGAACAGAACCGGTGACAAAGGGCAGCCCTGGAGTCCAACATGCACCGGGAACAGGTCCGACTTACTACCGGCAATGTGAACACAGCTCCTGCTCCGGTCATACAGGGACCGAACAGCCCTTAGCAAAGGGCCCCGAACCCCGTACTCCCAGAGCACTCTCCACAGGACCCCACGAGGGACACGGTCGATCTTCCCCAGATCCACAAAACACATGTGGACTGGTTGGGCAAACTCCCATGCACCCTCGAGCACCCGATGGAGAGTATAGAACTGGTCCAGTGTTCCCTGACACCGACACTGCTGCTTAAATGACACTGGTACTGCTGCTTAAATGACACTGATACTGCTGCTTAAATGACACTGCTGCTTAAATGACACCGACACTGCTGCTTAAATGACACTGACACTGCTGCTTAAATGACACTGCTGCTTAAATGACACTGACACTGCTGCTTAAATGACACTGACACTGCTGCTTAAATGACACTGCTGCTTAAATGACACTGCTGCTTAAATGACACTGACACTGCAGCTTAAATGACAGACACTGCTGCTTAAATGACACTGACACTGCTGCTTAAATGACACTGACACTGCTGCTTAAATGACACTGACACTGCTGCTTAAATGACACTGCTGCTTAAATGACACTGGCACTGCTGCTTAAATGACACTGACACTGCTGCTTAAATGACACTGACACTGCTGCATAAATGACACTGACACTTCTGTTTAAATGACACTGACACTGCTGCTTAAATGACACTGACACTGCTGCTTAAATTACACTGACACTGCTGCTTAAATTACACTGACACTGCTGCTTAAATGACACATTTGAGCTTTATTCTGCTCCACATTGTGTGTTTTACTTATTTGTATTATACACAAGCCTTTTGTACTTTTGCTACAGGTATATGTGATGTTTTAGTCATAGTAGTAGTAGTAGTAGTAGTAGTAGTAGTAGTAGTAGTAGTAGTAGTAGTAGTAGTAGTAGTAGTAGTAGTAGTACTTTTACTACAGGTATATGTGATGTTTTAGTCCTGATGTTTATTGTTTATTGTTTGTTGTTTATCACATGTTTTATGTTCACTGTGGGCCTAGGGGGCGCTGTACTTATGGTTTTTGACAATAAAGATGAACTTTGAACTTTGGACTCAGAACCTCCGGAGCCTCTTTAATTTTCATTGTTTTGTTGGTTTCAAAATCCAATTATTTTTTATTTCTGCCATGAAATAATTGAAATAAAAGTATCTTCTCCAGAGCCCCGGGCGGTGGAGACTCTCCTGCTCACCTGAACCTGACTCACGTTGTCCCGCGGCCCCGGGGACTTTGAGCTTTACTCTGGAAATTTCTGAGATTCCCACTCGACAAAAGCGTCTCCGGTTTCAGCCGCCGCCGGTGTTTTGGTTTCACTTTCACAAACGCAGGTCCCACGGCACCTGACACCAAAACACAAAACTCACCTGGACCCCGAGCTGCTCAAAGCTGCACTGTGTAACCTTTCTGCTGTTTCCACGGAGACGTCACTGCTCTGGAATGTTCCGCAGCTGACTTTAAACAGCTCGACTTTACATTTATTCAATCACAGGAGGTTTAAGAGCTCAAAAATACAGAGAAAAACAAACACACTTCTCCACAGATCTGACCTGGAACTTGGTCTCCATGAAGATAGAAAGTTTAATGCCATAGTGTGGAACATTCCATCCAAAGCACTGTGTGTGTGTGTCTCCTGGGGGACGCTCGTGTGTCCCTGAACAGGACGTGACGACAGGAAACTGCCACAATAGAAACTCGGATTATTCTGGAGTCACTTCCACAAAAACACAGAAGGTTCCGGATGCGGCTGTGGTCACCGCGGCGATCTGACCGCACGAAGATCTGACCACAGTGTTCAAACGCCAGGTTTTTGTGATGTAAAAAAATAACATCAAGATAAATAATTTGACCATTTTTTCCACCTTTGATGTGAAAAAAACCTGTACAAAACAAATGAAGAACAAACGGAACTCTTTCAGGGAGATGAAGTCCAAATAAACACACCCTCAATCAATCAATCAATCAATCAATCAATCAATCAATCTTTATTTATATCGCCCTTTACAACACCAATGGTGACCAAAGTGCTTTCCAATTAAGAACAGAAAATACAACAATACAAAAGACAGAACATTATGTAGAATAAAACAATGTAAAACAATAAACAGTAAAACAGTGCAGAAAAAGGACGTGTCACAAACGACTAAGTATTAAAACCATTTTAAATAAATGTGTTTTGAGCCGAGATTTATTCATTCATTTTCTTCCGCTTTTCCATTTTCTGGGTCGCGGGGGCAGCAGTCCAAGCAGTGTTCTGCTGCCCAGAACACAATGCACCAGCCCCCATGAATCCTTCCGCGGGTGGTGGGTCCACAGGAGGACGGCTCACGTCACAACAGGCCTTGATGTATCTTCTGCCATGGGGGCTACCAATGTCCACAGACACTGGGGGCGAGGTGGGGTTAAGTGTCTTGCCCAAGGACACAACGGCAGCGCTCATGTGTGGGATCTGCTGGGATCATATGCGGTCAACCCGTCAAGAGTGGGATTTGAACCGCCAACCCCTGGATCACGAGACATATGCTCTACCAACTGAGCTACTGCCGCCCCGGCCTAGATTTAAAAAGGTTCAAATCAGTGATGTTGCGTAGCTCAAAGGGCAGACTGTTCCAGATTGTTCCACAGTCTGGGACCAACCACAGAGAAAGCTCCATCAGCCCAGAGTCTGAGGCTCGGGGACTTCCAAAACAAGTTGGTTATTTCACCTTAAAGGTCCCATGACATGGTACTTCTTGATGCTTTTATATGGCTCCTTAATGGTTCCCTAATACTGTAAATGAATCCTTCTTCAAAATCAACACTCAGTGCATGAGAGAGACACATGTACACAGACATGGTCAGAAAATCTCTCTGAACACCTCATTCTGGGCCTTGTTGCTTGAATGCAAATGAGAAGGACAGAGATAGGTCAGAGCAGCGGGTGGGAGGGGCCAAATGTGCCGCTGGTTCCTTGTTTTAGCGGTGCGCTGTGTACTGGCCACACTTCTGTGTTTTAAGAGCGGAGGAAGAAAGGAGAGGCGTTTCAATGAAAAAAAAACACATTTTCACAGAAAATAAAATTAAACCACTGCTGTTTCAGAGGTCCAGAGGATCGGGTAAAGGACTTCCGAGCCTAGAAACACTCACACGTGCCTCCAGGTAAATAAAAAAAACGCATTTCGCATTGTGTAGCTCATTCGCGGTCCAAACTCTCTGGGCGTGATTTACAGAGACGGTGGGTAGACATCCAGACGGGGGGTGGAGCTGCATTTTCCGTGTGACATCAGAAAGTTTCCTTGTTCAAAATCGCCCGTTTGAACTGTGTTTTTTTCAAACGCAGAAAAGGATCACAAATGCTCAGTTTAGACATTACGCAACTTTTAACCATGGGATGGGGGGGGGGGTTCAAAAACCTCAGAAAGTGAAAATTTCATGCCATGGGACCTTTAAAGTGTGATTTGATTTTCGGACAAATAAAAGCTCAGTCAAATAACAAGGTGCTAAACCATTAAGAGGTTTAAAAACAAAAAGTACAATTTTAAAATCAATTCTAAAAGAAAGTGGAAGCCAGTGAAGTGTAAAAAGGACCGGGGTGATGTGCTGACGTCGAGGTGTGTTGGTTAAAAAACGAGCTGCTGCAGTTTGGGAAACACCGACATAAAGTGTGCTGCAATAATCTATTCTAGAACTGATAAAAGCGTGAATGGTCCTTTCAAGGTCGGTGCGATTTAAAAAAGGCGTAACCCTTTGACATTCCTGTAGCCACATCTTCCAGTACACGCCGTGGTCCTCAGAGAACTTCCAAAGCATCAGAGGAT
>JAVJIX010000328.1:275000-315000 GCA_036785185.1 Paratrypauchen microcephalus
TACATACTTCAAATTCCTAAGCGAAGACAAGTCAGCGTTTATCGTGCTCATGTTGTTTTCCTTAAAAAATAGACGCACCAAAGAGTTCTCCAGTCCAGAAAAGGAATCTCGATGTAAGTCTAAACCAGGATTTTGGGACAGATCGAGATGCGTGAGTGGAGTGTTCCTGAACGCGCCGGATGGAATTCCCTGAAGTGTGTTTTCTGAAAGGTCGAGATACTCCAAACTGGGAATGGACTCAAATGAAACGCAAAATTCTGAATCCTCGAATGTCTTGCGTGAGCAAATATCGATGTCGTTCTGCTGTAGGTGTAGCGCCCTGAGACTGGGGAGACTCCGCAAGGTCTGAAATCCCAAAGTCGTGAGGCTATTTCCGTTCAGATACAGCTCTTCAAGCGACGGCAGGCTCGTTTGCGTAATCTGAAACGTCTGTAATGAGTTTTCGCTGAGGTTAAGGATGCGAACTTTGGGTAATAGATCACGCGATAAGGAGAAGGACGTTATGCAGTTGTTGCTCACGTTCAGAACTTCCAGTGACAGCATAGTGTGGAAAAGAGACTCGGGTAAGCTTTGGAAGTTGTTGTAGCTCATATCCAGGTATCGTAAGTGATGGAAACAGGTGTGGTGCTTGGTTAAACTGGGAGGCTGGAACAGGCACGTGCACAGGAAGAAGATCTGTCCACTGTAGCTTCCTGTAACATTAACGCTTTGGATTTGATTGTAAGATACATCCAAATATTCCAGCTTGTTCTTTCTGGGAATCAATGGCAAAAGTGGAAGCTTATTTTGGCTCAAATCGAGTGAAACCAGTTGGGAGATCTCATCAGAAGGTGCGCTCAGAAACATCTCCACGCTGTTCTGGCTAAGGTTGAGGCTCCTTAGATTGTAAAGGTTGAAATCCATGATACAGTTGATGGAATTCTTGGATAGGTCGAGGTCGGATAAATGGTCCAGGAGGTCGAAAGCTCCATCTTCTATCTCCATGATGACGTTGTTGTGAAGGTTGATGTTCCTCAGAGATAAGGAACCTCTGAAGGCGTCGCTGGAGATCTTCGTGATGCTGTTACCGCTTAGAGAAAGATTGACCAACAACTGAGAATCGTTCAAGAAATAGTCCGTCATTCCGGTGAATAGCCCATTGCCAGACAGGTCCAGTGACTCGACGGTACTGAGGGGTCCGATTTGGGTTTTGTGCAGGTTGAGGTGATTGCGAGATAGGTCCAGGATTTTGAGCTGAGTCATGCCGGCGAACAGGCCGGGTTGGATGAAGTGGATCTTGTTGCCGTGGAGGTTGAGGTGGTGCAGGCCGGTGTGGAAGGCGATGGTCTCCTGGGTGAGGTTTTGCAGCTGGTTGCGAGATAGGTCCAAGGTGTGGATGCCCTGGGGGAGGTCCTGGGGGGCGCTGTGGAGGGCCAGGTCACTGCAGAACACATCCTTCTGGACCTAAGACCAAAAACACACACAGAACATGAATGTAAGTACGGTATTTCAGACTCAAATGACTTTTATTTGTCAAGCGAACTCATTGTCGACAATAGTGAAGGTGTGTGGAATTTAAAACCACAGTGGAGCACTTCCTGTGATTTTCCACATTCAATGATAAAACTTTCTTTTCTATTGCCATGTGTCTTATATCTGTGGAATCCCTGGTCTAGTCCTGGTCTAGTCCTGGTCTAATCCTGGTTTAGTCCTGGTTTGGTCCTGGTTTAGTTCTGGTTTGGCCGGTTGTAGGACCGGTTGTAGGACCGGTTGTAGGACCGGTTATAGGGCCAGTTGTAGGACTGGTTGTAGGGCTGGTTGTAGGAGCGGTTATAGGGCCGGTTGTAGGACCGGGTGTAGGGCCGGTTATAGGACCGGGTGTAGGGCTGGTTGTAGGACCGGGTGTAGGACCGGTTGTAGGACCGGGTGTAGGACCGGTTATAGGGCCGGGTGTAGGACTGGTTGTAGGACTGGGTGTAGGACCGGTTGTAGGACTGGTTGTAGGACCGGTTGTAGGACCGGTTGTAGGGCTGGTTGTAGGGCCGGTTGTAGGGCTGGTTGTAGGGCCGGTTGTAGGACTGGTTGTAGGACCGGTTATAGGGCCGGTTGTAGGATCGGTTGTAGGACCGGGTGTAGGACCGGTTATAGGGCCGGTTGTAGGCCCGGTTATAGGGCCGGTTGTAGGCCCGGTTGTAGGACCGGGTGTAGGACTGGTTGTAGGACCGGGTGTAGGACCGATTATAGGGCCGGTTGTAGGACTGGTTGTAGGACCGGTTATAGGGCCGGTTGTAGGGCCGGTTGTAGGGCTTGTTGTAGGGCCGGTTGTAGGGCCGGTTGTAGGGCTTGTTGTAGGGCCGGTTATAGGGCCGGTTGTAGGCCCGGTTGTAGGACCGGGTGTAGGACTGGTTGTAGGACCGGGTGTAGGACCGATTATAGGGCCGGTTGTAGGACTGGTTGTAGGACCGGTTATAGGGCCGGTTGTAGGGCTTGTTGTAGGGCCGGTTATAGGGCCGGTTGTAGGATCGGTTGTAGGACTGGTTGTAGGACCGGTTGTAGGGCCGGTTATAGGGCCGGTTATAGGGCCGGTTGTAGGACCGGTTGTAGGACCGGTTGTAGGGCCGGTTATAGGGCCGGTTTAATAACGGTGATGATGGGCGACTGTTGGACTTTTGCAGCTCCGAGGTGTGTCGTAAAAACACTGTTTGGCCGCCTCTTTTTATGATGTTGAGATCTTTATTTGAGCGAATGTTCCAGAATGTTCATAGGAACAGTTTTAGGCGAGTGGTCTGGCAGCTCCTCATTCCAGGAACGAGCCGGGGGTCTGCTCAGAAGAACACGAAGAACAAACATTTAAGGGAGATTTAAGAGTTTGCAGTGGTCCAAAGTTATTCGGCACTTACCTCACTGATTCTGAGCGTCTTAATTATTCACAGAGTTTTTGTTTTTCACGACTTTCAGACGAGCAGAGTTTTGGACTTATTTTGACCTCAACAAGGGGCAAGAATCGAGCACGTGGCCTTTAACAACCTCACGGATTCTAAAAGTGGAAATGAAAATAATATCGAAACTAGATCCTTGTTTCGCACTGGTATTGATACTAAAAAACTCCCAGGGGCGAACCAGGTCTAAACCAGGACTAAACCAGGTCTAAACCAGGTCTAAACCAGGTCTAAACCAGGTCTAAACCAGATCTAAACCAGGTCTAAACCAGGTCTAAACCAGGACTAAACCAGGTCTAAACCAGATCTAAACCAGGTCTAAACCAGGACTAAACCAGGACTAAACCAGGTCTAAACCAGGTCTAAACCAGGACTAAACCAGGTCTAAACCAGGTCTAAACCAGGATTAAACCAGGTCTAAACCAGGTCTAAACCAGGACTAAACCAGGACTAAACCAGGTCTAAACCAGGTCTAAACCAGGACTAAACCAGGTCTAAACCAGGTCTAAACCAGGACTAAACCAGGACTAAACCAGGTCTAAACCAGGACTAAACCAGGACTAAACCAGGACTAAACCAGGTCTAAACCAGGACTAAACCAGGTCTAAACCAGGTCTAAACCAGGTCTAAACCAGGACTAAACAAGGTCTAAACCAGGTCTAAACCAGGACTAAACCAGGTCTAAACCAGGTCTAAACCAGGACTAAACCAGGTCTAAACCAGGTCTAAACCAGGTCTAAACCAGGTCTAAACCAGGTCTAAACCAGGACTAAACCAGGTCTAAACCAGGTCTAAACCAGGTCTAAACCAGGACTAAACCAGGTCTAAACCAGGTCTAAACCAGGACTAAACCAGGTCTAAACCAGGTCTAAACCAGGACTAAACCAGGTCTAAACCAGGTCTAAACCAGGACTAAACCAGGACTAAACCAGGTCTAAACCAGGTCTAAACCAGGACTAAACCAGGTCTAAACCAGGTCTAAACCAGGTCTAAACCAGGTCTAAACCAGGTCTAAATCAGGTCTAAACCAGGTCTAAACCAGGTCTAAACCAGGACTAAACCAGGTCTAAACCAGGTCTAAACCAGGTCTAAACCAGGACTAAACCAGGTCTAAACCAGGTCTAAACCAGGTCTAAACCAGGACTAGACCAGGTCTAAACCAGGTCTAAACCAGGTCTAAACCAGGTCTAAACCAGGTCTAAACCAGGACTAAACCAGGTCTAAACCAGGTCTAAACCAGGACTAAACCAGGTCTAAACCAGGTCTAAACCAGGACTAAACCAGGTCTAAACCAGGTCTAAACCAGGTCTAAACCAGGACTAGACCAGGACTAAACCAGGTCTAAACCAGGTCTAAACCAGGACTAAACCAGGTCTAAACCAGGACTAAACCAGGTCTAAACCAGGACTAAACCAGGTCTAAACCAGGTCTAAACCAGGACTAAACCAGGTCTAAACCAGGACTAAACCAGGTCTAAACCAGGTCTAAACCAGGACTAAACCAGGACTAAACCAGGTCTAAACCAGGTCTAAACCAGGTCTAAACCAGGACTAAACCAGGTCTAAACCAGGACTAGACCAGGACTAGACCAGGTCTAAACCAGGACTAAACCAGGACTAAACCAGGTCTAAACCAGGACTAAACCAGGACTAGACCAGGACTAGACCAGGTCTAAACCAGGACTAGACCAGGTCTAAACCAGGTCTAAACCAGGTCTAAACCAGGACTAAACCAGGTCTAAACCAGGACTAAACCAGGACTAAACCAGGTCTAAACCAGGTCTAAACCAGGTCTAAACAAGGACTAAACCAGGACTAACCAGGTCTAAACCAGGACTAAACCAGGTCTAAACCAGGTCTAAACCAGGTCTAAACCAGGACTAAACCAGGACTAAACCAGGACTAAACCAGGACTGGACCAGGACTCCAGGTCAGGAGGTTCTGTCCTGAAAATGGGACTTTTTTAGGATCCAGACCTGAGGAACACCAGGATCTAGTTTTGATATTTGTTTTAGTATTGATTAGAATCTTTTCTGTGCTCGCTCAGTAGAGCAGAACCGACATACTCCCCTGATGTTTGGACTTTTAGCGTATGGACCGTCAGCACAGGACCATACTTATTTATATGTGTAATTCAATGTGTATTTTAAATTTGTCGTGCGGCGAACGAGTCGCTGCCAGGACCTTTGAACGGCGAGTTTATTTATAAAAAGAACGAAGACGGGACGATCAATAAGAACGCCGAGATTTGGAGCTTTTGTCAAAAAGAGTTTTCCTCCAGCCTGAACGATAAACACGTCCGGAAATGTTCCATCATTACCGGTGATAGAGCGAGTGTGAGCGCACTTCACCAAAACACCAAACCACCAAGCCAACAAACCAACAAACCACCAAGCCAACAAACCACCAAACCAACAAACCATCAAACCAACAAACCACCACACTAAACCACCAAACCACCAAACCATCAAACCAACAAACCACCAAACCAAACCCACCAAACCAACCACCACACTAAACCACCAAACCAACAAACCAACAAACTACCAAACCAAACCCACCAAACCAACCACCACACTAAACCACCAAACCACCAAACCAACAAACTACCAAACCACCAAACCAACAAACCATCAAACCAACAAACCACCAAACCACCAAACCAACCACCACTACTAAACCACCAAACCACCAAACCACCAAACCAACCACCACACTAAACCACCAAACCACCAAACCACCAAACCAAACCCACCAAACCACCAAACCACCAAACCATCAAACCACCAAACCAACAAACCAACCACCACACTAAACCACCAAACTACCAAACCATCAAACCAACAAACCACCAAACTACCAAACCACCAAACCAACAAACCACCAAACTACCAAACCACCAAACCACCAAACAAACAAACCACCAAACCAACAAACCACCAAACCAACAAACTCACACTCTTAAAATTATTTAGATTAATTAATTACAAATCCTGTAATTAATTAGATTATTTTTGTTTAGTTTTAAAGTGTTTCTAAAGTGTTTAAAGTGTGAAGCACTTTGGATCCTGTTGTGGTTGTAGGGTTATGGTTCAAATGTGCCGTACAGGTAAAGTTGGAGTTGTGGGTCAGATTCCAGTGACTCGTTTGTGTGTTTCTCGTTTATCGCCTGATTCAGACTCTTTCATGAGCTGACTCAGCTCCATAATCTCACTTTTGACTTCTTTCCGACGTTGTTAATCACCGAACTGCCCTCTCCGCTCCTCGTACGTACGCGTCTGTGGGATTTCGTAATCTCACATCCAGATATGTGACTTATGGAGTGGAGTGGTAATGGAGACCATATGCTGCCGCCGCCTCGTAAACCCGGCTCCCAGCGCCGTGAGCGCTCCGGCCAACGGGGGGAAAGGTCAGAGCGACGGGACCTGAAGGACTGACCTGAAGGACTGACCTGAAGGACTGACCTGAAGGACTGACCTGAAGGACTGACCAGACGTCCCCGTTTACCCGGGACAGTCCCACTTCTGAGCCCTGTGTCTCCTGTCCCAGCACATTTACATAAAACCACTGATTTGTCTCCGTTTTATACTAAAAATGTCCAGGGTTTCTCTACTTTTGACCAATTTGATCCTTGAAAACAGTCAAAAAGAGGAATAAACTATTACTTGTTTTGGTCAAATACAGAAAAGCTGTTTGAAAATGACCAAAACACAAAGAAAACGTGACTATACTGACTCACATGAACCATTTTTGTTAATTACGCACTCGTTTGACGTTTTTGTTATTACCAACTGCCCCAAGTTGAGGGTGTCCCAGTTTTTATGTAAAAACGCGGTCCCCGTCGCGTGTGGACATGGATAATATGGATAATATAATAAAGACATGTCTCGTAATGGTGTGTGAAGAGTTTAAAGCAGATTCAGTTGTTGTAGCGTTTTGCAGCAGCTGTTTCTCATCACCCGCACCAGCGCATGGGGGCTGAAACTTTGGACGTCGACTCATTCTCAAAGCTTCACAGCTCCGTGTTTTACACCAGACGCTGCCAAGGGTTCGTTTCAGAAAACAGAACATGAAGTTTGCACAAATCTATTAAACGCTGTTAGGACCCAGCTCGGCCAAGGGCAGCGAAGTAACACAAACTAAGGTGGAAAAACTGTGTAAATAAAGTCATAATTTAATAAACAGGATTGTAAAAAGGCAGAATAACAAAAGTGGTTTAAAAGATGTGCACAAAATAACCGAAAGTTACAAAAAATAAACAAGTCTAAGGGACACAAAACACCTAAATCACGAGTGTCCCAAAATAAACTAGGGATGCACGATATATCGGCATTAACATCGGTATTTGTCAGTACAGTAAAACCTGGAGTTAAAGGGACAGTGTGTAAGAGTTTTACCCGTTAATTACTGAAATTGAAGATACCCATTCAAAAATACAGTGTTTTCCAAGCCTTTTCACTTCCATCATGAAATCAAAGTATTCTTTTGGACTTAGATACAGTCACATAAAAGGGGGATCTTCCCCATGCAGAGGCAGCCATTTTGAATACGAGAGCCGCAGAAGGACATTTGGGCTCCGCCTTCGCCTTCGGCAAGGCTCGTGGTTTTGGGTAAACAACACAAGCATGTTGCCGGATCAGACGTCGTAATGGATCTAACACGTGTTTTGGACTAAATTGTTTTACTGGATTTTATTCGCTGGATCCTTACGGACAAATTGAGAGCAAGTTTATGGTGAAATACAGAGTTTGACCTGTGCAAAGCATTCTAAGGTAAGCTAACCTCGTTTTGTGCTTTTCCGTATAAAAGCCCCATGTGCTCGGGGAGTGATTGTTGTGCAGGGAAATGAATTGCATAGTCAAAAAGAGGAGACTGTAAGGTTTCATTTGATGTGTAGAGTGTCATGGTACATGATCGGGAATGTGTGTTTTCATGAGAAAAGAAGAAAAAAAAAAAAACGGGACCGCGTTTTATTTATACAGTAGCGGCGTGCGGCTCGTGCGCGCGCCCGGGTGACCCTCGAGGTCTGCCGTAGCTAAAACAGAAAGTGCAATAGCACCATCCACCTATGCGCCACGAATCCTACACACTGGGGCTTTAACGTTTTCTCACATTTGGCTCTTGTTTAAACACTCAAACTTTCATAGATTTTCAACAAAATGTATTAATAGTGAAGCGGGGGGGGCGTCCCACCCGGGGCTGCGAGCGCGAGGCCAAACCGTCCCTCCTCTAGACCAGGTCTAAACCAGGATTAAACCACGGCGTGCGGCTCTTTGCCTGGTTTGGTGCGGCTCTTGCGTTCGTTCATGTCGAGGTTTGATGTGCTCGGACTGCTCCTCCTCCTCAGGACCGTGGACGCCATCCTGAGGAGGAGGTACACAGTCTGAAAAGAGCAAAGGCAAAGAGCCGCACACCGTGGTTTAATCCTGGTTTAATCCTGGTTTAATCCAGGTTTAGACCTGGTTTTGACCTGGTTTAGTCCGCATTTAGTCCTGATCCAGTTCTGGTTTAGTCCGCGTTTAGTCCTGGTCTAGTTCCATTCTGGTCCCGGTCCCCCCCGGCGTCCCTCATCTATAACATTAAAGGTCCCTTTAGCCAATCAGGACGCAGAATACAATGTTACACTATAAAAAAATCAGGAGTCAAAACACTTTTTGAAAATAAAAAAAGACATTCAAAAATTCCTTTTGCGTGATTTTCAGTCTGTATAAAAGTTTTTCTCAGAATTAAAAACAAATATCAGTATCGGCAGATATCAGCAACATAAATATGGGTAAAATAAAACATATAAACTGTTCACGTCGGTATCGGGGCGTCTCTGGTTTTAATGAAGCGTTTCACACTCACATGTTTCTGATGTAGAAGAACTCTTGAATTGTATTTTTTATTTATTTTATTTTATTATTGTAAAAAAAAAAGTACAAAATTGTATGAACTTTTGACATTGTTGAACTTTGACTTTGTTTTTATTGAACTTTGTGTTTGGAGGAAAGTAGAAGTCGTTCAGTCGCCGCGGACGTGAAAATGTCACGCCAACGAAACAGGAAGTGGAAAAACCCCACGGCTAAAGATAGAAACACAAGGAAACGACTTCTGACCTCAGAGATACACACAACACACACGCACATACACACACAACATACAACACACACAACACACATACACATACATATACACAACATACAACACATACATACACACAAACACACACACACAACACACATACATACATATACACATACACAAACACAACATGCAACACACAACACACACACAACATGCAACACACACAACACACATACACATACATATACACACAACATACATACACACACACACACACACACACAACACACACAACATACATATACACACAACATACACACAAACATACACAACACACACAACACACACACACACACACATACATATACACACAACACACACACACATATACACACAACATACATATACACACAACACACACACACATATACACACAACACACATACATACATATACACATACACAAACACAACACAACACACACAACACACAACACACACAACATACACAACACACACACAACACACACACACACGCACAACACACACACATACATATACACACACAACACACATACGTACATATACACACACAACACACACACAACATACACACACACATACATATACACATACACAAACACAACATGCAACACACACAACACACACAACACACAACACACACACAACATACACACAAACACACACACACAACACACACACAACACACACACAACATACACAACATACACACACACATACATATACATGCACACTGTGAGTTTCACTTTTATTTTCATTATTATGACAATGTATTTTTAAGGCTCAAACATCAGAACATCAGAACATCAGAACAGGACTCTAACGTTCTGATGTTCTGATGTTCTGATGTTCTGATGTTCTTCGTCACAAACAGAGCTCGAGTTGTGTTTCGTTTCATTCACATGTTTGAGGAACTGTGTCCGTTCTCCAGGTGGACGAGCTCCTGTAGCTCCAGCAGCTCCGGCAGCTCCGGCTCGCCGAGAATTCTCCCACAGACCAAAACTCCAAGTGCCCGTGTTCTGACGGGGCATCCGGCTTTCACAAAGATTCTTCTGGATTTTTACAATATGAACTCATTTAATCAATAAAAACATAAATCCTCAAAGCTCCTGAAAGTGACCTTTGTCCGACTGAGCCTCGCCGCTCTCGCAGCGTCGCTCTTCGCCGGTAACACAAACTGCCTTTGTGTCCTTAGGCAAGACACTTCGCCCACATCGCCGAGGGTGAAATTGTAGTTTTACAGTTTGTTGCTGAAATAATGAGACCGTCGGTAGTTCTTGTCATGAACCATTTTGAAGTACGAATATCGTTGAAGAAAATAAAGATGAGCATTTTGAATCGCAAACCATAAACCAGAATTATCCCCACAATGTTTTCAATCTGTAAAATTCTCCTGTAAAAGATCCTGAGCTGCAGGAAACAGAAGGTAACTCCTGAACAGTCTGAGTTTGAGTCCGTGATGAAGACAGAAGTCCAGAAGTCTTCAGAGCGTCTTCACAACACCATCAGCGTATGGAGGTTTGTGATGTCGTAGTTATTGTTTTGTTTCCGGCTTTTGTGTTTGTGGAACGTGGGCGTGTGGAGCCTGGGCTGAAAAAACAAACCAGACCCAGTTCATCTGAAACGGTCTGAGGAGGTCCAGAGTTCCTCCAGAGTTCCTCCAGAGTTCCTCCAGAGTTCCTCCAGAGTTCCTCCAGAGTTCCTCCAGAGTTCCTCCTCACGACCCTCAGAGCATCCCAACGATTCACCGCGATGACTTTAGAAGAGCTTCTCACAGCTAAATGTTTTCTGTTTTTTCAAATGTTCGTGTTATTCTGGTGGAGTTAAATGGTTCACTTAAACACCACCACCTCATGACATCACAAGGTGGAACAGAGCGTTTGAAGCTTTGGAGATGTTATAGATGAATAATAAAGAGTTCCTCAAACATGAGAATGAAACAAACACGACTCCAGGTGTTTGTGAGGAGGATCAGGAGCAAAACCAGGATCTGGACAAAGACCAAGACCAGGCCTAAGACCAGGACCAGGACTGAGACCAGGACCAGGACTGAGACCAGGACCAGGACTGAGACCAGGACCAGGCCTAAGACCAGGACCAGGACTGAGACCAGGACCAGGACTGAGACCAGGACCAGGAGCAAAACCAAGACCAAGATCAGGAGCAAGACCAGGACCAGGACAGGTCCATAAACCTCTCCAGGAGTACTTCTGAAAATACACAGGAGTACTTTCACCGCACGTGTTTTTCATGTGTATTTTTACAGGAGTTCTGTTTCGTTCTGTTTTGTTCTGTTTCCTGAGCCCCGTTTGGTTTTACGGGGTTTTACCTGCTCCGTGAGGTTCTGCTCTCGTCGCCACGGGCAACACTTCAAATAAACGCAGACCAGATGGTAAACAAAACCGACCTGAGCGGGCAGGAATGTACCACCCGGAGAAGAGCACGAGCAGAACACGAAAACCTCCTCGGACCATGACGTTTTAAAGACCATTTAAAGGTCCGATTTTACACAAAACGGACTCCTGTGAGCTTCAAGTCTTGTTCTGATGTTCCTGCTCAAAAATAGACCTGGTCTTGGTCCTGGTCTTGGTCCTGTTCCTCCTAACGCTGTTCCCTCGTCACAAACACCAGGAGTCGTGTTTGGTTCATTCTCATGTTTGAGGAACTCTTTATTATTCGTCTGTAACATCTCCAAAGCTCCAAACGCTCTGTTCCACCTCGTGATGTCATCAAGTGAACACTGAATTTTTACCTTTAGTTCAGTCCAGTCCAGATCGGCGACTCCAGGACTGAAATGATCCAAATGATTCTAGTGAAGGTGTGTGGAGTTTAAAAACACAGTGGAGCACTTCCTGTATCACCACATGATGACATCACAAGGTGGAACAGAGTGTTTTCAGTCTGAGAGAAGAACTCTGCCAATCCAGATTTAGTCCAGGTTTAGTCCCAGTTTTATCTTTAGCTCCAGGTTAGTCTCGGTTTAGTCCATCTTTAGTCCATCTTTAGTCCATCTTTCGTCCATCTTTAGTCCATCTTTAGTCCAGGTTTAGTCCATCTTTAGTCCATCTTTCGTCCATCTTTAGTCCATCTTTAGTCCAGGTTTAGTCCATCTTTAGTAGTCCATCTTTAGTCATGATGACATGATGACATCACAAGGTGGAACAGAGTGTTTTCAGTTTGAGAAAACTTTAAAGTTTAAATCTGCAGGTTTGTGCGTTAAACATGTGAATGAAACAAAACGGCGAGGAAGCGACATTAGAACAGAGAACAGAGGGATCTAGAACCTGTTCTGAACTTTTCTCCAGGTTCTCGTCGTTTCGTCTCACTGACCTTCTGAAGCTGGATTTGGAGTGACTCGTGTGTGTTTCAGTCTTTATCCTCCTGAACTGCTCAGATCTTCACGTACACAGACCGTTCATCTGGGCCACAGGCGGAGCGTGACTAAAAGTGACGTCAGATGGTCTGGTCTAGTCCCAGTTTAGTCCTGGTTTAGTCCTGGTTTAGTCCTGGTTTAGTCCCGGTTTAGTCCTGGTCTAGTCCTAAACGTGGCCAGTGGGACTTTTTTAGGATTGATACCTGTGGAGAACGAGGATCTAGTTTTGAAGCTAGTTGTAGTATTTTCGATCCTTTTGACTGCCCAGGTGTTAAATAAAAAGTGTGAAATAAAGTGTAAAGTGTGAAAAAGTGTAAATTGTTAAATAAAAAGTGTAAAGTGTGAAATAAAGTGTAAAGTGTGAAAAAGTGTAAATTGTTAAATAAAAAGTGTAAAGTGTGAAATAAAAAGTGTAAATTGTTAAATTAAAAGTGTAAATTGTGAAATAAAAAGTGTAAAGTGTGAAATAAAGTGTAAAGTGTGAAAAAGTGTAAATTGTTAAATAAAAACTGTAAATTGTTAAATTAAAAGTGTAAATTGTGAAATAAAAAGTGTAAACTGTGAAATAAAGTGTAAAGTGTGAAATAAAAAGTGTCAAGTGTGAAATAAAAAGTGTAAAGTGTGAAATAAAAAGTGTAAATTTTTAAATAAAGTGTAAATTGTTAAATAAAAAGTGTAAAGTGTGAAATAAAAAGTGTAAATTGTTAAATAAAAAGTGTAAAGTGTGAAATAAAAAGTGTAAATTGTGAAATAAAAAGTGTAAATTGTTAAATAAAAAGGGTAAAATGTTAAATAAAAAGTGTAAAGTGTGAAATAAAAAGTGTAAATTGTTAAATAAAAACTGAAAATTGTGAAATAAAAAGTGTAAATTGTGAAATAAAAAGTGTAAAGTGTGAAAAAGTGTAAATTGTTAAATAAAAAGTGTAAATTGTTAAATAAAAAGTGTAGATTTTTAAATAAAAAGTGTAAATTGTTAAATAAAAAGTGTAAATTGTTAAATAAAAAGTGTAAAGTGTGAAATAAAAAGTGTAAATTGTTAAATAAAAAGTGTAAATTGTGAAATAAAAAGTGTAAATTGTTAAATAAAAACTGAAAATTGTTAAATAAAAAGTGTAAATTGTGAAATAAAAAGTGTAAAGTGTGAAATAAAAAGTGTAAAGTGTGAAATAAAGTGTCAAGTGTGAAAAAGTGTAAATTGTTAAATAAAAAGTGTAAATTGTTAAATAAAAAGTGTACATTTTTAAATAAAAAGTGTAAATTGTTAAATAAAAAGTGTAAAGTGTGAAATAAAAAGTGTAAATTGTGAAATAAAAAGTGTAAATTGTGAAATAAAGTGTAAAGTGTGAAATAAAAAGTGTAAATTTTTAAATAAAGTGTAAATTGTTAAATAAAAAGTGTAAAGTGTGAAATAAAAAGTGTAAATTGTTAAATAAAAAGTGTAAAGTGTGAAATAAAAAGTGTAAATTATTAAATTAAAAGTGTAAATTGTTAAATAAAAAGGGTAAAATGTTAAATAAAAAGTGTAAAGTGTGAAATAAAAAGTGTAAATTGTTAAATAAAAACTGAAAATTGTGAAATAAAAAGTGTAAATTGTGAAATAAAAAGTGTAAAGTGTGAAAAAGTGTAAATTGTTAAATAAAAAGTGTAAATTGTTAAATAAAAAGTGTACATTTTTAAATCCATCCATCCATCCATCCATTTTCTTCCGCTTATCCGGGGCCGGGTCGCGGGGGCAACAGTCTAAGCAGGGACCTCCAGACTTCCTTCACCCCGGACACTTCCTCCAGCTCCTCCGGGGGGACCCCAAGGCGTTCCCAGGCCAGCCGGGACACATAGTCCCTCCAGCGTGTCCTGGGTCTTCCCCGGGGCCTCCTCCCGGTGGGACATGCCCGGAACACCTCCCGAGGGAGGCGTCCAGGAGGCATCCGGAACAGATGCCCGAGCCACCTCAGCTGGCTCCTCTCCACGTGGAGAAGCAGCGGCTCTACTCCGAGCTCCTCCCGTGTGACCAAGCTCCTCACCCTATCTCTAAGGGTGCGCCCAGCCACTCTGCGGAGGAAACTCATTTCGGCCGCTTGTATCCGCGATCTCGTCCTTTCGGTCATTACCCAAAGCTCATGACCATAGGTGAGGGTAGGAACGTAGATTGACCGGTAAATTGAGAGCTTCGCCTTTTGGCTCAGCTCCCTCTTCACCACAACGGTCCGGTACAACGACCGCATCACTGCCGACGCTGCACCAATCCGCCTGTCAATCTCACGCTCCATCCTCCCCTCACTCGTGAACAAGACCCCGAGATACTTGAACTCCTCCACTTGAGGCAAGGACTCTCCACCCACCCAGAGAGGGCAAACCACCTTTTTCCGGTCGAGAACCATGGCCTCGGATTTGGAGGAGCTGATCTTCATCCCAGCCGCTTCACACTCGGCTGCGAACCGCCCCAGTGCACATTGGAGGTCCCGGTTTGATGAAGCCATCAGGACAACATCATCCGCAAACAGCAGAGATGAGATCCTGTGGTTCCCAAACCGGATCCCCTCCGGCCCCTGACTGCGCCTAGAAATTCTGTCCATAAATATAATGAACAGAACCGGTGACAAAGGGCAGCCCTGGCGGAGTCCAACATGCACCGGAAACAGGTCCGACTTACTACCGGCAATGCGAACACAGCTCCTGCTCCGGTCATACAGGGATCGAACAGCCCTTAACAAAGGGCCCCGAACCCCGTACTCCCAGAGCACCCTCCACAGGACCCCACGAGGGACACGGTCGAATGCCTTCTCCAGATCCACAAAGCACATGTGGACTGGTTGGGCAAACTCCCATGCACCCTCGAGCACCCGATGGAGAGTATAGAGCTGGTCCAGTGTTCCCCGGCCGGGACGAAAACCACACTGCTCCTCCTGAATCCGAGGTTCGACTATCGGTCGAATTCTCCTCTCCAGCACCCTGGAATAGACCTTACCGGGAAGGCTGAGGAGTGTGATTCCCCGATAGTTGGAACACACCCTCCGGTCCCCCTTCTTAAACAGAGGGACCACCACCCCGGTCTGCCATTCCAGAGGTACTGTCCCCGACCGCCACGCGATGTTGCAGAGACGTGTCAGCCAAGACAGCCCTACAACATCCAGCGACTTGAGATACTCAGGACGGATCTCATCCACCCCCGGGGCCTTGCCACCGAGGAGCTTTCCAACCACCTCAGTGACTTCAGCCAGGGTGATGAGTGAGTCCGACCCCGAGTCCCCAGCCTCTGCTTCCTCCTCGGAAGACATGACGGCGGGATTGAGGAGATCCTCAAAGTATTCCTTCCACCGTCCGACAACATCCCCAGTCGAGGTCAACAGCTCCCCACCCACACTGTAAACAGTGTTTGTGGAGCACTGCTTCCCCCTCCTGAGGCGCCGGACGGTTTGCCAGAATTTCTTTGAGGCCGTCCGATAGTCCTCCTCCATGGCCTCTCCGAACTCCTCCCAACTCCGAGTTTTTGCCTCTGCCACCGCCCGGGCTGCAGCACGCTTAGCCCGCCGGTACCCGTCGGCTGCCTCCGGAGTCCCACGAGCCAACAAGGCCCGATAGGACTCCTTCTTCAGCCTGACGGCATCCCTTACTTCCGGTGTCCACCACCGGGTTCGGGGATTGCCGCCGCGACAGGCACCACAGGCCTTACGACCACAGCTACGGGCGGCCGCATCGACAATAGAGGCCGAGAACAGAGCCCATTCGGACTCTATGTCCCCAGCCTCCCCGGAATCTGGGAGAAGCTCTCCCGGAGGTGCGAGTTGAAGGTGCCCCTGACAGAGGGCTCTGCCAGACGTTCCCAACAGACCCTCACTACGCGCTTGGGCCTGCCAGGTCTTTCCGGCTTCCTCCCCTGCCAGCGGACCCAACTCACCACCAGGTGGTGATCGGTTGACAGCTCTGCCCCTCTCTTCACCCGAGTGTCCAAGACACGCGGCCGGAGGTCAGATGACACGACAACAAAGTCGATCATCGACCTCCGTCCTAGGGTGTCCTGGTGCCACGTGCACTGATGGACACCCTTGTGCTCGAACATGGTGTTCGTTATGGACAAACTGTGGCTAGCACAGAAGTCCAATAACAGAACACCGCTCAGGTTCAGATCAGGGAGGCCGTTCCTCCCAATCACCCCTCTCCAGGTGTCACTGTCGTTGCCCACGTGGGCGTTGAAGTCCCCCAGGAGAACAACGGAGTCCCCGGTCGGTGCACTGTCCAGTACCCCTCCCAGGCACTCCAAGAAGGCCGGGTACTCCACACTGCTGTTCGGCCCGTAGGCCGACACAACAGTAAGAGACCTGTCCCTGACCCGAAGGCGCAGGGACGCGACCCTCTCGTTCACCGGGGTGAACTCCAACACACAGCGGCTGAGCCGTGGGGCAATGAGTAGGCCCACACCGGCCCGCCGCCGTTCCCCGCGGGCAACGCCAGAGAAATGGAGAGTCCAGCCCCCTTCAAGGAGTTGGGTTCCAGAGCCCAGGCTGTGCGTGGAGGTGAGGCCGACTATATCTAGTCGATAGCGCTCAGCCTCCCGCACGAGCTCAGGCTCCTTCCCCCCCAGCGAGGTGACATTCCATGTCCCCAGAGCTAGTCTCCATGTCCGGAGATCTGGTCGCCGAGGCCCCTGCCTTCGGCTGCCGCCCAGATCTCTCTGCACCCGGCCCTTATGGATCCTCCTGCGGGTGGTGGGTCCACGGGAGGACGGCCCCACGTCGCTCCTTCGGGCTGAGCCCGGCCGGGCCCCATGGGGAAAGGCCCGGCCACCAGGCGCTCGTTCGCGAGCTCCCACCCCAGGCCTGGCTCCAGGGTGGGGCCCCGGTGACGCCGATCCGGGCGACGTAACTGACCTCGATTGAATACTCATCATAAGGGCTTCTGAACCGCTCTTGGTCTTTTTAAATAAAAAGTGTAAATTGTTAAATAAAAAGTGTAAATTGTTAAATAAAAAGTGTAAAGTGTGAAATAAAAAGTGTAAATTGTTAAATAAAAAGTGTAAATTGTGAAATAAAAAGTGTAAATTGTTAAATAAAAACTGAAAATTGTTAAATAAAAAGTGTAAATTGTGAAATAAAAAGTGTAAAGTGTGAAATAAAGTGTCAAGTGTGAAAAAGTGTAAATTGTTAAATAAAAAGTGTAAATTGTTAAATAAAAAGTGTACATTTTTAAATAAAAAGTGTAAATTGTTAAATAAAAAGTGTAAATTGTTAAATAAAAAGTGTACATTTTTAAATAAAAAGTGTAAATTGTTAAATAAAAAGTGTACATTTTTAAATAAAAAGTGTAAATTGTGAAATAAAAAGTGTAAATTGTGAAATAAAGTGTAAAGTGTGAAATAAAAAGTGTAAATTTTTAAATAAAAAATGTAAAGTGTGAAATAAAAAGTGTAAATTGTGAAATAAAAAGTGTAAAGTGTGAAATAAAAAGTGTAAAGTGTGAAATAAAAAGTGTCAAGTGTGAAACAGTGTAAATTGTTAAATAAAAACTGTAAATTGTTAAATAAAAAGTGTAAATTGTGAAATAAAAAGTGTAAAGTGTGAAATAAAAAGTGTAAAGTGTGATATAAAAAGTGTAAAGTGTCCTCAGGTGTACTCACCACGGTGCAGGGCGTGGTCAGAGGTGGCGAGGGTCGAGCGGAGGTCAGGTCACAGCAGAGGACGAAGAGGAGCACCGACAGAGCCATGGTTCTACAGACACATGAGGAACATCTGAGGAGGACAGAGGAGACGGAAACGTGATTAACCAGGACTAAACCAGAACTAGAACAGGACTAGAACAGGACTAGAACAGGACTAGAACAGGACTAGAACGGGACGAAAGCCGGACTGAACCAGGACTAGAAAAGGATGAAACCAGGACTAAACCCGGACTCTTTGATGTAGACTGAATCACGTCCGGCCTCGTGGTGGGGCCGGTATGAGAACCTGATTGAAAACACGTGGGAGTGATTAGAGCTCAGATACCGGAAAGTACCACAACAACCTAAACAAACTCCCACCTGATGACATCACAAGGTGGAACAGAGCGTTTGGAGCTTTGGAGATGTTACAGACGAATAATAAAGAGTTCCTCAAACATGAGAATGAAACAAACACGACTCCAGGAGTTTGAGGAGGAACATCAGAACATGAGAACATCTGAACATTCGAGGCTTTAAGAGGCTGAGCTGAACCAGAACTAAACAGGAAAGAGACGCCGTCAGACTGACTCCGGTCTCCAAGACAAACAAGACTTTATCAGGACTAAACCAGGACTAACCCAGGACTAACCCAGGACTAACCCAGGACTAAATCAGGAATAAACCAGGACTAAATCAGGACTAAACCAGGACTAACCCAGGACTAACCCAGGACTAACCCAGGACTAAATCAGGAATAAACCAGGACTAAATCAGGACTAACCCAGGACTGAACCAGGACTAACCCAGGACTAAATCAGGAATAAACCAGGACTAAATCAGGACTAAACCAGGACTAACCCAGGACTAAATCAGGAATAAACCAGGACTAAATCAGGACTAAACCAGGTCTAAACAGGACTAAACCAGGACTGAACCAGGACTAACCCAGGACTAAATCAGGAATAAACCAGGACTAAACCAGGTCTAAACAGGACTAAACCAGGACTGAACCAGGACTAAACCAGGACTGAACCAGGACTAAACCAGGACTAAACCAGGTCTAAACCAGGACTAAACCAGGACTAAACCAGGACTGAACCAGGTCTAAATCAGGTCTAAACCAGGACTAAACAAGGACTAAAACAGGACTAAACCAGGTCTAAACCAGGACTAAACCAGGACTGAACCAGGACTAAATCAGGTCTAAACCAGGACTAAACAAGGTCTAAAATAGGTCTAAACCAGGACTAAACCAGGACTAAATCAGGTCTAAACCAGGACTAAATCAGGTCTAAACCAGGACTAAACCAGGACTAAACCAGGTCTAAACCAGGACTAAACAAGGACTAAAACAGGACTAAACCAGGACTAAACAAGGTCTAAAATAGGTCTAAACCAGGACTAAACCAGGACTAAACAAGGACTAAAACCGAACTAAACCAGGACTAAACCAGGTCTAAACCAGGACTAAACCAGGACTAAACAAGGTCTAAAATAGGTCTAAACCAGGACTAAACCAGGACTAAACCAGGACTAAAACAGGACTAAACAAGGACTAAAACCGAACTAAACCAGGACTAAACCAGGTCTAAACCAGGACTAAACCCGGACTAAACAAGGTCTAAACCAGGACTAAACCAGGACTAAACAAGGTCTAAAATAGGTCTAAACCAGGACTAAACCAGGACTAAAACAGGACTAAACAAGGACTAAAACCGAACTAAACCAGGACTAAACAAGGTCTAAAACCGAACTAAACCAGGAGTAAACCAGGACTAAACCAGGACTAAATCAGGTCTAAACCAGGACTAAAACAGGACTAAACAAGGACTAAACCAGGACTAAACCAGGACTAAACCAGGACTAAACCAGGACTGAACCAGGACTAAACCAGGTCTAAACCAGGACTAAAACCGAACTAAACCAGGACTAAACCAGGTCTAAACCAGGACTAAACCCGGACTAAACAAGGTCTAAACCAGGACTAAACCAGGACTAAACCAGGACTAAACCAGGACTGAACCAGGACTAAACCAGGTCTAAACCAGGACTAAACCAGGACTAAACCAGGACTAAACCAGGTCTAAACCAGGACTAAACCAGGACTAAAAATGCAGACCCTTCAGTAGAATCATTTGGATCATTTCGGGACGGTCGCAGATGAACCTGGAGTCTGGTGAAAGCCGGTTGTGTCAGGGAGGGCATCTGACATAAATCTGCAGACCGGACCGGGTCCAGGCAGCGGCTGTAAACACCGAGTCTGACGGATGTTTCTGAAGAATTCCAGAGATGTTTTTAAGATCCCCCGAGATTTGGGAATTCTCAGATACGTCACCCTCCATCAGACACAACCATGTAAGGCAAAAACCAGGACTAAACCAGGCCTAAACCGGGACTAAACCGGGACTAAACCAGGACTAAACCGGGACTAAACCAGGACTAGACCGGGACTAAACCGGGACTAAACCAGGACTAAACCGGGACTAAACCAGGACTAGACCGGGACTAAACCGGGACTAAACCAGGACTAAACCAGAACTAGACCGGGACTAAACCAGGACTAAACCAGGTCTAAACCAGGACTAAACCGGGACTAAACCGGGACTAAACCGGGACTAAACCGGGACTAGACCGGGACTAGACCGGGACTAAACCGGGACTAAACCGGGACTAAACCAGGACTACAACAGGACTACAACAGGACTAAACCGGGACTAAACCAGGACTGAACCAGGACTAAACCAGGACTAAACCGGGACTAAACCAGGACTGAACCGGGACTAAACCGGGACTAAACCAGGACTAGACCAGGACTAAACCGGGACTAAACCAGGACTAAACCAGGACTGAACCAGGACTAAACCAGGACTAAACAAGGTCTAAACCAGGTCTAAACCAGATCTAAACCAGGACTAAACCAGGACTGAAACAGGACTAAACCAGGACTAAACAAGGTCTAAAATAGGTCTAAACCAGGACTAAACCGGGACTAAACCAGGACTAAACCAGGACTAAACCAGGACTGAAACAGGACTAAACCAGGACTAAACAAGGTCTAAAATAGGTCTAAAATAGGTCTAAACCAGGACTAAACTGGGACTAAACCAGGACTAAACCAGGTCTAAACCAGGACTAAACAAGGTCTAAAATAGGTCTAAAAATAGGTCTAAACCAGGACTAAACCGGGACTAAACCAGGACTAAACCAGGACTGAAACAGGACTAAACAAGGTCTAAAATAGGTCTAAAAATAGGTCTAAACCAGGACTAAACCGGGACTAAACCAGGCCTAAACCAGGACTAAACCAGGACTGAAACAGGACTAAACCAGGACTAAACAAGGTCTAAAATAGGTCTAAACCAGGACTAAACCGGGACTAAACCAGGACTAAACCAGGTCTAAACCAGGACTAAACCGGGACTAAACCGGGACTAAACCAGGACTAGACCGGGACTAAACCGGGACTGAACCGGGACTAAACCGGGACTAAACCGGGACTAAACCAGGACTAAACCAGGACTAAACCAGGACTAAACCGGGACTAAACCAGGACTAAACCAGGACTAAACCAGGTCTAAACCAGGACTAGACCGGGACTAAACCGGGACTGAACCGGGACTAAACCAGGACTAAACCAGGACTAAACCAGGACTAAACCAGGTCTAAACCAGGACTAAACCAGGACTAAACCAGGACTAAACCGGGACTAAACCAGGACTAAACCAGGACTAAACCAGGACTAAACCAGGTCTAAACCAGGACTAAACCAGGACTAAACCAGGTCTAAACCAGGACTAGACCAGGACTAAACCGGGACTAAACCAGGACTAAACCAGGACTAAACCAGGACTAAACCGGGACTAAACCAGGACTAAACCAGGACTAAACCAGGTCTAAACCAGGACTAGACCAGGACTGAACCGGGACTGAACCAGGACTAAACCAGGACTAAACCAGGACTAAACCAGGACTGAACCTGTGAGGTTTAAAATTGAAGAAACTCCAGAATTTCAGGGAGGGCATCTGATTTTAAAGAAACAGTGTGTAACTTTTCTGGAGCTCACATCACCTGCAGACTCCATGGAAACAGAGTTAAAGCCACACTCTGGAACATTCTCCACGGTACTGTGGAAGAACATTTCCATGGAAACGAAGAGCCTGTCCTCCAGGCTCAGAGTCAGAGTCAGAGCCCACAAAAGTTACACACTGTGGCTTTAAGCGCAGCCGCGTGTCCCCGAGTCTGTCCGTGTTTTACCGTCACGTGCTGCGCGTTAAACTCACCGTTAAAAACTCTAACCGGTGTCCCCCGGTGTCCTCCGGTCCCGCGGGGTCTGCTCCGTCCGCCGCGTCAGGATGTCCCGTGTCCCGGTCTCTGGATGTCCCGTGTCCCGGTCTCTGGATGTCCCGTGTCCCGGTCTCAGGATGTCCCGTGTCCCGGTCTCAGGATGTCCCGTGTCCCGGTCTCTGGATGTCCCGTGTCCCGGTCTCTGGATGTCCCGTGTCCCGGTCAGAGTCTCGCGGTTCGTGTCTCGCGCTCTCCTGTGTGCGCGTGTCTCCGCGCGCTTTCACGCTCCTCTGTGTGCGCGTGCGCTGTGAGCGCTCCCGTGGTCCTCCTCCCGGTGATGTCCCCCCTGTCTCCTTCTCCTGTCTCCTTCTCCTGTCTCCTTCTCCTGTCTCCTTCTCCTGTCTCCTTCTCCTGTCTCCTGCGTCCTGTCTCCTTCTCCTGTCTCCTTCTCCTGTCTCCTGCGTCCTGTCTCCTTCTCCTGTCTCCTCCTCCTGTCTCCTCCTCCCGTCTCCTGTCTCCTTCTCATGTCTCCTGTCTCCTCCTCCTGTCTCCTCCTACTGTATCCTCCTCCTCCTTCTCCTGTCTCCTCCTCTTGTCTCCTCCTCCTGTCTCCTACTCTTGTCTCCTTCTCCTGTCTCCTCCTCTTGTCTCCTCCTCTTGTCTCCTTTTCTTGTTTCTTCCTGTCTCCTGTCTCTCCTGTCTTATCGCTCTTGTCTCTCTTGCCTATGTGCTGTCTCATGTCTCTTTTCTCTTGTCCCCTGTCCCATGTATCTCATGTCCCTCATGTCCCCTGTCCTCTCTTGTCTCTCTTGTCCCTCATGTCCTCTGTCCTCTCTTGTCTCTCTTGTCCCTCATGTCCTCTGTCCTCTCTTGTCTCTCTTGTCCCTCATGTCCCCTGTCCTCTCGTGTCTCTCTTGTCCCTCATGTCCCCTGTCCTCTCGTGTCTCTCGTGTCCCTCTTGTCCCTCATGTCCTCTGTCCTCTCGTGTCTCTGCGCGTTTTGCCGTGTCACGCTCGGTGTCATGCGGCACGCGCTCTCACGTTTCACACGCGCACGCCGCTGGCGCGCGGTCCCGTGTGTGTGTGTGTGTGTGTGTGTGTGTGTGTGTGTGTGTGGGGGGGGGGGGGGTGTTCAGCCCGGGGGCGCGTGCGTCAGGGAAAACACAAAAGGGAAAAAAAAGCGCTGAGACACCGGAGCCCGGGGCCGGGGACGGGAGGACACGGGGACACGGGGACACGGGACACGGGGCAGGAGCCCAGCGCCATCTGCCGGACGCACGAGGGACAGCGGGGCTCACGCGCGGCACCTGCTCACGTGACGGACGCAAACGTCTTTAAATAAAAATAGAAAACAGAAAATACTTTTAGACTTTTTTATTTTATTTATTTTTAAAAATACTTTTAGACTTTTATTTTATTTTATTTTTTTATTTTTAAAAAATACACGCTCTAGAATCTGAAAACCACCCGTCCATATTCTTCCTCTTATCCGGGGCCGGGTCGCCGGGGCAACAGTCTAAGCAGGGACTCCCAGGGACACTTCCTCCAGCTCCTCCGGGGGGACCCCAAGGCGTTCCCAGGCCAGCCGGGAGACATAGTCCCTCCAGCGGGTCCTGAGTCTTCCCCGGGGCCTCCTCCCGGTGGGACGTGCCCGGAACACCTCCTGAGGGAGGAGTCCAGGAGGCGTCCGGAACAGACGCCCGAGCCTCCTCAGCTGCTCCTCTCAATGTGGAGGAGCAGCGGCTCTACTCCGAGCTCCTCCTGTGTGACTGAGCTCCTCACCCTATCTCTAAGGGAGCGTCCAGCCACTCTGTGGAGGAAACTCATTTTTTTGTATCCGCAATCTCGTCCTTTCGGTCATTACCCAGAGCTCATGACCATAGGTGAGGGGAGGAACGTAGATCGACGGTAAATTCAGAGCTTTGCCTTTCGGCTCAACTCCCTCTTCACCACAACGGTCCGGTACAGCGACCGCATCACTGCCGACGCTGCACAGATCCGCCTGTCAATCTCACGCTCCATCCTCCCCTCACTCGAGAACAAGACCCCGACATACTTGAACTCCTCCACTTGAGGCAATGACTCCCCACCCGGAGAGGGCAAGCCACCTTTTTCCAGTCGAGAACCATGGCGTCGGATTTGGAGGAGCTGATCCTTATCCCAGCCGCTTCACACTCGGCTGCAAACCGCCCCAGTGCACATTGGAGGTCCCGGTTTGATGAAGCCATCAGGACAACATCATCTGCAAACAGCAGAGATGAGATCCTGTGAACAGAACCGGTGACAAAGGGCAGCCCTGACAGAGTCCAACATCCACCGGAAACAAGTCCGTACTACCGACAATGTGAACACAGCTCCTGCTCCGGTCATACAGGGACCGAACAGCCCTTAGCAAAGGGCCCCGAACCCCGTACTCCCAGAGCACTCTCCACAGGACCCCACGAGGGACACGGTCGAATGCCTTCTCCAGATCCACAAAGCACATGTGGACTGGTTGGGCAAACTCCCATGCACCCTCGAGCACCCGATGGAGAGTATAGAGCTGGTCCAGTGTTCCCCGGCCGGGACGAAAACCACACTGCTCCTCCTGAATCCGAGGTTCGACTATCGGTCGAATTCTCCTCTCCAGCACCCTGGAATAGACCTTACCGGGAAGGCTGAGGAGTGTGATTCCCCGATAGTTGGAACTCACCCTCCGGTCCCCCTTCTTAAACAGAGGGACCACCACCCCGGTCTGCCAATCCAGAGGTACTGTCCCCGACTGCCACGCGATGTTGCAGAGACGTGTCAGCCAAGACAGCCCTACAACATCCAATGACCTGAGATACCCAGGACGGATCTCATCCACCCCCGGGGCCCTGACACCGAGGAGCTTTCCAACCACCTCAGTGGCTTCAGCCAGCCTCTGCTTCCTCCTCGGAAGATGTGACGGCGGGATTAAGGAGATCCTCAAAGTATTCCTTCCACCGTCCGATAACATCCCCAGTCGAGGTCAACAGCTCCCCACCCCCACTGTAAACAGTGTTGGTGAAGCACTACTTCCCCCTCCTGAGGCGCCGAATGGTTTGCCAGAATTTCTTTGAAGCCTTCCGATAGTCCTCCTCCATGGCCTCCGAACTCCTCCCAACCCCGGGATTTTGCCTCTGCGACCGCCCGGGCTGCAGCACGCTTGGCCCGCCGGTACCCGTCAGCTGCCTCAGGAGTCCCACGAGCCAACAAGGCCCGATAGGACTCCTTCTTCAGCCTGACGGCATCCCTTACTTCCGGTGTCCACCACCGGGTTCGGGGATTGCCGCCGCGACAGGCACCACAGACCTTACGACCACAGCTACGGGCGGCCGCATCGACAATAGAGGCCGAGAACAGAGCCCACTCGGACTCTATGCCCCCAGCCTCCCCCGGAATCCGGGAGAAGCTCTCCCGGAGGTGTGAGTTGAAGGTGCCCCTGACAGAGGGCTCTGCCAGACGTTACCAACAGACCTTCACTACGCGCTTGGGCCTGCCAGGTCTCTCCAGCTTCCTCCCCTGCCAGCGGACCCAACTCACCACCAGGTGGTGATCGGTTGACAGCTCTGCCCCTCTCTTCACCCGAGTGTTCAAGACACGCGGCCGGAGGTCAGATGACACTACAACAAAGTCGATCATGGACCTCCGTCCTAGGGTGTCCTGGTGCCACGTGCACTGATGGACACCCTTGTGCTCGAACATGGTGTTCGTTATGGACAAACTGTGGCCAGCACAGAAGTCCAATAACAGAACACCGCTCGGGTTCAGATCAGGGAGGCCGTTCCTCCCAATCACCCCTCTCCAGGTGTCACTGTCACTGCCCACGTGGGCGTTGAAGTCCCCCAGGAGAACAACGGAGTCCCCGGGCGGTGCACTGAATCTGAAAAAATTCAGAATCTGAAAACATTTAAATAAATAAAAGAAAACCTTCAACACACTGCTCCTGTCCTCCCATCAGGACAGGAGAGGTCAAACACTTTTCTCCATGGAGATGTTATTCCTTTGTCTGGAATGTTCCACTGTAGGACATTAGACCTTTCTGTCGTCATGGAGACCAAACCAGACTCAGTTCCAGGTCAGATCTGTGGAGAGAATGTTTGTTTTTCTCTGTATTTTTGAGCTCTAAAACCTCCTGTGATTGAATAAATGTAAAGTCACACTGTGGAACATTCCAGGCAGAGCAGTGACGTCTCCATAGAAACAAGCAGGTGATGGACCCCTGCCAGAAAAGTTCCACAGTGCAGCTTTAACACAAAGGATGTTTTTTTTGATGTGATCAGTTTTGTTTAATATTGGACCTTTAATTTAAACATGATTTTTTAAATTTACAGTAAAAAACTAAATTCTCATTTTACAGAATTTGTATTTTTCACAATGAAATCAAAATCACACAAAGATCACACGAAAACTGAACCTTTGACCAGAAATATTTTATATAAAATTTAACAGTGGATACAGCGTTATGTGTATAAAAATACATCAAATTAAAGGAAAATAAATGAATCCGATTTTCAAGTTCAAGCAGATGAAATGTAAAAGGCACTGGACACACACGAAACACGACACACGACACACGACACACACGGGGCCCTGCGCACACCGGCAACACCGACAACACCGGCCACACCGGCCACACCGGCCACACCGGCCACACCGACAAAACCGACAAAACCGGGGACAATCCCACCAAAAAATATCGTTTTTCAAAATCTGCAAAAACTCACAAAAAAATCTAAATAAAATAAAAATATCTATAGTAGCATTAGCACCCCTTGAATTTAACCAAAACCAGGACTAGAACCAAACCGAGTCTGCATCAGGACTTGACCAGACCAGACCAGGACTACCCCGGTGTGGTCCAGATTTAAAGCTGCACTGTGCAACTTTCTGATGGAACGTCCGTCAAACGCTCTTCTCCATGGAGATGTTGTTTTGTCTGGAATGTTCCGCAGTACGGCATTAAACCTTTCCATTTCCACGGAGACCAAACCAGACTGAATGTTTGTTTTTCTCTGTGTTTTTGAGCTCTAAAACCTCCTGTGACTGAATAAATGTAAAGTAGAGCTGTTTAAAGTCACACTGTGGAACATTCCAGAGCAGTGACGTCTCCATAGAAACAAACAGGTGACAGACCCCCCCCCCCCAAACCAGAAAAGTTACTGAGTGCAGCTTTAGTCCAGATTAAGTCCTGGTTTAGTCCATGAGTCTTGCTGCAGAACCTCAGAATATTTGGTGTTTGGTCAGAAGCGCCTCTCCGCAGACCTGACTCGGAGACATCTTTCATAATTTATAGTTAAAACGACACAACTTTGTACAACCGCGATGGACACGAGACACAAGAAGGGACGCCGCAGGAGAAAACGCCGCTCTCGTCCGACACGCCGCCGTTTAGTCACTCACGTCTAATTGTCGGATTTGCTGCATAAACGTTTATTTTTGTTATACTTTGCGCTCCCGTATATCAGGAGATGCTTGATCAGAGAATACTTCGGCCACGGTGGGAAAACGTCCTAACTGATCGCCGTGGGAAACCGTCATGCATTTTCAAAAAGAGCTTAGGCCGGCCTTCGTGAAAATATCGAATCTAAGACGGAGTCTGCGAGGGAGCGAGAGATGCGCCTGGGTAGACTATCGCAACTCTCCAAAAATATATACAAATATGACGCGTCGGATTGGTGATACTAAAAAGTGTCAGAAAATCGGCACATAAATAGAGGCATGTTGGAAGGAAGGATGTCAGAACGAAGCACGTTGGAATGAAGGGCGTCGGAGTGAAGGACGACGGAACAAAGGGTGTTGGAACGAAGGATGTCGGAGCGAAGGATGTTGGAGTGAAGGACATTAGAATGAAGGGCGTCAGAGTGAAGGACGCCGGAACGAAGGATGTCAGAACGAAGGACATCGGAACGAAGGACATCTGAGTGAAGGACGTCAGAACGAAGGACGTCGGAATGATGTATGTCGGAACGAAGGGTGTTGGAATGAAGGATTTCGGAATGAAGGACGACGTCAGAATGAAGGGCGTTGAAGTGAAGGACGTCGGAACAAAGGATGTTGGAATGAAGGACGTCGGAGTGAAGGATGTCGGAATGAAGAACGTCGGAGTGAAGGACGCCGGAACGAAGGATGTCAGAACGAAGGACATCGGGACGAAGGACGTTAGAAGGCAGTGGACCCCAAAAAACACAAGGCATGCACAGGAAATGGAAGACGACAGCCCTGGAGCCGGAGGCGGCCGTGAGAGTGCGCACAACCCGACTCCAAAGTTTCAGATATTTTTGTTTTTTAACTCTGTACGGGAGTTTAAACCGAACAGGAATTAGTACGAACCAGCCTGAAAAATGTCGCACAAACATTTCCTCAATCTAAGGCGCACTACGAAACTTTTCAGGTGAGGAGCAGATGTGTTACGGGTGAGATCTGTGGTGACCCCACTCACAGGAAGAATTATGATATTTTTTGAGCAATTAAAACTTCTGTAATGGAATAAATGCGAGATAAATATGATCGACTCCATTCTGCGGAAGATCTGAGCAGATCTGAGCAAAGCATGAACATCTCCACGGAGACGAGCAAGCGGCAGGCCAGAAAAGTTCCGTAGTGCAGCTTTACAAAAATGTTCCCTTTGTGAATCTAAAGTGACGACAGTGGAAATTGTGTTTTTTTTTACAGCTTTAGATCTCCAGAAAATAAAAATAAAATAAAAGCAAATTACAAAGTAATTTAAATGTTCTGAAATTGTGAAGTCGTATTACGTATCAACATCTCCCATCCTCTGTACATTCTTGAAACTTTATTTTTACAGTATTGTCGACTAACAAGAAAAATAAAATAATAAAATAATGCTTTAGTGATTAAGACAAAAAAACAACTGAAAAAGTACAAAAATTCTAAGTTAAAACACAATTGTAGATGATTTTTGCCAAAATATTCTAAAACTTTTTAAGGGTGTCAAAATTCAAAATGACAGTACATCAGTACAACCGCACGATATTGAAATTTGGCGAGATTTTTACCGAACTCACAAATCTGAAATTCTTCAAACTGTTGCACAAAATCATTTAAAAATCACTTCCATCGGACTAGAATTAAAATCAAATTTCAGTGTGAAACATCCCTAAAATAAATAAAACTGTTGAAGTAGAAAAAGCACAAAAATAATGGAATTTTCATTTCAAATTTCACAAAAAAACAGTTAAAGGCCCTAAAAGCTTTTCTGTGTATTTTTATGTAGATTGTATGAAACATCTGCTTCTAGTTATAAAGCATTTGACTGTAATGATCAGGAAGTGCGTGTTAGCATATTAGTTGACGTTAGTTTACCTCTGAAATTTATAAAAAGTGTTTTTGATGTTCAGAACGAAAAAGGGAAGTGACGAGCGACTTTGGCTCACTGCAGTCGGATTCAAATGAACTCGTTTTGTTTTTTTAAGTTTTTAAAGTGTAAAAATCAGGTAGAGCTCCTTTAAACTCTTCATTCCAGTCGGGCGGGTTGTGCGCACTCCGACGGCTTCAGCGCCTCACGGGTCCAAACGGCGAAGCTGACGAGTCCGAAGTTCTTAAATTTTTGGGACAAAATTGTCCCAGTGAAATATTTATAATCTTACAACAGGATTTCACACAATTTTAGGCAAACTCAAACCGTCATTTGGTTTTCCGGTGCTGAAGACTCAAGAGTGCGGAATGTGTTTAAAGCTGAAAAAATCAAATGAAATATTGACGTGACGTTTGGCCATAAATCTGTACACAAATCTAAAGGTTTTTGACGACGTTTCACCTCAGGAAAACTGGAATTTGTAGAATTTTGGACCAAGGAATGAAGTTTAAGTGCAAAAGTTTTGTTTGGAAGATGGAAAACAAAAAAATATTAAACATTAAAAAGGTCCAAGATTCCACAAGAAATTTAAATCCTGATCTCATGTTCCTCACACACCTGGAGTCGTGTTTGTTTCATTCTCATGTTTGAGGAACTCTTTATTATTCGTCTGTAACATCTCCAAAGCTCCAAACGCTCTGTTCCACCTCGTGATGTCATCAGGTGAACAGTGAACTTTTACCTTTACAGACCCCCCAGGATTTCACGGGCATTTTTTGTGATTGTTGCGGCTAAAATGCCTGAATTTGCGGGAGCTTTTCCAAAAAGTTGTGATGAAAGTTGCGGCGCTTTTAAGGTTTTTGTTGCGATTTTGTTGCGGGAGGAAGTGAAAGTTGCGATAAATAGTTGTGATTTTCGCTTTTTGTAATTAAAATTGAGTAATATTTTGAATAGTGAGTTATTAGTGACAAAGAATAATACAAAGACACAGAGATCACAGATATGGTCCTAAAACAACCTTACCAACATCGAAAATAAATGACTACTAGGAGGGGAACTGTTTGGGTCTTTTGCTGTTATTTTTGTGGGCAAATGGCGCCGCAGACATGTTTCTTTGCCATTAGAAGCCGTGTCCCAGTTCCCAGAGTGCACAGTTCGGAGCGTGGCCCGAAGGGCATGTGCGTCACACATTTCGACAGAACACCGGCGCGACGACTGCTGTCCCACTTCTTTTTTGTCCCATGCGCAGGTAAGACGCGGTCTGAAGACCGCAGTCGTTAAGCGGTCCGCGGATTGCAGTCGGACTGCATCCAAGAATGCTACACTGCGGAACATTCCCATCAACAATGTCTTCATGGTGACAAGCAGAAAAGTTACGTGGTACAGCTTTAAAATTCACAAGTTAATGACGTCTTAAAGGTCCTGTCAACAAGTTTAAAGGGGGGGGTATTAACACAGCACCTTTAAATCACCAGGGTTCTTTTGTTTTAAAAAAGGAACACGTAGGCTTGTGGGCGGAGCCTCGTACAGACTCGTACTGTGGGAGGATGGGAGACGCAGGCATGAGACAAAGCGGAAAAAAAAGTTGTTTACATGACGCACCGTCTTTAAAAAGTGGAATTATGGAACATTTTTGGTTACACGAGATAAAAATGAAGAATCTAAAAACCCGTTCAACCCAAAAAAACACAAAGTCTTCATTATTGTACCGAGGTCAAACCACAGGGGGCGCCGTTCCAGTAGCACAGCTGCACACGCACGACGGGGCCACTAGAGGGAGCACGACAACAGAGGGGCGGGGTCTGCTGCACTCACCGTCCACCAGGGGGCGCCGCACCTCCTCACACACCACCAGGGGGCGCCGCACCTCCTCACACACCACCAGGGGGGCGCCGCACCTCCTCAAACACCTCCTCACACACCACCGGAGGGCGCCGCACCTCCTCAAACACCTCCTCACACACCACCGGGGTGCCACACCTCCTCACACACCTCCAGGGGGCGCCGCACCTCCTCACACGCCACCAGGGGGCGCCGCCCCCCCTCAAACACCACCTCACACACCACCGGAGGGCGCCGCACCTCCTCACACACCACCAGGGGGCGCCGCACCTCCTCACACACCACCAGGGGGCGCCGCACCTCCTCACACACCACCGGGGGGGTGCCACACCTCCTCACACGTTCGGCAAAATGGTCCAATCAACACAATTAAGACTTAAACAGTAAAATTCAAAGATATGTGGGTTTGTGCTGTGGCTAAAGAGACACTGCGGAACTTTTCTGGTAGAGGGTCCACCACCCGCTCATCTCCACAGTACACCATTAAAGGAGCTGTATGCAAGAATTCAAACACTGATTTAATCCAGGGATGAAAGTGAAAACCTTTTGAACTCCAGACGCTCTGAGACGCTCTGGGGTCATTTCAGCCAATAAAAAGTTGATTAAAAAAAAAGTTGATATGAAAAAGCAGCACTGACCCTGATTCTGTGACCTCAGAGTGTGAGGAGGAGAGAAGCGCTGACCTCAGTCCAGAACTCACAATCTTTTTAAACATTTTCTGTTTGTGTGAAGGGATTTTTTATTTGACTCAAACCTGAATTGAATTAGATGAATATTTGAGCGACATGAACACATGGAAAATAAATCATTATCAATTTATTTTTAATACAAAATAATAAGATGAACAGAATAAAAGTGTAAATGAATGTAAAAGTGGTCAGAAGTGGTCTGCCTCCTACAAAAACACTAATCATTTATTCATTTATAAATATATTGACAATTCTTTACATCAGGGGTGCTCAATACTAACGTGGGAAATCCCAGGCTGCTTTTGTTTGTTCTGATCTGAAACACAGTCTGGCGACTATGACGAGTGAGCTCTCCTGATTCTGGGAGCCAATCAGAGAGCGGGGAGGGGTGGAAAGACGGTGACTCGTACTACGTGAGAAACAGAAACTTGTAGCTTGAACTGACACTGACATGAGGCTCTGGGCTACGTATACGCCACATGATAGACATTCCTAACGCCCAATAAACGTAAACCACACCTCCACTACGAGATATTTAGGAGGTGCTCCCAGACCAGATCTCACTGTGATATGGTCTGGTGGAAACCAGGCAAGCTCAATACGTCGATCGGCGAGGTCATGTGGGTAGATCAGTGTCGTAGAACTCCACACCGCTCTTTTCTCCAGATGAGTGCGATCATATTTCATTAGCGATATTTAACCCGTGTGCCGCGCTCGTCTGGAGCCGCGGATGCCGCACGTCACCACAAGCGCCATCAGCGCACGCAGCTTATCCACGACAGTGTGCACCCTCGTGTATCAGCGTGTATCACAGAGCAGGTTACACGCTGTAGCGAACAAGCCGCGCACGCTCGCGGCGCATGTGGTGGTTGGCGACCCTAAACACAACTAATTTTTTATATATATATATATATATATATATATTATACACACACACACCCAAAGTGTTTCTCTACGGATTTGTACTGATATAAAAAATATTAAAAATATACAGAAGAGGATTAGGGCCACATGAAGAGATTTTTTTTTTTTTTTTTTGAAGAGATTTTTTTTTTTTTTTCAATTCTGAGAAAAAAAATCTGAGATTAAAGTCAGAAATTCTGACTTTTTTCTCAGAAATTCTGAGAAAAAAGCTCAGAATTTGAGATTTTTTTTCTCAGAATTTCTGACTTTAATCTTCTGAGATTTATTCTCATAATAATAAAAATAATCTGTTCACGTGACCCTAATCCTCTTCTGTAAAAATGACCCGGCAGCTGACACAAAAGCTCAAGTGTTTCATCCCTGTTAATCTTAATCACAAAACCAGGACAGTGTAGGAGGCGGGACACGTACAGCTCCTTTAAAGGAAGTGGACGACTCCACAGGTCACATCTGTGGTCACATCTGTGGTCACATCTGTGGTCACATCTGTGGTCACATCTGTGGAGAGGCGAGCCTGCTCACATTAGAAATACAGACGTGCTTCTTTAAACCATACGGTGAAACTGTTACCGTGGTGCGAGCAGGTGACTGACCCCCCTCCCCGCGGGCAGAAAAGTGACACAGTGCGGCTTTAAGGAAGTGCCAGCGGTGTAGTGGGTTAAGAGGGTCACCAGTTTGAGTCTCCAACAAACATGAAAATACACTTTCAAAACACAGTTTCAGATCAAAACTTTGTGGATATGACTTCTTTCGGTTTACATTTTAAAGCTGCATTGTGTAACTTTTCAGGTGTCCGTCAAACGCTTTTCTCCGTGGAGATGTTGTCGCTTTGTCTGGAATGTTTAACAGGTCAGATCTGTGGAGAGAATGTCTGTTTTTCCAGGTATTTCTGAGCTCTAAAACCACCCGTGACGGAGTCAATGTAAAGTGGAGCTGTTTAAAGTCACACTGTGGAACATTCCAGGTGGAAGAATGATGTCTCCGTGGAAACGAGCAGGTGACGGACCCCAAACGAAAAGGTTACGCGGTGCAGCTTTAAGGCCACGACTGCAGATCAGTCAAAACACGACTTTGTATAAAATTACTGTAATTTCCAGACTCGCACTTGGAGAAACGATGCGGCTCATTTTGATTTGATTTTTCACGGGGTGAGGCCTCCAGGGGGCGCACAGAGAGGTGGAAGAGACGACGCGCCGACGGTCAGGGGGGTTACTGTTCAAAACTCAAACGAGGAAGAAGCTCGTTTGAGTTTTGAACCCCGTCCTCATGGAAAACAAACGCACACGACGCAGCTTTAAGTTAAAGACGATCGAGCGACTGTCGAAGAAGGAACTCGAGCTGCTGCGCGTGAGCTCGGCGTCAACGAGTCGACGGCAGCGTGAGGAACTTACTCAACGCAAAAAGACGCCGAAAGCTTTCAGGCAATAAAAACAGATGGTCCGGACTTGGAAACGTCCTCGAAGACGTGGACACCTGCGGCGTATGAGCACATTTTTTGTTTTTCTTTTCAAATTTAGTCGTTGCGTCTTATTTTCAGGTGCGCTCAACGGTCCGGAAATTACAGTAAAACACATTTTCATCAAGATGCAGCGTTTAAGATTCATCTGGCAGAACTTTGGTCCTATTGGGACAAACGTTAAAAGAATTCAAATATCTGAGACCGCCGACAATCTGAGGCGGCACAACGTTCACACGATTCTCGAATAAATGTGACGTACTGAGAGCGTAAAGGCGTTCTACCTGATTTTTTTCCCATCAATTTGAGGATATTCTTGCGTCCCGGTGCAGATGTATCAACGATCAGGAGGTGCGTGTTAGCATGACGGTCCCAGAGTGTGAAAAGTGTGAATAAACGTCGTGGTGGTGAATCGTCGGGACGTGAGGAGGAACTCTGGACCGCCGCAAACTGTTTACAATGAAATAATTCTGTTTTATGGTTTTAAGACGGTAAAAATCAGGTAGAGCGCCTTAAACCGGACGAGATGGTGGAAAACTTAATCGAATCTGGTCCAGAAACAAGAATTACATTTAAAAGATCTGCTAATCTCCTTAAAAACATCCTACAAACTCCTCCGGACATTCTTCACGTAAAAAGCTTTAAGACAAAAGTGGTTCATGATTAAGACACTTACGGATGCACAAAACCTCAAAAACAAAACAAAAACAAAACAAAACAAAAAAAGAAAACCTCGTGGAAATGTTGAGAAAGGATGGAGGGCGGCGCCATGTTTGGTCAGTTTGGTGTAGACAGCGCAGTGCAGCAGGCTAGCGTCCGTTTAAAAAGCCAGAGTGTTACAAAAGCACCGGGGTCCCTGCGTTCAGCGTCTCTCGGGGGTTTCGAACACGTATGTGACATTATGTATGACGGAGTTTTTCATGCTTCCTGCGGACACGGAGACAACACGAGGGCGGGTCCTTTAGCGCCCCCTCCTGGAGCGCCGGGGGAGGGGCTTAGGGACAGGGCGGGTCCTTTAGCGCCCCCTCCTGGAGCGCCGGGGGAGGGGCTTAGGGACAGGGCGGGTCCTTTAGCGCCCCCTCCTGGAGGGCCGGGGGAGGGGCTTTTCTGTTCAGAGTTTTTGGTCCCGGGGAGACTTCAGTTTTTCCGGATGTCGGCGTACACCACTGGCTCCATCTTGTGGAAGGAGTTTTTACTGCCGGAGTGGTCCAGCTGGGCGTAGATCACCGGGCCCTGTGCACACGCAGACGGCAACGGTCAATGGTCCAAAATACAAACATTTTCAGAATACAATTTTTAATAATATGATTTTTAAAAACAGAGTTCTGAAATCACTCTGTGGTGGACATTATCAACATGAACCTGAGTACTGGAGTGTACACACATATATACACACACACACTACAGACACACACACGGACACACACACACACTACAGACACACACACACACTACACACTACACACACTACAGACACACAGACACACTACACACACTACACACACTACAGACACACACTACAGACACACACACGGACACACACTACACACGGACACACACACAGACACACACACGGACACACTTGGACACACACACACACACACACACTCACACACACACACTACAGACACAGACACACACACACACACACACACTACAGACACACACACGGACACACTACAGACACACACACACACGGACACACACACGGACAGACACACACACACAACAGACACACACGGACACACACACTCGGACACACACACACACACACACACACACACACACACACACACACACACACACACACACACACACACACACACACACACACATACACACACACTCGGACACACACACACACTAGGACACACACACTACACACACACAGACACACTCAGACACACTGACACACACACTCGGACACACACACTCGGACACACACACTCGGACACACACACTCGGACACACACACTCGGACACACACACTCGGACACACACACTACACACACACAGACACACTAGGACACACCCACACACTGACACATACACACAGTGTTGTGCGCGTGACACGGTGTGTGTGACACGGTGTGTGTACGGCTCTCGGTTTCACCTGCACACACTCATCATCTTCTACCTGTAACGGCCCCGAGGGACTGTCCCCCGCGGGACCCCCGCCCGTGGGACTCCCCCCCAGGGACCCCTCCGCCGTCGAGCCCAGCTTCTTCCGCGGCGGCGGGGCAAGGGACGAACTCGTGCTGTCCAGAGTCGTACAGCTGGCGTGGGAACAGGGCGTGGCACACACACAAAATGGCGGATGAGATGAGACAAACACAAATGCAAATGAGCTCGTGGTCATGTGACGTCATCCTAAGAGCTGATTGGCTGAGTGTGAGGAGGGGGCGGGGCAGACTCATGTTTATATTTACAATATTTGAATAATTACGTCCCGTTCTCTGATCCTCAGCTCTGTCCACATGAAACACACAGTTCTACGCATCGCCAGATATCGCTTCATTTTGGCCGATAAATCAGTGTAATAAAGCGATTATAAAGTCTTAATATCGATACATCCATGATAAAAGGAGAAATTCAATTTGTCAACTGGACAAAGTTTGTTTGGTCAAAAACGTTTCGCCGCTCATCCGAGAGGCTTCATCAGTTCTGGTTCTAGTGCTGGTTAGACCCTGTTTATATCTCGCTGCAGGGAGGAGCTCACTACACTGAAATAGTTCTGAAACTATCTCCACTCATTTGTTTTTGTTTTTCGAAACGTTTTCGACCAAACAAACTTTGTCCAGTTGACAAATTGAATTTCTCCTTTTATCATGGATTCTACCTGGACGACTGAGGGACTCTTCATCCATCCATCCATGTTCTTCCTCTTATCCGGGGCAACAGTCTAAACAGGGACTCCCAGACTTCCTTCACCCCGGACACTTCCTCCAGCTCCTCCGGGGGGACCCCAAGGCGTTCCCAGGCCAGCTGGAGACATAGTCCTGGGGCCTCCTCCCGGTGGGACGTGCCCGGAACACGAGTCCAGGAGGCGTCCGGAACAGACGCCCGAGCCTCCTCAGCTGCTCCTCTCCACGTGGAGGAGCGGCGGCTCTACTCCAAGCTCCTCCTGTGTGACTGAGCTCCTCCCCCTATCTCTAAGGGAGCGTCCAGACACTCTGTGGAGGAAACTCATTTCGGCCATTTGTATCGGCGATCTCGTCCTTTCGGTCATTCCCCAGAGCTCATGACCATAGGTGAGGGGAGGAACGTAGATCGACGGTAAATCGAGAGCTTTGCCTTTCGGCTCAGCTCCCTCTTCACCACAACGGTCCGGTACAGCGACCACTTCTTAATATTTTAATATTCGAGGTCTTAATATTAAACTTTTATTTTCACAGAGCCCGTTCGTCTTTACAAAACACATCTGGATCTTTTTTGACCTGATGTTCGTTTACCACCTGCAGGGGGATTCATGGGGGCTGGTGTGGTCTGGGCAGAGGATCTGTCTGGACCTTTGTCCCCATGACCCGAAATATGGAGAAAGCAGAAGAAAATGGATGGATGGAATTCTTATTTTATTTTCGCTCTGGTATCGGTGGAGATCGAAGAGACTTCGGGCCAAACTATCGACACACACACAGAAAAAAGCGAAAAGAATTTGAACCACAAGAACTCTGTGGTGTCACGTGAGGGATGTGGGTTTGGTTTTCTTTGAAACTAGAATTGATTTTGCAGAGTTCCAGGACCATCTGAGGAGGTCAGGGCAGAAGAACGGAGCAGGGCCCATGTTCAGTCTTTATGATGTTTCCTGTGAATGAACGAATCAGGAAACAGACCTGAAGAACTCAGCAGGACCAAAGATCCGCCTTGTGGGACTCTTCAGGAACGCAAGAGAATCGAGACTCAAAACTCAAAACTCGGTGTGGTGAAGAAGCAGAGAAATGGGCCGTGACCCGGTTCAGGTTGGACTACAGGCCTGTCCTGATAATTACCTCATTATTTTAAGTTAAATAAATCAAAGATGGAACAGGGGTTTTTGGTCTTGTTCTCGTGCGTTTGGTGGATTATTTTTCTTCATGTGGACAGAGGACTGAGACTCTACAGCAGTGACGGACTGGGCGGTCTGGCATTTGGGCCATGCCAGAGGGGCCGTGGCCCTGAAACCGCATTGCCTCAGCCCACCCGCTAGGTATTCGGTCGTTACGTGCCTCCACCGTCTTAAAAACTCCTCCCTATTGCTGTAATTGAAAGGACCCGTTCGTTATTTATACACTTACAACTACAGATATATGACACCGTGATGATGGGTTTAAGGTTTTACATTATTTTATTTTGCCGGGATATTTCTTCCTACGATGTTAAAAATGTGCACAGTTTGAAATAAAACAAATATATCTGTATTTTGTATTTGTTTGCGACAACTGAAGTAAAGCACTGCCTTATGGGAAATTTCCCACGGCCGCGACTCGAGCTTGCGCTACCACGATTTGACCAATGTCTGTCCGAGCTGCTGCCAAGAATCGGTAGCGCTCGTGTATGAAGTGGAAAACACTTTATATGAAGACAATAGTAAACCTTTTGGAGGAAGTTTGTACAACACAACACTGAATCATCATCAATCATGAGGAATAGGTCGTGTGGTCAAGTTAGTCAAAGTAGAAGAGGAGTATGGGCAGAAATATGTGCCACCAGAAACTGAATTTGAATCACATAATTTGAAATTGTATTTTTTTATTTGAATCATTGCATTGAAAAACTGAATCTGAATAGTACCATTTGAAATTGAATTTATTAGTTTGTAACAGGAATCTAATAAAAGCTCTCTCGAAATCTTTCTCAAAATTCAAATTCAGTTCTCAAAATTCAAATTCAAGTTAAAGCAGCAGACAGAGGAGTCCTGTATATCTGAGCTCGATTGCTCTTCCTTCATCCTTCAGGTACCAGGATGTTTGTCACAGTAAACTTGAATTTGAATTTTGTAAACTGAATTTGAATTTTGAGAACTGAATTTGAATTTCGAGAAAGATTTCGAGAGAGCTTTTATTAGATTCCTGTTACAAACTAATAAATTCAATTTCAAATGGTACTATTCAGATTCAATTTTTCAATGCAATGATTCAAATTAAAAAAACACAATTTCAAATTAAAAAATACAATTTCAAATTATGTGATTCAAATTCAGTTTCTGGTGGCACATATTTCTGCCCATAGAGGAGACAGACGGACGGTCGGATACTTAGCATTATAGTTTAGTCAAATGAATCGAGGAGGAGGCACTAAACGACACAAGGGGGGAGCGATCGTGGTGCGGAGAAGAGCATTTATTATCGGCATGAAGGTAAGACACTTTTTTTTAAAAATTATGGCTGGTTTGAGCATTGATTTCCATGATTTTACTGCAGTTGTTTAATGGGGCTGACGTCTGCCGCTGTTCCCTGATGTGCTTTGTGTGTGT
>JAVJIX010000328.1:322500-365000 GCA_036785185.1 Paratrypauchen microcephalus
AGTGTCCCCATAGTGTCCCTAAAATGTCCCCGTAGTGTCCCCGTAGTGACCCCGTAGTGTCCCTAAAGTGTCCCATAGTGTCCCATAGTGTCCCATAGTGTCCCATAGTGTCCCCGTAGTGTCCCCGTAGTGTCCCCGTAGTGTCCCCATAGTGGCCCCATAGTGGCCCCATAGTGTCCCCATAGTGTTCCTATGCTACCCCTATAGTGTCCCTGTAGTGTCCCTATAGTGTCCCCATGCTACCCCTGTAGTGTCCCTGTAGTGTCCCTATAGTCTCCCCGTAGTGTCCCCGTAGTGTCCCCATAGTGTCCCCATAGTGTTCCTATGCTACCCCATAGTGTCCCTATAGTGTCCCTGTAGTGTCCCAATAGTGTCCCTATAGTGTCCCCGTAGTGTCCCCATGGTGTCCCTATAGTGTCCCCATAGTGTCCCTATAGTGTCCCCATGCTACCCCTGTAGTGTCCCTATAGTGTCCCTATAGTGTCCCCGTAGTCTCCCCGTAGTGTCCCCGTAGTGTCCCCATAGTGTCCCCGTAGTGTCCCCGTAGTGTCCCCGTAGTGTCCCCGTAGTGTTCCCGTAGTGTTCCCGTAGTGTTCCCGTAGTGTCCCCGTAGTGTCCCCGTAGTGTCCCCGTAGTGTTCCTGTAGTGTCCCCGTAGTGTTCCCGTAGTGTTCCCGTAGTGTCCCCGTAGTGTCCCCGTAGTGTCCCCGTAGTGTTCCTGTAGTGTCCCCGTAGTGTCCCCGTAGTGTCCCCGTAGTGTCCCCGTAGTGTCCCCGTAGTGTCCCCATAGTGTCCCCATAGTATCCCTATAGTGTTCCTGTAGTGTCCCCATAGTGTCCCCATAGTGTCCCCGTAGTGTTCCCGTAGTGTTCCTGTAGTGTCCCCGTAGTGTCCCCGTAGTGTCCCTGTAGTGTCCCCATAGTGTCCCCATAGTGTCCCCATAGTATCCCTATAGTGTTCCTGTAGTGTTCCTGTAGTGTCCCCATAGTGTCCCCATAGTGTCCCCATAGTGTCCCCGTAGTGTTCCTGTAGTGTTCCTGTAGTGTCCCCGTAGTGTCCCCGTAGTGTCCCACAGGGGGCGCTGTAGGACTCACCGCGGTTGACGACCCGCAGTTCGGTGCGTGCCCGGGTGCCCTCCACGTCGGGCGGGTTCTTGACGTCGCAGAAGTACGTCCCGTTGTCGCTGAAGTGGGCGGGGCTCAGCTGGATGGAAACGTCGCGTTTGTTGATGTCGCCGATGAAGTGAACCCGATCTTTAAACTCGACTGCGCCCGGGTACACCTTCCCCCCGGCGAAGTACAGGATCTGCACACAACGCCACGCACAACGCCACGCACAACGTCACGCACAAAACACCACGCACAACGCCACGCACAACGCCACGCACAGACACACAGAGGGGAAACAGGTTAGTCATGTTCAGTACTGGGTGTTGTGTTGGTCTGTGGAGAGGAGGAGCAGGTCTGTGGAGAGGAGGAGCAGGTGTGTGGAGAGGAGGAGCAGGTGTGTGGAGAGGAGGAGCAGGTCTGGAGAGAGGAGGAGCAGGTCTGTGGAGAGGAGGAGCAGGTCTGTGGAGAGGAGGAGCAGGTCTGGAGAGAGGAGGAGCAGGTCTGTGGAGAGGAGGAGCAGGTCTGGAGAGAGGAGGAGCAGGTCTGTGGAGAGGAGGAGCAGGTCTGGAGAGGAGGAGCAGGTGTGTGGAGAGGAGGAGCAGGTCTGGAGAGAGGAGGAGCAGGTCTGTGGAGAGGAGGAGCAGGTCTGTGGAGAGGAGGAGCAGGTCTGTGGAGAGGAGGAGCAGGTCTGGGGAGAGGAGGAGCAGGTCTGTGGAGAGGAGGAGCAGGTCTGTGGAGAGGAGGAGCAGGTCTGGAGAGGAGGAGCAGGTCTGTGGAGAGGAGGAGCAGGTGTGTGGAGAGGAGGAGCAGGTCTGTGGAGAAGAGGAGCAGGTCTGGAGAGGAGGAGCAGGTCTGTGGAGAGGAGGAGCAGGTCTGTGGAGAGGAGGAGCAGGTCTGTGGAGAGGAGGAGCAGGTCTGTGGAGAGGAGGAGCAGAAGTCTCACCGTGTAGGCGTCTTTGGAGAACTGATTGTCCGGTTGGCTGGACTGGAAGCTCCAGGTGAAGGAGGCGGCGCTGCTCACCACCTGTTTGGACTTGAAGGAGCAGTGCAGGACGCCCGTGGTGCCGTTCTCCACGATGACCTCGGCGTCGGCGCGGATGTCGATCGCCAACGAGGGACGAGCCACTGTGAACCACAAGAAGGTCGTCAGATTCAAAAAGTCAGCATCATCATGTTCTAGTGTCGTTTCCTCCTGCAGATTCAGCACGAGTTCTTCTCTCACACTGAAAACACTCTGTTCCACCTCGTGATGTCATCATGTGCTGATACAGGAAGTGCTCCACTGTGTTTTTAAACTCCACACACGACTGAACTACAGGTAAAGGAGCTTGTAGCGGACAATGATGTCAGTGCATTTGTTTTCATGGTAAGAAAAAAATTAAAATAAAAAAATATATAAAATATTCAGACAGTTCAGAACACCACTGTTTTTCATTTCATATATATTAAAATAAAATATTGACCTTTGATTCATGTGGGATTTTACCCTGCCCCAGAAGTGAGCACGAAATCGAAGCCGCAAAAGAGAAAAAGTGCAAAGGAAAGACGTCAAACTTAAGAGGTGGGCCTCCCGAGGGAGGCGTCCAGGAGGCGTCCGAGCCTCCTCAGCTGCTCCTCTCCACGTGGAGGAGCGGCGGCTCTACTCCGAGCTCCTCCTGTGTGACTGAGCTCCTCACCCTATCTCTAAGGGAGCGTCCAGCCACTCTGTGGAGGAAACTCATTTCGGCCGCTTGTATCGGCGATCTCGTCTGTTAGAGCCATTTTCTATGTTAGTTAAAGTTAATATTTATCGTTGCTATGTTGTACTTTGATTTTTTGATCTTGTTACTTTAATCTTTGATTTAATTTAAATTGTGTAGGATAGATAGTGAGCCAGGAGTAGGAAGCCTCGAGCTACAGAAGCTAGACAGACTTTTGACCGTCACGTAGCACGTACGGACGTCATGTAGGGACGTCATGTACGGACGTCATGTACGGACGTCATGTAGGGAAATTACAAGCTCTAGAAATTCCTTTTTGTTTCTTTTTGTTCTTCCTTTTTTGTTCTGTATGACTTTCACTTCAGTAAAGATAGAAAAGACAAACCTTGGATTCAAGACTCTTCATTTTTTGTTACGTGCCGCGTCCAAAGGAACCTTCAAGGCGTCCTTCATGACCATAGGTGAGGGGAGGAACGTAGATCGACGGTAAATCGAGAGCTTTGCCTTTCGGCTCAGCTCCCTCTTCACCACAACGGTCCGGTACAGCGACCGCATCACTGCCGACGCTGCACCGATCCACCTGTCAATCTCACGCTCCATCCTCCCCTCACTTATTATTTAAAGGTCATCGATGTAATATTAGAGCCGAGCCTTTTTGTTCCCTTTTTGTTTTTAGTTCTCACGGTGTTGGAGCCGAAGGTGAAAAATCAATATTGACACACACGATCATCAGTGTGAAGTCGTGAAGTCCTTTTTTGAAGAACCAGGACAGCTGGTCATGATGTCGCTGTGGCGTGTTCGTCAGCCGATTTAAACAGGTTCTGTCGCCGTCTTTCTACACGTGAAGGCAGGACGACAGCGCCACCTGCAGCCCAACCTCCTCAGGACAGTGTCACTGCTGAGGAAGACCGCAGGGAGCAGTCCAAACCGTCAGGTCTGAAAACAAACCCTTGGTCTGAAAAAAGAACGCAAGAACAGAAATGATCGGAAGACCAAATGAACCTCGTTGGACTCCAGGTGTTTTTGAGGAGGAACGTTAGAACACGACCTAAAGCTCACAGGGGTCAGGACCTTCTGCGGACAGAACTTTATTGATCGCCGGCGTGAACACAAAGAGCTCTTCTCTGGTGTGTGATTAGACTTTTAAACAGGACAAACCACGGGTCAGAAAAATCCATCAAAGCGCTTCACTTTAAAACCAACACGATATAAATAAATGTTCTGTTGGGGATGCACACTCTTCACAGGCTGCTGGAGGCGGAGGATTACACCACCTCCTCACAGCACCAGCCCACAGCACCAGCCCACGCCGGGCCGGGCACACGGAGCAGCAGGTACGACTGTGGCACCAACACGGATCAGCTCCTCCAGGGCCTCCGACGGCTCAACGGGACCATTTCATGCACATTTCTGCTCTGTTCTAATGTCGTTTCCTCCTCACAAACCGAGCTGGAGTTGTGTTTCGTTTCATTCACATGTTTGAGGAACTTTTGAGTCCGTCTACATTTCCAAAGCTCCAAAATTTTATAATCCAGAGCAGCCGATAAACTCACCTGATATGTAGGGACACTTTCAATTTTGGCAACGTTTTTATGACAAACCTTTAAGAGCCGAAAACCCCCTTTTCAGCCAAAGTCCATATGCTAAAAGTCCAAATATCAGCGTGATACATCGACTCTAAAGAGCATAAAGTTTAAAAATGATCTAAAAACACTCAAGAAATTACTGTCAAAAGTATCGAAAATCAGATTAAAAAATCTTAAAACTAATATTGAAAGTAGATCCTCCTAAACCGGGACTAAACCAGGACCAAACCAGGACCAAACCGGGACTAAACCGGGACCGAACCGGGACTAAACCGGGACTAAACCAGGACCAAACCGGGACCAAACCGGGACCAAACCGGGACTAAACCAGGACCAAACCGGGACCAAACCGGGACCAAACCGGGACCAAACCGGGACCAAACCGGGACCAAACCGGGACCAAACCGGGACCAAACCGGGACCAAACCGGGACCAAACCGGGACCAAACCGGGACCAAACCGGGACCAAACCGGGACCAAACCGGGACTAAACCAGGACTAAACCAGGACTAAACCAGGACTAAACCAGGACCAAACCAGGACCAAACCGGGACCAAACCGGGACTAAACCGGGACTAAACCGGGACTAAACCAGGACTAAACCAGGACTAAACCGGGACTAAAGAAGGACCGAACCAGGACTAAACCAGGACTAAACCAGGACTAAACTGGGACTAAAACGGGACCAAAATTGGACCAAAACCTGGACTAAAGCAGGACCAAACCAGGACCAAACCAGGACTAAACCGGGACCAAACCGGGACCAAACCGGGACCAAACCGGGACTAAACCAGGACCAAACCGGGACTAAACTGGGACTAAAACGGGACCAAAATTGGACCAAAACCTGGACTAGAGCAGGACCAAACCAGGACTAAACCAGGACTAAACCAGGACTAAACCAGGACTAAACCGGGACCAAACCAGGACTAAACCGGGACCAAACCAGGACCAAACCAGGTCTAAACCAGGTCTAAACCAGGACCAAACCAGGGATTCCACAGATATCAGGACACATGGGAATAGAATGTGGAAGATCCCAGGAGATTGAAGGTTTTAGGGTTTTATTTTCACGGTGGGATCAGAATCAGTATCGAGTATCGAGTCTGTTCCTTGGTATTGAAATGGAGATGTCTGAGTATCATAAAAACACAAAGTTCCAGGTGTTGTTTTTGTGCAGAACCTCTTCAGTATTCAGATGATTCCAGTTTTTCCTGGTTTTGAAGCTCTTGGGCCTGGACCTGCCCCGGTGGAGCAAGACGAGACACGCCGAGACTCCAGATAAAGAACGGGAGAGCTTTGGATCGCGCTCTTCACCCCTTCATTTGTTTTCCTTCATGGGAATTCAACTCCCATCCAAAAAGAAACAGGAATCAACTCGTCAGTCCATTAAAGGGCCTGTGTGACACTATTCTCCTCGTCACAAAACAAACCTCAAATTTATTCAACCACAGGTGGTTTTAGAACTCAGAAAAACTAAATAAAAACATCTCCATGGAGGAAAGCGTCTGACCCTGGAACTACTCAAAACACCTGAAACATTCTCACTTCTACTGCACCGTTTTAGACAGACCCCGGGGAACTGTGAGGTCCACACAGACCCCGGGGGGAACTGTGAGGTCCGCACAGACCCCGGGGGGAACTGTGAGGTCCGCACAGACGCCGGGGGAACCGTGAGGTCCACACAGACCCCGGGGGAACCGTGAGGTCCACACAGACGCCGGGGGAACCGTGAGGTCCACACAGACGCCGGGGGAACCGTGAGGTCCACACAGACGCCGGGGGAACCGTGAGGTCCACACAGACGCCGGGGGAACTGTGAGGTCCACACAGACCCCGGGGGAACCGTGAGGTCCACACAGACGCCGGGGGAACCGTGAGGTCCACACAGACCCCGGGGAACTGTGAGGTCCGCGCGGACCCCGGGGGAACCGTGAGGTCCACACAGACGCCGGGGGAACCGTGAGGTCCACACAGACCCCGGGGGAACCGTGAGGTCCACACAGACGCCGGGGGAACCGTGAGGTCCACACAGACGCCGGGGGAACCGTGAGGTCCCACACAGACCCCGGGGGGAACTGAGGTCCACACAGACCCCGGGGGAACCGTGAGGTCCACACAGACGCCGGGGGAACCGTGAGGTCCACACAGACGCCGGGGGAACCGTGAGGTCCACACAGACGCCGGGGGAACTGTGAGGTCCACACAGACCCCGGGGGAACCGTGAGGTCCACACAGACCCCGGGGGAACTGTGAGGTCCACACAGACCCCGGGGGAACCGTGAGGTCCACACAGACCCCGGGGGAACTGTGAGGTCCACACAGACCCCGGGGGAACTGTGAGGTCCACACAGACCCCGGGGGAACTGTGAGGTCCACACAGACGCTCTACATTGGGACAAAGTGTCTCTCAGTCAGAGGCTCTAAGTTCTGGAACTTTCTCCCATCATCAATAAGAGAAACTCCAACACTTTAAATCACACCTGAAACAGCGACTAAAGGAAAACCAGACGTGTGACACACGTAGGTGTTGTAAATGTTGTAGGCGTTGTAAATGTTGTAGGTGCTGTAGGTGTTGTAGGTGCTGTAAATGTTGTAGGTGCTGTAGGTGTTGTAGGTGTTGTAAATGTTGTAGGTGTTGTAAATGTTGTAGGTGCTGTAGGTGTTGTAGGTGTTGTAGGTGCTGTAGGTGTTGTAGGTGCTGTAGGTGCTGTAGGTGTTGTAGGTGTTGTAGGTGTTGTAGGTGCTGTAGGTGCTGTAGGTGTTGTAGGTGTTGTAGGCGTTGTAAATGTTGTAGGTGTTGTAAATGTTGTAGGTGTTGTAGGTGTTTTAGGTGCTGTAGGTGCTGTAGGTGTTGTAAATGTTGTAGGTGCTGTAGGTGTTGTAAATGTTGTAAATGTTGTAGGTGCTGTAGGTGTTGTAGGTGTTGTAAATGTTGTAGGTGCTGTAGGTGTTGTAGGTGTTGTAAATGTTGTAGGTGTTGTAAATGTTGTAGGTGTTGTAAATGTTGTAGGTGCTGTAGGTGTTGTAAATGTTGTAGGCGTTGTAGGTGTTGTAGGTGCTGTAGGTGTTGTAAATGTTGTAGGTGCTGTAAATGTTGTAGGTGCTGTAGGTGTTGTAGGTGCTGTAGGTGTTGTAGGTGCTGTAGGTGTTGTAGGTGTTGTAAATGTTGTAGGTGTTGTAGGTGTTGTAGGTGCTGTAGGTGTTGTAGGTGCTGTAGGTGTTGTAGGTGCTGTAAATGTTGTAGGTGCTGTAAATGTTGTAGGTGCTGTAAATGTTGTAGGTGCTGTAGGTGTTGTAGGTGCTGTAAATGTTGTAGGTGCTGTAGGTGTTGTAGGTGCTGTAGGTGTTGTAGGTGCTGTAGGTGTTGTAGGTGTTGTAAATGTTGTAGGTGTTGTAAATGTTGTAGGTGTTGTAAATGTTGTAGGTGTTGTAAATGTTGTAGGTGCTGTAGGTGTTGTAAATGTTGTAGGTGTTGTAAATGTTGTAGGTGTTGTAAATGTTGTAGGTGTTGTAAATGTTGTAGGTGTTGTAAATGTTGTAGGTGTTGTAAATGTTGTAGGTGTTGTAAATGTTGTAGGTGTTGTAAATGTTGTAAATTTACAAAACTAAAACTAATAAAAGCTAAACTAAAACTGAGCAGGTAGAAAAAAAACAAAAACTAAGTTCAAGTCCAGGGTTCTAACCAAACCTGGACTAAACCTGGACTAAACCTGGACTAAACCTGGACCAAACCTGGACCAAACCTGGACATAACCTGGACATAACCTGGACATAACCTGGACATAACCTGGACATAACCTGGACATAACCTGGACATAACCTGGACATAACCTGGACATAACCTGGACATAACCTGGACATAACCTGGACATAACCTGGACCGGTCTGAACCTGGACTTGTCCATCACCAACCAGAGCTGCTCTAAAAACTCATTAAAACAAACAACTAAAAAAACAACAATGAAAAATCCAAAATCATAACCTTGGTGTGTGTTATATCGTGTATTTATCGTGTATTTATCGTGTATTTATCGTGTGTTTATCATGTATTTATCGTGTGTTTATCATGTATTTATCGTGTATTTATCGTGTGTTTATCGTGTATTTATCGTGTATTTATCGTGTGTTTATCATGTATTTATCGTGTGTTTATCATGTATTTATCGTGTATTTATCGTGTATTTATCGTGTATTTATTGTGTGTTATATTGTGTATTTATCGTGTGTTTATCGTGTATTTATTGTGTGTTTATCATGTATTTATTGTGTCCCATCATCAATAAGAGAAACTCCAACACTTTAAATCACACCTGAAACAGCGACTAAAGGAAAACCAGACGTGTGACACACGTAGGTGTTGTAAATGTTGTAGGTGCTGTAGGTGTTGTAAATGTTGTAGGTGCTGTAGGCGTTGTAAATGTTGTAGGCGTTGTAAATGTTGTAGGTGTTGTAAATGTTGTAGGTGCTGTAAATGTTGTAGGTGCTGTAAATGTTGTAGGTGCTGTAAATGTTGTAGGTGCTGTAAATGTTGTAGGTGCTGTAAATGTTGTAGGTGTTGTAAATGTTGTAGGTGTTGTAAATGTTGTAGGTGTTGTAAATGTTGTAGGTGCTGTAGGTGTTGTAAATGTTGTAGGTGCTGTAGGTGTTGTAGGTGTTGTAGGTGCTGTAGGTGTTGTAGGTGTTGTAAATGTTGTAGGTGCTGTAGGTGTTGTAAATGTTGTAGGTGCTGTAGGTGTTGTAAATGTTGTAGGTGCTGTAGGTGTTTTAGGTGCTGTAGGTGTTTTAGGTGCTGTAGGTGTTGTAGGTGCTGTAAGTGTTGTAAATGTTGTAGGTGTTGTAAATGTTGTAGGTGTTGTAAATGTTGTAGGTGTTGTAAATGTTGTAGGTGTTGTAAATGTTGTAGGTGTTGTAAATGTTGTAGGTGTTGTAAATGTTGTAGGTGTTGTAAATGTTGTAGGTGTTGTAAATGTTGTAGGTGTTGTAAATGTTGTAGGTGTTGTAAATGTTGTAGGTGTTGTAAATGTTGTAGGTGTTGTAAATGTTGTAGGTGCTGTAGGTGTTTTAGGTGCTGTAGGTGTTGTAAATGTTGTAGGTGCTGTAGGCGTTGTAAATGTTGTAGGTGTTGTAGGCGTTGTAAATGTTGTAGGTGTTGTAAATGTTGTAGGCGCTGTAAATGTTGTAGGCGCTGTAAATGTTGTAGGTGCTGTAAATGTTGTAGGTGCTGTAAATGTTGTAGGTGTTGTAAATGTTGTAGGTGTTGTAAATGTTGTAGGTGCTGTAGGTGTTGTAAATGTTGTAGGTGCTGTAGGTGTTGTAAATGTTGTAGGTGCTGTAGGTGTTGTAGGTGTTGTAAATGTTGTAGGTGCTGTAGGTGTTGTAAATGTTGTAGGTGCTGTAGGTGTTGTAAATGTTGTAGGTGCTGTAGGTGTTTTAGGTGCTGTAGGTGTTTTAGGTGCTGTAGGTGTTGTAGGTGCTGTAAGTGTTGTAAATGTTGTAGGTGTTGTAAATGTTGTAGGTGTTGTAAATGTTGTAGGTGTTGTAAATGTTGTAGGTGTTGTAAATGTTGTAGGTGTTGTAAATGTTGTAGGTGTTGTAAATGTTGTAGGTGTTGTAAATGTTGTAGGTGTTGTAAATGTTGTAGGTGTTGTAAATGTTGTAGGTGTTGTAAATGTTGTAGGTGTTGTAGGTGTTGTAAATGTTGTAAATGTTGTAGGTGCTGTAGGTGTTTTAGGTGCTGTAGGTGTTGTAAATGTTGTAGGTGCTGTAGGTGTTGTAGGTGTTGTAAATGTTGTAGGTGTTGTAAATGTTGTAGGTGCTGTAGGTGTTGTAGGTGCTGTAGGTGTTGTAGGTGCTGTAGGTGTTGTAGGTGTTGTAGGTGTTGTAAATGTTGTAGGTGTTGTAAATGTTGTAGGTGCTGTAGGTGTTGTAGGTGTTGTAGGTGCTGTAGGTGTTGTAGGTGTTGTAGGTGTTGTAGGTGTTGTAGGTGTTGTAGGTGTTGTAAATGTTGTAGGTGCTGTAGGTGTTGTAAATGTTGTAGGTGCTGTAGGTGTTGTAGGTGTTGTAAATGTTGTAGGTGCTGTAGGTGTTGTAGGTGCTGTAGGTGTTGTAGGTGTTGTAAATGTTGTAGGTGCTGTAGGTGTTGTAGGTGCTGTAGGTGCTGTAGGTGTTGTAAATGTTGTAGGTGTTGTAAATGTTGTAGGTGTTGTAAATGTTGTAGGTGTTGTAAATGTTGTAGGTGTTGTAAATGTTGTAGGTGTTGTAAATGTTGTAGGTGTTGTAAATGTTGTAGGTGCTGTAGGTGTTGTAGGTGCTGTAGGTGTTGTAGGTGCTGTAGGTGCTGTAGGTGCTGTAGGTGCTGTAGGTGCTGTAGGGGCTGTAGGTGCTGTAGGTGCTGTAGGTGTTGTAAATGTTGTAGGTGCTGTAAGTGTTGTAAATGTTGTAGGTGTTGTAAATGTTGTAGGTGTTGTAAATGTTGTAGGTGTTGTAAATGTTGTAGGTGTTGTAAATGTTGTAGGTGTTGTAAATGTTGTAGGTGCTGTAGGTGTTGTAGGTGCTGTAGGTGTTGTAGGTGCTGTAGGTGTTGTAGGTGCTGTAGGTGCTGTAGGTGCTGTAGGTGCTGTAGGTGCTGTAGGTGCTGTAGGTGTTGTAGGTGCTGTAGGTGTTGTAGGTGTTGTAGGTGTTGTAGGTGTTGTAGGTGCTGTAGGTGCTGTAGGTGTTGTAGGTGTTGTAGGTGTTGTAAATGTTGTAGGTGCTGTAGGTGCTGTAGGTGTTGTAGGTGTTGTAGGTGTTGTAGGTGTTGTAGGTGTTGTAAATGTTGTAGGTGCTGTAGGTGTTGTAAATGTTGTAGGTGTTGTAGGTGTTGTAGGTGTTGTAAATGTTGTAGGTGCTGTAGGTGTTGTAAATGTTGTAGGTGTTGTAAATGTTGTAAATGTTGTAGGTGTTGTAAATGTTGTAGGTGTTGTAAATGTTGTAGGTGCTGTAGGTGTTGTAAATGTTGTAGGTGTTGTAAATGTTGTAGGTGTTGTAGGTGTTGTAAATGTTGTAGGTGTTGTAAATGTTGTAGGTGTTGTAAATGTTGTAGGTGTTGTAAATGTTGTAGGTGCTGTAGGTGTTGTAAATGTTGTAAATGTTGTAGGTGTTGTAAATGTTGTAGGTGTTGTAGGTGTTGTAAATGTTGTAGGTGTTGTAAATGTTGTAGGTGCTGTAAATGTTGTAGGTGCTGTAGGTGTTGTAAATGTTGTAGGTGTTGTAGGTGTTGTAAATGTTGTAGGTGTTGTAAATGTTGTAGGTGTTGTAAATGTTGTAGGTGTTGTAAATGTTGTAGGTGTTGTAGGTGCTGTAGGTGCTGTAAATGTTGTAGGTGCTGTAGGTGTTGTAGGTGCTGTAGGTGTTGTAGGTGCTGTAAATGTTGTAGGTGTTGTAAATGTTGTAGGTGCTGTAGGTGTTGTAGGTGTTGTAGGTGCTGTAAATGTTGTAGGTGCTGTAGGTGCTGTAAATGTTGTAGGTGTTGTAAATGTTGTAGGTGCTGTAGGTGTTGTAGGTGTTGTAGGTGCTGTAAATGTTGTAGGTGCTGTAGGTGTTGTAGGTGTTGTAAATGTTGTAGGTGTTGTAAATGTTGTAGGTGTTGTAAATGTTGTAGGTGTTGTAAATGTTGTAGGTGCTGTAGGTGTTGTAGGTGCTGTAAATGTTGTAGGTGCTGTAGGTGTTGTAGGTGCTGTAGGTGTTGTAGGTGCTGTAGGTGCTGTAGGTGTTGTAAATGTTGTAGGTGCTGTAGGTGTTGTAGGTGTTGTAAATGTTGTAGGTGTTGTAAATGTTGTAAATTTACAAAACTAAAACTAATAAAAGCTAAACTAAAACTGAGCAGGTAGAAAAAAAACAAAAACTAAGTTCAAGTCCAGGGTTCTAACCAAACCTGGACTAAACCTGGACTAAACCTGGACTAAACCTGGACCAAACCTGGACCAAACCTGGACCAAACCTGGACATAACCTGGACATAACCTGGACCAAACCTGGACTAAACCTGGACTAAACCTGGACTAAACCTGGACTAAACCTGGACCGGTCTGAACCTGGACTTGTCCATCACCAACCAGAGCTGCTCTAAAAACTCATTAAAACAAACAACTAAAAAAACAACAATGAAAAATCCAAAATTATAACCTTGGTGTGTGTTATATCGTGTATTTATCGTGTATTTATCATGTATTTATCGTGTGTTTATCATGTATTTATCGTGTATTTATCGTGTGTTTATCGTGTATTTATTGTGTGTTTATCGTGTATTTATCGTGTGTTTATCGTGTATTTATTGTGTGTTTATCATGTATTTATTGTGTATTTATCGTGTATTTATTGTGTATTTATCATGTATTTATCATGTATTTATCATGTATTTATCGTGTATTTATCGTGTATTTATCGTGTATTTATCCTGTGCTCTTTGGGGACATTTAGTTTGATGAAATTGTTCCTTTTTAAATAAACCAAACCTGAACCAAAACCAAAACCGCAGCAGAAGTTTGTGCGCATCAGAAACCTGGAGGAGAATTCCTTTGTCAACAAGGACCGAGGAACAAGGAACAAGGAACAAGGACCGAGGAACAAGGAACAAGGACCGAGGAACAAGGACCGAGGAACAAGGAACAAGGACCGAGGAACAAGGAACAAGGACCGAGGAACAAGGACCGAGGAACAAGGACCGAGGAACAAGGACCGAGGAACAAGGACCGAGGAACTCCGTGGGGCCGGACACGCTCGGGGTTCGGAGTCTGTGGTTCGACTCCCCGCGGCGCTGGTGCGTGGGCAAAGCACCGAGTCCAGGAGCTCACCACAGCCGCCAAAACAGCGCCTAAAACCGTGGAAAATGCGCCACGGAAAGCAGGATTTGCGCGTGCGGGGACGCGGCAGACTCGGTGCGGGGACTCGGTGCGGGGACTCGGTGTGGGGTAGTCGGTGTGGGGTAGTCGGTGTGGGGTAGTCGGTGCGGGGTAGTCGGTGTGGGGTAGTTGTTTACTCGGGGCAGAAGTGCGTGGACAGAGATTTGAGGCCCGTGCGTAAAAGCCCAGGGTGTTTTCTACGTGGCGCCTCCAAAAACAACAATTACGCGCAGTTTTTTCGAACCAAACGCCCCGGATTAGGCCGAACAGCGCCAGACTGTGCTTTGCTTTGCTTTGGTTTGGTCACGTTCGGCACAAATGAGGTCAGAGTTTCATTTAAATCCGCAGCGCCGCCGTGTCGGGCTCGGTTCACCGAACACGGACACAAAGGTTCGCTCGGTGTCTGAATTCACGTCACGGTGGAGGTTTGGTGGAGGTTTGGTGCAGGTCTGGTGGAGGTCTGGTGGAGGTCTGGTGCAGCAGTTAGCTCCCCGGGTATCGGACACACAACACGCCCAGAATCAGGCGTCCTGAGTGGGGGAAGCGGGCGGAGGAGCGCCGGTGCGCTGCCGGGACTTACCGGAGAGCGCGCAGAGGGCGGCGGCGGTGAGGAGGAGGCTCTGGCGCGGGGTCTGGCGCGGGGTCCGGTTCGGGGCCATCGTGGCGGGGTAAACAGGAGCTCGGGTTCTGCGTTTTTCAGCCTCCGGATCGACTCTGGCCCCGGAGCTTCTACGGCCGCAGAGGAGCGGCTCAGGCGGGGGCAGGACGCACTAGCGCCGCCCGCAGGTCACAGCTGGAACAGGAGGAGGAGGGTTTTGTGCGTTTAACAACTCTTAAAGGTCCCATGGCATGAAATGTTCACTTTCTGAGGTTTTTGAACGTTAATGTGAGCTCCTCTACCCTGTTTAGCCCCCCCCCATGGTTAGAAGTTGTGAAATGTCTAAACTGAGCATTTGCGATCCTTTTCTGCGTTACAAAAAAATCAGAGCTCAAACGGGCGATTTTGAACAAGGAAACTTATTGACGTCAGCTCGAAAAAAGAAATGCAAATGCAGTTCCACCCCCGTCTGTCTGTACTCAGCGTCTCTGTAAATCACGCCCAGAGAGTTTGGACTGCGAATGCGCTAAGCAATGTGAAATGCGTTTTTTTATTTGCCTGGAGGCACGTCCGAGTGTTTCTAGGCTCGGAAGTCCTTTATCTGAGCCTCTGGACCTTTGAACAGCAGTGGTTTCATTTTATTTTATGTGGAAATGTGTTTATTTTTCAATGGAATGCTTCAAATCTCTCCCCCCGTGCAAAAACACAGAAATGGATCAGCTCATTTGCATTCAAGTAACAACTCCCATAATAGTCTGTTCAGAGAGAGAAAAATGACTCTTTCTCATCTTATCTCTGTTTCTCATGCACTGAGTGTTGATTCTGAAGAAGGATTCATTTACAGTATTAGGGAACCATTAAGGAGCCATATAAAAGCATCAAGAAGTACCATGTCATGGGACCTTTAACATGTTTTTCCTAAGCCTCGAATGCAGAAAATAATTAGTTTGATCTTTTTTCTTTTTTGTGAGGAATCTGGAAACACTGGGCTTTACCAACATTACAACTTCACATTATAAAAGCCAATTTTGTATGAGTTTTTGCTCATACCATAAAATCAAAAGATCAAAGATCAAAGTTCATCTTTATTGTCAGTTCTGCCATATGTGTTCAACAGTGAACTGATATTTTGTTTCTCTCTGGCCGAGTGCAAAAAGAGAGTGTACGAAATACAATATGAAGACAAAACACAACAAACTATCTAAGACAGAGATCTAAGGTTAAACTAAAGTCTAAGATCTAAAATCTTAAAGCAGTGCAACATAATAAATAAATACCTACCAAAGTGTGCAGTGTGCATCAAAAATGTGCAACATATTTTAAAATGATTTTTTTTTTTTTTACTCAAAACTTATATTTAATATCAATCAAACAATATTTATAAAGCCCTTTGTCACCGGTTCTGTTCTTTATATTTATGGACAGAATTTCTAGGTGCAGTCAGGGGCCGGAGGGGATCCGGTTTGGGAACCACAGGATCTCGTCTCTGCTGTTTGCAGATGATGTTGTCCTGATGGCTTCATCGAACCGGGACCTCCAGCGTGCACTGGGGCGGTTCAGCCGAGTGTGAAGAGGCTGGGATGAGGATCAGCTCCTCCACCCCACCGGGAGGAGGCCCCGGGGAAGACCCAGGACCCGCTGGAGGGACTATGTGTCCCAGCTGGCCTGGGAACGCCTTGGGGTCCCCCCGGAGGAGCTGGAGGAAGTGTCCGGGGTGAAGGAAGTCTGGGAGTCCCTGTTTAGACTGTTGCCCCGGATAAGAGGAAGAACATGGATGGACGGATGCTTTTCATACAAAATTGTAGCACAGGCGCTTTGCCTGTTCTTGTTCATATCCAATAATCGTGTATATGAACAAGAACAAGAATAATCGTGTATATGAACAAGAACAAGAATAATCGTGTATATGAACATGAACATTCAATGATGCTGCACGACTCTTTATCATGTCACTCATCAAATATGAAGCAGTTTTTGTCATCTCTGAAGCACAAGCGGACGTCGCAGAGGTGGATGTGTATCTGCTCTTACCTGCACCGGCCTCGTTTTTATCTTTATGAGGAAAGTGTCCAGTGCCGTCCTTTCAGAGTGTCCTACACTCTCTTTTTAACACTGATGATGTTTCCTCATCCACTGAAGGTCTGACTCTCTTTACACTGTTAGTTTGAGAGAGGCAGAGAGCTGGACCTGGAACTGTCTCCTGTTCAGCACTTGATCAAAGATCAATGATCAAAGATCAAAGATCAAAGATCAATGATCAAAGATCAATGATCAATGATCAAAGATCAAAGATCAATGCTCAAAGATCAAAGATCAAAGATCAATGATCAAAGATCAATGATCAATGATCAAAGATCAATGCTCAAAGATCAAAGATCAAAGATCAATGCTCAAAGATCAATGATCAAAGATCAATGATCAAAGATCAAAGATCAAAGTTCATCTTTATTGTCAGTTCTGCCATATGTGTTCAACAGTGAATTGATATTTTGTTTCTCTCTGGCCGAGTGCAAAAAGACAGTGTACAAATAAAAACTCTAAAATCTAAAGCAGTGACACAGAATAAATAAATACTTATTTACAGATGTCCAAAATGTGCAGTGGAAGATGCAGCAGTGAAATGGTCATGTGCAATAGAATGTGCGTTGAAAGTAAAGATAAAATAAATGTGCAGCAGTAGAGGGTCTGCAGTAGAGGGTCTGCAGTAGGGGGTCTGCAGTAGGGGGACTGCAGTAGGGGGTCTGGAGTAGGGGGTCTGCAGTAGAGGGTCTGCAGTAGAGGGTCTGCAGTAGAGGGTCTGCAGTAGAGGATCTGCAGTAGGGGGTCTGCAGTAGGGGGTCTGCAGTAGGGGGTCTGCAGTAGGGGGTCTGCAGTAGGGGGTCTGCAGTAGAGGGTCTGCAGTAGGGGGTCTGCAGTAGGGGGTCTGCAGTAGAGGATCTGCAGTAGGGGGTCTGCAGTAGGAGATCTGCAGTAGGGGGTCTGCAGTAGGGGGTCTGCAGTAGGGGGTCTGCAGTAGGGGGTCTGCAGTAGGGGGTCTGCAGTAGGGGGTCTGCAGTAGAGGGTCTGCAGTAGGGGGTCTGCAGTAGGGGGTCTGCAGTAGAGGGTCTGCAGTAGAGGGTCTGCAGTAGGGGGTCTGCAGTAGAGGGTCTGCAGTAGGGGGTCTGCAGTAGGGGGTCTGCAGTAGGGGGTCTGCAGTAGAGGGTCTGCAGTAGGGGGTCTGCAGTAGAGGGTCTGCAGTAGAGGGTCTGCGGTAGAGGATCTGCGGTAGGGGGTCTGCGGTAGGGGGTCTGCGGTAGAGGGTCTGCAGTAGAGGGTCTGCGGTAGAGGATCTGCGGTAGGGGGTCTGCGGTAGGGGGTCTGCAGTAGGGGGTCTGCGGTAGGGGGTCTGCAGTAGGGGGTCTGCAGTAGAGGGTCTGCAGTAGAGGGTCTGCGGTAGAGGATCTGCGGTAGGGGGTCTGCGGTAGGGGGTCTGCGGTAGGGGGTCTGCGGTAGGGGGTCTGCGGTAGAGGGTCTGCGGTAGAGGATCTGCGGTAGGGGGTCTGCGGTAGGGGGTCTGCGGTAGAGGGTCTGCGGTAGGGGGTCTGCGGTAGGGGGTCTGCGGTAGAGGGTCTGCGGTAGAGGGTCTGCAGTAGGGGGTCTGCGGTAGGAGATCTGCAGTAGGGGGTCTGCAGTAGAGGGTCTGCGGTAGGGGGTCTGCGGTAGGGGGTCTGCGGTAGAGGGTCTGCAGTAGGGGGTCTGCAGTAGGGGGTCTGCGGTAGAGGGTCTGCAGTAGAGGGTCTGCAGTAGGGGGTCTGCGGTAGGAGATCTGCAGTAGGGGGTCTGCAGTAGGGGGTCTGCAGTAGAGGGTCTGCAGTAGGGGGTCTGCGGTAGGGGGTCTGCGGTAGGGGGTCTGCGGTAGAGGGTCTGCGGTAGAGGATCTGCAGTAGGGGGTCTGCGGTAGGGGGTCTGCGGTAGAGGGTCTGCGGTAGAGGGTCTGCAGTAGGGGGTCTGCGGTAGAGGGTCTGCGGTAGAGGATCTGCAGTAGGGGGTCTGCAGTAGGGGATCTGCAGTAGAGGATCTGCAGTAGGGGGTCAGCAGTAGGGGGTCTGCAGTAGAGGGTCTGCAGTAGGGGGTCTGCAGTAGAGGGTCTGCAGTAGGGGGTCAGCAGTAGGGGATCTGCAGTAGGGGGTCTGCAGTAGGGGGTCTGCAGTAGGGGGTCTGCAGTAGGGGGTCAGCGGTAGGGGGTCTGCGGTAGGGGGTCTGCAGTAGGGGGTCTGCAGTAGAGGATCTGCAGTAGGGGGTCTGCAGTAGGGGGTCTGCAGTAGGGGGTCTGCAGTAGAGGATCTGCAGGTTCTTACAGTCACACTTGTATTGCAGCCAAACATTTACCACAGCGATGATGATGATGATGTGCCCAAAGATGCACATGTGCCACCGTTTGCACCTCATGTGCCACTTGTACTTGGCTGTGAAGGAATCCAGCAGGTCCATCCCACACATGAATTTATTGTCCATCTTCACAGCTGATGATCTTCTCACTTCAGTGAAGGACTTGGTGGATTTGTTCCTCCGTGCGACCGTCCACTGGGTTTGGACCATCAAAAGTGGAGAGAAGTGTGACTGAGCGGTATCATACCACCTCACCGCACTGATGTGTTCTTCCTCTTCCTTGTTTTTTCAGTTCCTTCTCTTCTGCCAACCTGAGGCACATGCCCAGGACGAACAGTGCCAACCAAGTGTGTGCCACACTCGAGCAGTTTAACAAGCAGAGGCACCGAGGTGAAACAGTTCCCCTCCTAGTAGTCATTTATTTTGGATGTTGGTAAGGTTGTTTTAGGACCATATCTGTGATCTCTGTGTCTTTGTATTATTCTTTGTCAGTAATAACTCAGTATTCAAAATATTATTCAATTTTAATTACAAAAAGGGAAAATCGCAACTATTTATCGCAACTTTCACTTCCTCCCGCAACAAAATCGCAACAAAAACCTTAAAAGCACAGCAACTTTCATCACAACTTTTTGAAAAAGTTCACGCAAATTCAGGCATTTTAGCCCGAAACAATCACAAAAAATGCCCACGAAATCCTGGGGGTCTGATTTAGGTGGAGATGTACAGCAGACTGAGGTCCTTTTAGGTGGAGGTGTACAGCAGACTGAGGTCCTTTTAGGTGGAGGTGTACGGCAGACTGAGGTCCTTTTAGGTGGAGGTGTACGACAGACTGAGGTCCTTTTAGGTGGAGGTGTACAGCAGACTGAGGTCCTTTTAGGTGGAGGTGTACGGCAGACTGAGGTCCTTTTAGGTGGAGATGTACGGCAGACTGAGGTCCTTTTAGGTGGAGATGTACGGCAGACTGAGGTCCTTTTAGGTGGAGGTGTACGGCAGACTGAGGTCCTTTTAGGTGGAGGTGTACGGCAGACTGAGGTCCTTTTAGGTGGAGATGTACGGCAGACTGAGGTCCTTTTAGGTGGAGGTGTACGGCAGACAGGTCCTTTTAGGTGGAGATGTACGGCAGACTGAGGTCCTTTTAGGTGGAGGTGTACGGCAGACTGAGGTCCTTTTAGGTGGAGATGTACGGCAGACTGAGGTCCTTTTAGGTGGAGATGTACGGCAGACTGAGGTCCTTTTAGGTGGAGGTGTACGGCAGACTGAGGTCCTTTTAGGTGGAGATGTACGGCAGACTGAGGTCCTTTTAGGTGGAGGTGTACGGCAGACTGAGGTCCTTTTAGGTGGAGATGTACGGCAGACTGAGGTCCTTTTAGGTGGAGGTGTACGGCAGACTGAGGTCCTTTTAGGTGGAGATGTACGGCAGACTGAGGTCCTTTTAGGTGGAGGTGTACGGCAGACTGAGGTCCTTTTAGGTGGAGATGTACGGCAGACTGAGGTCCTTTTAGGTGGAGGTGTACGGCAGACTGAGGTCCTTTTAGGTGGAGATGTACGGCAGACTGAGGTCCTTTTAGGTGGAGGTGTACGGCAGACTGAGGTCCTTTTAGGTGGAGGTGTACGGCAGACTGAGGTCCTTTTAGGTGGAGGTGTACGGCAGACTGAGGTCCTTTTAGGTGGAGATGTACGGCAGACTGAGGTCCTTTTAGGTGGAGGTGTACGGCAGACTGAGGTCCCGTCGGTGTTGGTTCATCCTCTTGTGAACACAAAGGTTTAGTGATTCTCTGTGGAAAAGGTGCACCTTTTGTAACCCCACATTTACATAAATCACTCTAAATCATGTGTATTATACTTTTTTTTTTAATATATTGAACTTTTCTAACACTAATTACAGTTTGTATCCTGACTTTTAGATTGGTAGAAATGGATCCAGAACAGAGCCGGCGGTCAGGAGAAGCAGCCGTGTCATTTGACTTTGGAATGTGATATTCCCTCCGATATTAAACTGCAGAAATGTCTGATGCAGAGTGAGGGCTGCTGGGAAATGTAGTTTTTGTTACATTCAGTCAGTGTGAGGCACAGCTGCAACTGTTGAGGGTTTAACTTAGAGATTTTCATGTAGATCATCAGGAGGGTCAAACTCATTCTGGCCCGGGGGCCGTATCCAGCCCACTCTGATCCCAAAGGGGCCGGATCAGAAACTCACGGCAAATATACCCCAAAAATATCAATAAGTCCAAATATTTGTGCAGAGAAACACAAATCTGTTACAGAAGTGTTTTTATTTGATGAACTCTTTCTTTTAAAATATTATAATATTATGAACAACCTGAAACTTTCAGAAAAATGCAGTTTCAACACGAGTGTACAGGTTTCATTCACCTCCTGAACAAACAGGAATTAGTCCATTTTTCTTGGAAAATCCTGAACTCGGCTCCACTTTTCTCGTTTTGGAGTCAAAACTATGCTCCTTTAAGAGCGTCATTTGTGCTGCGCTGGTGGGAGGGGCCACGCACAGAGGCTCTGGTGGGAGGGGCCACGCACAGAGGCTCTGGTGGGAGGGGCCACGTACAGAGGCTCTGGTGGGAGGGGCCACGTACAGAGGCTCTGGTGGGAGGGGCCACGTACAGAGGCGCTGGTGGGAGGGGCCACGCACAGAGGCTCTGGTGGGAGGGGCCACGCACAGAGGCTCTGGTGGGAGGGGCCACGCACAGAGGCTCTGGTGGGAGGGGCCACGCACAGAGGCTCTGGTGGGAGGGGCCACGCACAGAGGCTCTGGTGGGAGGGGCCACGCACAGAGGCTCTGGTGGGAGGGGCCACGCACAGAGGCTCTGGAGATGCTCCTATGCTAAACTACGCAGAAAAGAGGTGCAGAAAATTACTAATATTTTAATAGGAAATTTAAATATTTTAATAGAAAATCAGCTGAGGGCCACATTAAAGGTCTTGGGGGGGCCAGATCTGGTTCTGCCCCTGACAGTGTCCTCTGACCCGAGTTCTGCCCCGGTTCTGCCCCTGACAGTGTCCTCTGACCCGAGTTCTGCCCCGGTTCTGCCCCTGACAGTGTCCTCTGAGCCGAGTTCTGCCCCGGTTCTGGAGCTGTTAGCGAGGACACTTAATAAAACTCATTTTTCTTCTCAAAACAATATTTGTCCAAAAAGTGATACATTTGTGTCACAAAACAGTTGAACACAAAAAAGTCAGAAGTCATAATCGCTCAGTGCCATTTTCTCTCAAGTCGTATCACTGCACCTGTTGTTGTTATTATTATTATTATTATTATTATTATTATTATTATTATTATATATAATTATATATAATTATATATATAATTATATATAATATTATTATTATTCTGTTCACTTGTGAACATGGCCACTTACAGGTGAAAATAGTGACAGGTAAGTCGGTGTTAATGCACGACACTGCTGAAGGGGGCGCCGTACAGAGATGATCCACATGATTCTAGTGAAGGTGTGTGGACTTTCACAATCAGAATCACAAAGAGTTTTATTGCCATTGTCGAGTGAACAGAGTTCACAAAACTAGGAACTTGTCTCAGTGATAAGAACATAAAACACTAAATAATAATGATAACAGGAGAAGTTCAATTTGTCAACTGGACCAAGTTTGTTTGGTTGAAAACGTTTCGCCGCTCATCCGAGAGGCTTCGTCAGCTCTAATAAGAATACTGGTAAGACACTTGCTTATATCTTGCTGTAGGGAGGAGCTACCTAGCTAACTACTTTCCGGAACTATCTCATTGGTTTCAGTCTTTTGTTTCTCTGGCGTCTAGCTAACGATCCCTATTCATCCCTACACGCCTGTTTTTCACACCTCTGGCCCTGACCTGGCTAACCCTATTGTTTCCCTGTTTGTTTGATCTAGGCTTAAGAATGGAATTGTAGATGGGATGCAAATTATATCTTACGCCACCATTTCTGTTCAGAGAAGGATTCTCTTTTTTGACAAAAATAGCCTCTTTAACTCCCCTCTCAAACCAATTCTTTTCCCTGGCTAAGATCTGAACCTCACTGTCCTCAAAAGAATGTCCCGTGGCTTCTAGGTGAAGATATACGGCAGAAGACGGTCCACTCTGGCACGCCCGTCTGTGTTGGTACATCCTCTTGTGAAGTGGCTGTTTTGTTTCTCCAGTGTAGCGCTCACTGCAGTCTTCACTACACTGAATGGAGTAGACCACATTGCTTTGTTTGTGGCTCGGTGTTTTGTCCTTTGGGTGGACGAGTTTTTGTCTTAAAGTGTTTGTGGGTTTGAAATAAACTGGGATTTCATATTGTCTGAAAATCCTCTGTAGTTTTTCCGACACGCCGGCCAGGTACGGAATCGCTACCCCTTTCCTCCTGGGTTCGGATTCTCTGTTGTCTTGTTTCTTGCCCTTGTCTCTCTTGGTTTTGTTAACAGCCCATTTGGGATAACCACAAACAGAGAGGGCTTCCTGCACATGTTGTTCTTCTTTTTCCTTACCCTCTGTGCTTGTGGGAACCACTTGGGCCCTGTGTTGTAATGTCCGAATAACCCCCAGTTTGTGCTGCAGTGGGTGGTGTGAATCAAAAAGCAGGTATTGGTCTGTGTGTGTGGGCTTCCTGAAGACTTCTACTTGGAGTCCCCGGTCTCCTCCTATCGTTACTGCACAATCTAAGAACGCCAATGTGTTATCATTGGCATCTTCACGGGTGAATTTGATGTTCGGATCTACAGAATTGATATGTGCAGTAAAAGGTTCCAAATCTTGAATTTTGATTTTTGTAAAATTATCATCAACATAACGAAACCAGTGTGTGGGAGGAGTGCCTGGATATGAAGCTAAGGCACTCTGTTCAAATTGTTCCATGTATAAATTAGCCATGATAGGGGAGACCGGTGAGCCCATCGCACAGCCATGGATCTGCCTGTAGAAGTTCCCTCTGAACTGGAAATAGGTGGCATTTAGACAAATTTCCAGCAGTTGGCAGATTTGGTCAGGAGAAAGTTTGGTTCTCTGGGCTGTTAACAAAACCAAGAGAGACAAGGGCAAGAAACAAGATAATAGAGAATCCGAACCCAGGAGGAAAGGGGTAGTGATTCCGTACCTGGCCGGCGTGTCGGAAAAACTACAGAGGATTTTCAGACAATATGAAATCCCAGTTTATTTCAAACCCACAAACACTTTAAGACAAAAACTCGTCCACCCAAAGGACAAAACACCGAGCCACAAACAAAGCAATGTGGTCTACTCCATTCAGTGTAGTGAAGACTGCAGTGAGCGCTACACTGGAGAAACAAAACAGCCACGTCACAAGAGGATGTACCAACACAGACGGGCGTGCCAGAGTGGACCGTCATCTGCCGTATATCTTCACCTAGAAGCCACGGGACATTCTTTTGAGGACAGTGAGGTTCAGATCTTAGCCAGGGAAAAGAATTGGTTTGAGAGGGGAGTTAAAGAGGCTATTTTTGTCAAAAAAGAGAATCCTTCTCTGAACAGAAATGGTGGCGTAAGATATAATTTGCATCCCATCTACAATTCCATTATTAAGCCTAGATCAAACAAACAGGGAAACAATGGGGCTAGCCAGGTCAGGGCCAGAGGTGTGAAAAAGCAGGCGTGTAGGGATGAATAGGGATCGTTAAGCTAGACGCCAGAGAAACAAAAGACCGAAACCAATGAGATAGTTCCGGAAAGTAGTTAGCTAGGTAGCTCCTCCCTACAGCAAGATATAAGCAAGTGTCTTACCAGTATTCTTATTAGAGCTGACGAAGCCTCTCGGATGAGCGGCGAAACGTTTTCAACCAAACAAACTTGGTCCAGTTGACAAATTGAACTTCTCCTGTTATCATGGATTCTACCTGGACGACTGAGGGACTTTTCACGCACTAAATAATAATAGTAATAACTAAAATACAGCTATAGTAAAAGAAAAACACAATAAACAATCCAAATAACAAAAGGTCCAGAGGAGCAGCATCAGAACAGTAGTCATGTGGAGCTTTAAAAACACAGTGGAGCAGAGGGTTTTCATTTTAACAGAGAAATGGATGAAGATTTTTGTGTTGGTGTCACAAACTGAAGCTCCACAGACGCTTCAGCAGATGCTCCTCACACCCACACAACCGACGCACAACAACACACAACAACACACAACACACCCACAGACCAACACACAACCGACGGACAACACACACAAGACACAACAACCAACACACACAACAACACACAACAACCAACACACAACAACCAACACACACAACAACACACAACCGACGCACAACAACACACAACAACCAACACACAACAACCAACACACAACCGACGCACAACACACACAACAACACACAACAACCAACACACAACACACAACAACCAACACACAACACACAACACACAGACCAACACACAACCGACGCACAACACACACAACACACAACAACCAACACACACAACAACACACAACAACCAACACACAACAACCAACACACACAACAACACACAACCGACGCACAACAACACACAACAACCAACACACAACAACCAACACACAACCGACGCACAACACACACAACAACACAACAACACACAACACACCCACAGACCAACACACAACCGACGCACAACACACACAACACACAACAACCAACACACACAACAACACACAACAACCAACACACAACAACCAACACACACAACAACACACAACCGACGCACAACAACACACAACAACCAACACACAACAACACACAACCGACGCACAACACACACAACAACACACAACAACCAACACACAACACACAACAACCAACACACAACACACAACACACACAACAACACACAACCGACGCACAACACACACAACAACCAACACACAACCAACACACAACACACACAACAACACACAACAACCAACACACACAACAACACACAACACACACAACAACACACAACAACCAACACACAACCAACACACAACACACACAACAACACACAACCGACGCACAACACACACAACAACACACAACAACCAACACACAACAACAACACAACACACAACAACAACACACAACACACAACAACCAACACACAACAACAACACAACACACAACAACAACACACAACACACAACAACCAACACACAACAACAACACACAACAACACAACACAACCGACGCACAACCAACACACGACAACAACACAACCAACACACAGATGTTCCTCACACCCACACGGGACTGAGCCAACAACACAACAACAACACAACAACAACACAACCGACGCACAACAACACAACATGTTAATGACGACAGTTATGAGTAAAGGTTCTGTTTGAGCAGATTCTCTCGCGGGTTCGGGTTTGGGTTCGGGTTCGGGTGGACGCAGTGACGGTTCTGGAATTTAAAGGTCCCATATTCAGCAAAATCTCCCCAAGGAGCAGACTCTACAGGAGCCTGCAGCACGCACAAAAACACTCAAAGACAGATATTACCCCCAAGTGTCAGACTACTGAACTCTGGGTAATACTCTAAATAATACTGAACTCTCAATAATACTGCACTAAACTACTTTCCATTATGCACAATATGTTTCCTGCTGCTGCTCTGTATGAATATATCATGTTTGTCACTACCTCACTGTAAACTACTGTTACCTGTGCAATAACCTGTGCAATAATCTGTGCAATATTTATACCACACTATGTGCAATACGAAATCCACATGCAACACCTACACCACCATATTATGTGCAATCTGTGAAATACTTTATTTGATCACCTTATTTAATCTTTGATTTAATCCTACCTGCACCTTTGTATTTAATTACATTTTATTACATATTTTTATTATATTGTTTACTTCTCCCCCTGCACTTTTTTACCATGTACTATTACTGCAGTTATTAGCAGTGTTGTGCAGTAACGCGTTACTGTAACGCCGTTACTGTTGACAGTAACTAATACTGTAACGCGTTACTTTTAAAATAAAGGAACTCAGTTACCGTTACTAAACGGCGCGTTACCGCGTTACTGAACCTGCTCATTTTGAAACTGGCATCATGTGACTCACACAGGCACAGGGGGATTTTCTCTCCCTTTGGTGAGGGCGGGATAAGTAATGATGATTGGCTAAAGCAGAGTCAGATTTCATGTTGAGCCAATCAGAGACACCCAGTGGGCGGTGGGCGGGTTCTACACACAATCCCAGCACACACACACACACACATACACACAATCCACACACCCCGTGTCAGATGGCGAGTCCCGAGTCGAAGACAGAAGTATAGGCAGTATTTTAACCTCGTCGAGGTAAAAGGTAAAAACCTACATGTTACGTGCACATTGTGTCAAAGACCAAAGACTTTGTCCACGTCCAATATAAGCAACTCGAATTTAATGAAGCATCTCTGGACGGCGCACGCTTCTGTTAAACTAGTGGCCCCCAGCAGGCCCCATGATGATAATCTCATGGTATGGAGGAGAGAGGAGTAGGAGGAGAGTAGGAGGAGGAGAGGAGGAGGAGGAGAGGAGGAGGAAGAGGAGAGGAGTAGGAGGAGAGGAGTAGGAGGAGAGTAGGAGGAGGAGAGGAGGAGGAAGAGGAGAGGAGGAAGAGGAAAGGAGGAGGAAGAGGAAAGGAGGAGGAAGAGGAGAGGAGGAGGAGAGGAGAGGAGGAAGAGGAAAGGAGGAGGAAGAGGAAGAGGAAAGGAGGAGGAGAGGAAGGGGCAGAAGAAGCAGGCCCCATGATGATAATCTCATGCTCGGTGCTGTTAACAATGAAGTCCACGGTGACGGAGCCGCACCAGCCAAGCAGCAAAATCTGTATAATGCACTGTAAAAAAATCCAAATTATTTGACATTTTTTAACAAAAAAAAGTAACGCATTAGTTACTTTCCTATGTAACTAGTTACTTTTATAGTGTAGTAACTCAGTTAGTTTTTTGGGTTAGTAACTAGTAACTGTAACTAATGACTTTTTCAAAGTAACGAGCCCGACACTGGGTATTAGTACTTCTGACTATCTTAGTGAACATTTCATTTCATTGTTGACCCTGTGTTGATCCTGAATATGACAAATAAACTATTTTGAATCTTTTAGGCCTGTTCTATTGTCCCTCTGCAAAAAAAACCTCACCTGGAGTCGTGTTTGTTTCATTCTCATGTTTGAGGAACTCTTTATTATTCGTCTGTAACATCTCCAAAGCTCCAGACGCTCTGTTCCACCTCGTGATGTCTGGATGAGTTTGATCAAACTGTCCCTGCCTGGAGCTACTGAAGTACATTTCTCCTGCGTCTTATCTTATTTCTTATTAAACCCAGTAAAAAGCAGCTTAAAGCTCATTCTGTAAGAACACCAAACGCCAAACGCCTTCTCTCACCGTGTGCTTTTAGCGTTTTTAATTTAAGAATTTCAATGACATTAAGAACAAGCAAATGTACAACACGTTAGCGATAAGATCCTCCTGGAACGTCCCTCCGGCTTAAATAGTGTTTTGGAGAAGACGAGTTCTTTATTCATCTGAAAGTGGAGCGCTCCTCCATTCACAGTTCAATAAATCCTCTCACCATCTGTTTAAAAAAAAGGCTCATTTCTGCTCCTCTTTCGTTCCGAGCGTAAAAACCGTCACTGAGTTTAGATTTCCAAACCTTTCTAAAGTCAAAGCTGCGTTCTGCTAAACCACCAGCAGAGGGCGCCGACGGTCAGTCTGAGAACTGACCCGAACACACGGAATAGAGCGAAACACGAAGAGTGCGGCGACCACGGCAGGTTTTAGACGAGTGTCGGAAAAGAGAGAAAACGAGGAGAGAGACGCGTCACTTTTTAAAAACTTAAAGGTCCCCCCATACTACACCGTTTTTAAAAAAGATCTAATGTCGTTTCCTCCTCACAAACACACCTGGAGTTGTGTTTTGTTTCATTCACGCACGTTTAACGCACAAACACTGCAGATTTAAGCTCTCTTCCACCTTGTGATGTCATGTGGTGATACAGGAAGTGCTCCAGTGTGTTTTTTTTAAAAAGAAATGATTGAAACAAAACAACCCAAGGTCAGTTTTTGAAGAGGAAACATTAGAACATGGTTTAAAGTTTAAGTCCCCACTATCAAACAGTGTGCACTACTGCCCCCGCTGGTCAGCCCAGGTACTGCTCCGTTCCCCGAGGACGGACAGGAGCCTCTGTGCACGTCTGTATGTTCAAAGAACGCAGAGCATAAATGAGCCTTTAGTGTGAAATGGAGCTGTAAAAGCCTGGGGGGGACAGTAGGGGGCGAGAGAGAGGGACAGCGTGTTAGAAGCTGCACACAAACACGCCGACAAAGTGCTGGAAAAGACGTTTTTGTTTGTTTTGGTTGCGCTAACTACAGTAGAAACGCGTCTTCTGTCCATCTTATGTACATTAGTAGTAGTGTCCCTCCAGCTCCGCGGCGCCCGTGTGCTCGTCCCAGTGTCGGCCCTGTCCCTTTGCGGCGGGAAGGGGGCGGGGCCTGTTAGTTGGCGTTACAGTGGTAGACGGCGGCGAGGGGGCGGGGCCATCATGTCTCCGGGAGCTGGTTGATGTCCGTCAGGTTGGTGTCGTTGAGGATGACTTTGATTCGGTCCAAAGACTCAGCCTGTCGTATTCTCTCCAACTGGACCTGAGGAGCAAACGTTAGCATCACGTTAGCATTATGTAACATTATGTTAGCATCACATTAGCATTGTTAGCATCACGTTAGCATTATGTTAACATTATGTTAGCGTCACGATAGCATTACATTAGCATTGTTAGCATCACGTTAGCATTATGTTAGCATTATGTGAGCGTCACATTAGCACCACGTGAGCATTATGTTAGCATTATGAGAGCATCACGTTAGCATTGTTAGCGTCACGTTAGCACTATGTTAGCGTCACATTAGGATTACGTTAACATTATGTGAGCATCACATTAGCATGTTAACATTTTGTTAGCCTCATGTTAGCATTATGTTAAGATTATGTTAGCATCATGTTAGCATTACATGCATTACGTTAGCACCATGTTAGCGCCATGAGAGCATTCCGTTAGCATTGTTAGCGTCACGTTAGCATAATGTTAGCGTCACGTTAGCATCATGTTAGCAATACGTTAGCACAAAAGATTAGCATTTTTAAAGGGCCAATATGACACTATTTTCTGATCTGCTCCAATGTCGTTTCAGTGTTAGGGTTGTGTTAAGGTTGCGTCGGGGCCGGCGTCGGGGCCGGCGTCGGGGCCGGCGTCGGCGTTGTGTTGCGTTGCTTCAGTGATTGTCGTACCTGCAGCGTCTGAGAGAGTTTGACGAAGTCCTTCTGGACCTGCTCGCTCACGTCCAGCTCCGTCTGGAGCCTCTGGGCTTTGGCCTTTTCCTCCGCCACCTGACTCTCCAGCGCCCCCTGCGGGACACACACACACACTGTAAAAGCAACACAACATCACAAAGTCGTGTGTGTTGTGTGTACGTGTGCACAGACCTTGGTGGAGGTGAGCTCAGAGATCTGCTGCTCCAGGCTGCTCCTCAGGTTCTGCACAGACTCAAGAGCCTTGGTCCTCTCGCTCACACTGTTCTGTAACTACACAAACACAAACACACCACTTAATCAATAAAAAGTATCTGATTCATCGTCATCGTTGTGATCAATTCAGGAGCGTGTGGCCTACCTCCTCCTTCTCGGCCTTCACCCGCTCCAGCTCCGTCTTTATGCTCGAAAACGAAGCTGAAAGAGGAGAGGTCGTTATATTAGAACACACAAACAAACACAAATCCAACAGAGTCAGTGTGTGTGCTTAAGGGTCACATGATCCTGAGCACAGATCCTGAGTTTCCTGAAGCTCACACACAGACGTCTGAAACGGTTTAAATGAAATGTAAATTAAAACAGAATATCCGGCCTGTACTGGTCGTTGGGGGTAAACCTGAGGATCCCTTCAGGATCAATACAGACTTTAAACAAATGAGCATATATGATTTGAACAACCTTCGAACCTCCATTTAAAGAACTTTGTTTCTTGTTTTCAGTGTCGGTGGAATAAGGTCTGCTGTATTTGGAGCATTACTAAAACCCCAAACCCGTGTGTTCTGTCACATTTACATGAGCACGTGCCGTTTAGACCAAACTCCACCAAGAGTCCAAAACTCATTTAGGCCCCGTCCACACGACAACGTTTTTTGGTGGAAACGGAGAAGTTTGTAATCTGAGAACGCCGGGGGTCGCGTTGTCGTGTGGGCGGGCAAAACGATGCCGTCGCGATGCCGTCATCATAACGTGACCAGAAGGTAACCCTGCGCATTTTGCCGGTAATGACCAGATAACAACAACAACCATGGCGGACAATGGAGTTGAGTTTGTTATGCGAACATTTGTAAGTTTATTTGCACTGTTGCATCAAAACCTGTTGATCTACTATGCCGTGCAACACCAGACGCATGCACAATTACGCATGTCGGATTCTTTTAAGCCCGCTGCCGTGTACCACAAGGCCACCAGAAGAAGAGTTTGGGTGAGACCTGGGAGAACGAGTAGCTGGTGAAACGACTTCGTCAATGGCGTTGTCATGGATGATGAATGTCGCGACAGGCTGTCTCCGTCACCGTTAGACAGACCTGTAAGGCTATTGCTCTTCAACCCGGCCCGAAATACATCAAGCTCCCTTTCACGGAACCCGAGGCAGAGGAGCTCGTTTCGGGCTTCCATCGTGCGCATGGCATGCCACAATGTTTGGGAGCGATCGACGGGACCCACGTTGACATACGGCTGTGACTGTCTGGTATGCGGTGAGGCACCTGAAGACCTCCTCCATCTGGCCGCCCGGTGTCCTGTCGTGTGGCGGTTCTGGACCCGGCTGCTGGACCTTCTCACTCGGAGGCTGGCGTTGAGGCTCCCACCGCCGGCGGCCCATGGAATTGATGACCCTGAGCTCTGGTTCTGCCTCTTCAGACCTGTCCAGCAGCGACCTCGGGGGCCGGACACCGCCATGGTCAACTGGGACGCCGTCCGCCTCGTCCTGTCCATGGCCAGGTATTCCATCTTCGTGGCACGGAACCACCACCTCCATGACGGCCGCGCAGCAGAGCACTGGCCCCTCTTCACAGCGCTCCTTAGCGCCCACATTCACCATCTCCACTCCTCAAGAGAAATGGAGTTTCGCAACACCTTCACCCCAGACGCTTTTTTACGCTTTTCTCCATCTCCCGAACCGGTTCCCCTCAGTTGGACTTCTGAGCCCTCCCCCGCTGTTCCCTCTGGACCCCGTCATCTGGACTCTCCCCGGACACTGCATCGCCCTTGTTTTCCACCAGACCCCCTTTCTTTGCCTGGGATAATCCCTTTGGACCTCTTCACTCCCCCGGTTTTCCTTCTCGGCCCCCCTTGTACCTGTTTGCCCCGGCCCACCCCCTTCAAGTCCCTTAGCCCAAAAAAATGTAACTTTAATAATAAAAGATAAAAAAAAGCAGCCATCCTCCAACGCCCACGGACTACATGAACAGAAGGGCAAACATTCCCTAAACATACCAGCAGCGTGTACAGGTACCGGTTTATGGACGTAATTGTGAAGTGGCCTGGCAGTACGCACGACGCACGAGTGTTTGCCAATTCAAAACTAAACGCGCATTTTAAAATTGGAAAGATCCCATCAGTGAAAAGGCAGCTAGTGGACAATGAGGAGCCCATACCAATTTGAGGGTGTTGAGAATTAGGGATGGGCATTCGGTGAAGTTTTCTTCGACGATTATCGGGAGAATTAATGAGTAATAATCGGTTAATCGTTAACATATTTTGTATTAAAAAGACAACAACCATTCACTCATGTGTGTCGCTTTTACTATGTCTGCCGAGGCTGTGGGAACAGGCGCTTCTCCGCGGGAAAGTAAATCTGCAAATCAACATGCGTAGAGGTGGATTAAAGCGAGGCCACACGCATCCTGCAGCCTCTGCTAGCGCGCTCGGAGTTAGCCGCTTTGGGATCCGAGCTAACTGCTGCTAGCCCGCTGTCTCTGTCCTACCTCCTCCACACAACCCAGCCGTATCTGCAGCAATATTTTATTAAGTCTTGAAAACCTTTGCCCTCCACGGCACTGATGGGGAGCATGTCTGTTTCGATCATCTTCACTATCAGTTCGGTGACCTTCTCTGCTCGTTGAGCACTGCAGCTCCTCCTGGTCCGTGCTAGCGCAGAGTCCAGGCTAGCCTGTGATAGAGATGATGAACCGCCGCCACCTTCTTTTACCAGACTTGGATGCGCGGTGTTCAAATGATAAATCATTTGTGTTGTCGATGAGGTATATTTGTATGCTGCATTGCAGTGCTTGCAGTGCGCTTGGTCATTTTCTAAATTAAAGTGGTCCCACACAACACTTCGCCGCGACCTCTTCATGTTTTGGCGATTGACCTACGGAAGCTCGCATATATCAACTGAGGCGCGCCAACTGAGGCGACTGTTTTTTTGTTTTGTTTTTTTAAATCGGTTTGTCGACGAAAATGAACTTGCTCTGTGAAATTCTTAATGATCAATTATCGGTTAATCGATTAATTATGCCCATCCCTATTGATATAGTATCAATAGTATAGTATATTCTAGTATATCCGAGTATATTCTCGCCGAAAAGCCGACATAATGTCCGAGTATGCTTGGGCAGGACTCCCAGTCGACGTTATGATGATACTGTTGTGTTTTGTAACTCCACTTCGTCGTCGCTCCAAACGAGAGTCGGCTTTTGTGCGTGGGATGGCCAGTACTGTCTTGTTACATTTGCTTGTTTACAGAAGAGAAAGGACTTTATGCACATGCGCTCTTTGTAGTGTTGTGTTTCCGGTGGCTCTGGCTGTTTCCTGTTTACAGCGCCACATATCTGTGGTTCAGCTTCAGGTTTTAGTAGGGTTCTGTGGTTCAGCTTCAGGTTTTAGTAGAGTTCTTTGGTTCTCCTTCAGGTTTTAGTAGGGTTCTGTGGTTCACCTTCAGGTTTTAGTAGGGTTCTGTGTTTCTCCTTCAGGTTTTAGTAGAGTTCTGTGGTTCACCTTCAGGTTTTAGTAGAGTTCTGTGGTTCACCTTCAGGTTTTAGTAGGGTTCTGTGGTTCAGCTTCAGGTTTTAGTAGGGTTCTGTGGTTCTCCTTCAGGTTTTAGTAGAGTTCTGTGTTTCTCCTTCAGGTTTTAGTAGGGTTCTGTGTTTCTCCTTCAGGTTTTAGTAGAGTTCTGTGGTTCACCTTCAGGTTTTAGTAGGGTTCTGTGTTTCTCCTTCAGGTTTTAGTAGAGTTCTGTGGTTCAGCTTCAGGTTTTAGTAGAGTTCTGTGTTTCTCCTTCAGGTTTTAGTAGAGTTCTGTGGTTCAGCTTCAGGTTTTAGTAGGGTTCTGTGTTTCTCCTTCAGGTTTTAGTAGAGTTCTGTGGTTCACCTTCAGGTTTTAGTAGGGTTCTGTGGTTCAGCTTCAGGTTTTAGTAGGGTTCTGTGGTTCTCCTTCAGGTTTTAGTAGAGTTCTGTGGTTCTCCTTCAGGTTTTAGTAGGGTTCTGTGGTTCACCTTCAGGTTTTAGTAGAGTTCTGTGGTTCACCTTCAGGTTTTAGTAGGGTTCTGTGTTTCTCCTTCAGGTTTTAGTAGGGTTCTGTGGTTCAGCTTCAGGTTTTAGTAGGGTTCTGTGGTTCTCCTTCAGGTTTTAGTAGAGTTCTGTGTTTCTCCTTCAGGTTTTAGTAGGGTTCTGTGTTTCTCCTTCAGGTTTTAGTAGAGTTCTGTGGTTCACCTTCAGGTTTTAGTAGGGTTCTGTGTTTCTCCTTCAGGTTTTAGTAGAGTTCTGTGGTTCAGCTTCAGGTTTTAGTAGAGTTCTGTGTTTCTCCTTCAGGTTTTAGTAGAGTTCTGTGGTTCACCTTCAGGTTTTAGTAGGGTTCTGTGGTTCAGCTTCAGGTTTTAGTAGGGTTCTGTGGTTCTCCTTCAGGTTTTAGTAGAGTTCTGTGTTTCTCCTTCAGGTTTTAGTAGGGTTCTGTGTTTCTCCTTCAGGTTTTAGTAGAGTTCTGTGGTTCACCTTCAGGTTTTAGTAGGGTTCTGTGTTTCTCCTTCAGGTTTTAGTAGGGTTCTGTGTTTCTCCTTCAGGTTTTAGTAGGGTTCTGTGGTTCAGCTTCAGGTTTTAGTAGGGTTCTGTGGTTCTCCTTCAGGTTTTAGTAGAGTTCTGTGGTTCAGCTTCAGGTTTGATCAGAGTTCTGTGTTTTATCCACACTTCCTCCGGTGATGTCTTTACATGGTCGTAAAGGTAAATACTGATTTATTTGAGCACGACTCGACTGGAGTAGGAAGTGCGGAGCCGTAGTGTTTGGGTGAAGCTGCAGTCTACCTGCGTCGCATCAGCTGCATGTTCTGCCTGTGACTGTGACTGCACTGTCCCTGCCAAAGGTACGGCCACTTTTATAAAAAAGAACATCAGAACAAACATTAATATTTGTATAAATGATAAAAGGAGAAGTTCAATTTGTCAACTGGACAAAGTATGTCCAGTTGACAAATTGAACTTCTCCTTTTATCATGGATTCTACCTGGACGACTGAGGGACTTTTCACGCATTTGTATAAATGTTGAGGGGTGGACCTCTGGAACAATGTAAAGAAGATGTCATTATTTTATAAAGTCTTCTGTACATTGTCCAATGAGGTTCTTCTGTTAATTTATGTTCTTAGGTTCTTTTTTCAGACCAAGAGTTTGTTTTCAGACCTGACGGTTTGGACTGCTGCCTGCGGTCTTCCTCAGGGTCACATGATGTCGCCGCGACGTGTCAGTGCCACCTGCAGGCTGCAGATGGCGCTGTCGTCCTGCCTCCAGCCGTAGGAAAACAGCGCCAAAACCTGTTTAAATCAGCTGACCGGACACGTCACAGGAACATCACGTGACCTGAGGAAGTCCACAGGGAGCAGTCCAAACCGTCAGGTCTGAAAACAAACTCTTGGTCTGAAAAAAGAACCTAATAAGTTAAATTATCAGAAGACCAGCTTCAGCCTGCACCTTTTCAGTCTACGAAGGTTAAATATATAAATGAAATAAAAACACTCACCCATCTCCTCCTTGTACCCCTCGATCTCCAGCTGGAGCGTGTCCTCCAGGTTCTCCTTGAGGCACTGCTCTGCCTGGATCTGCTCCTTCAGAAACAGGATCTCCGCCTTCAGCTTCTCCTCCAGATGATCTGCTGAAGCTCTGAGGGTCACCAGGTCGCCACGGAGACACACCACCAGGTTCTGCAGGTCCTGGAGGCATCCACAAAGAACACTGAGGAACCTCACCGGAGCGGCAGGTCTGGAGCTGGAGTACGGTCAGGTTGGTCAAGTCAGGTCAGGGGTTTTATGGCAATAAGTCACTGATGAAGGTGGAGCTTACACTGATGGAGGTGGTGCTTACAGGGATGGAGGTGGGGATGGAGGTGGGGGTAGTGCTTACAGTGATGGAGGCGGGGCTTACAGTGATGGAGGCGGGGCTTACACTGATGGAGGCGGGGCTTACACTGATGGAGGCGGGGCTTACACTGATGGGGGCAGGGCTTACACTGATGGAGGCGGTGCTTACACTGATGGGGGCGGGGCTTACACTGATGGGGGTGGGGGTAGTGCTTACAGTGATGGAGGCGGGGCTTACACTGATGGAGGCGGTGCTTACACTGATGGGGGCAGGGCTTACACTGATGGGGGCGGGGCTTACACTGATGGAGGCGGTGCTTACACTGATGGAGGCGGTGCTTACACTGATGGAGGCGGGGCTTACACTGATGGAGGCGGGGCTTACACTGATGGAGGCGGTGCTTACACTGATGGAGGCGGTGCTTACACTGATGGAGGCGGTGCTTACACTGATGGGGGTGGGGGTGGTGCTTACAGTGATGGAGGTGGGCATGCTGAAGTCCTCTTGTTGCTGTAGTTCCGTGTGGAGGCGTCTTTTGCCCTGGAGGTTCTCGTTGTCTCTGTGAAGACGACTCAGCTCCTCCACCAGCTGCTCCCGGGACTGCACCAGTGCGCTCTGAAACACCACCTTCATGTTAGGGTGGAGCTCCCTCGAGTGTGAGCCAAACAAACACAGAACAGAGAAAACGTGTGAACACCGACCATCTGCTCCTGTGTGCTGCGTTTGGCTCCGCTGAAGGCGTCCTGCAGAGCGCCCAGAAGATCCTCCGACTCCTGCACCCTCTGGGTCAGCACTGCCACCTACAGGAAACACAGAGAAGTGCAGGACCGGTCACACACACGACGCACAAAAACACACACACGACACACAAAAACACACACCGACGCACAAACACACAAAAGCACAAAAACACACACACCGACGCACAAAAACACACACACCGACGCACAAAAACACACACCGACGCACAAAAACACACAAAAGCACAAACACACAAAAGCACAAAAACACACACACGACACACAAAAACACACACCGACGCACAAACACACAAAAGCACAAAAACACACACACTGACGCACAAAAACACACACACTGACGCACAAAAACACACACACTGACGCACAAAAACACACACACGACGCACAAAAACACACACCGACGCACAAAAACACACACACTGACGCACAAAAACACACACACCGACGCACAAAAACACACACACCGACGCACAAAAACACACACACCGACGCACAAAAACACACACACCGACGCACAAAAACACACACACCGACGCACAAAAACACACACCGACGCACAAAAACACACACACTGACGCACAAAAACACACACACTGACGCACAAAAACACACACACGACACACAAAAACACACACCGACGCACAAAAACACACACACGACGCACAAAAACACACACACGACGCACAAAAACACACACCCGACGCACAAAAACACACACACCGACGCACAAAAACACACACACCGACGCACAAAAACACACACACCGACGCACAAAAACACACACGCCGACGCACAAAGACACACACACCGACGCACAAAAACACACACCGACGCACAAAAACACACACACCGACGCACAAAAACACACACACCGACGCACAAAAACACACACACCGACGCACAAAAACACACACACCGACGCACAAAAACACACACACGACGCACAAAAACACACACCGACGCACAAAAACACACTGACGCACAAAAACACACACACACACACCGACGCACAAACACAGACACAAAAACACACACGATGCACAAAAACACACACACCGACACACAAAAACACACACACTGACGCACAAAAACACACCGACACAAAAAAACACACAGACACAAAAACACACACCGACACACAAAAACAGACACACAAACGCACAAAAACACACACCGATGCACAAACACACAAACGCACAAAAACACACATCCTGACGCACAAAAACACACATCCTGACGCACAAAAACACACACCGACGCACAAAAACACACACCGACGCACAAAAACACACACCGACGCACAAAAACACACACACGACGCACAAAAACACACACACGACGCACAAAAACACACACCGACGCACAAAAACACACACCGACGCACAAAAACACACACACGACGCACAAAAACACACACACGACGCACAAAAACACACATGACGCACAAAAACACACACCGACGCACAAAAACACACACACGACGCACAAAAACACACACCGACGCACAAACACAGACACAAAAACACACACGATGCACAAAAACACACACCGACACACAAAAACACACACACTGACGCACAAAAACACACACCGACAAAAAAACACACAGACACAAAAACACACACCGACACACAAACACACACCGACGCACAAAAACACACATCCTGACGCACAAAAACACACACCGACGCACAGAAACACACACACGACGCACAAAAACACACACACGACGCACAAAAACACACACACGACGCACAAAAACACACACACCGACGCACAAAAACACACACACACACACCGACGCACAAACACAGACACAAAAACACACACGACGCACAAAAACACACACCGATGCACAAACACACAAACGCACAAAAACACACATCCTGACGCACAAAAACACACATCCTGACGCACAAAAACACACACCGACGCACAAAAACACACACACGACGCACAAAAACACACACACGACGCACAAAAACACACACACGACGCACAAAAACACACACACGACGCACAAAAACACACACCGACGCACAAAAACACACATGACGCACAAAAACACACAAACACACACACCGACGCACAAAAACACACACACGACGCACAAAAACACACACACGACGCACAAAAACACACACACGACGCACAAAAACACACACACGACGCACAAAAACACACACACTGACGCACAAAAACACACACCGACAAAAAAACACACAGACACAAAAACACACACCGACACACAAACACACACCGACGCACAAAAACACACATCCTGACGCACAAACACACACACCGACGCACAAAAACACACACACGACGCACAGAAACACACACACGACGCACAAAAACACACACACGACGCACAAAAACACACACACCGACGCACAAAAACACACACACGACGCACAAAAACACACACCGACGCACAAAAACACACACGACGCACAAAAACACACAAACACACACACCGACGCACAAAAACACACACACTGACGCACAAAAACACACAAACACACACACCGACGCACAAAAACACACACCGACGCACAAAAACACACGCAAGCACACAAAAGCACACACACACACACACACACACACACACACACACAGCTGGAAGGACGAGGACGAGTGTGTCACATCGTGAGGTGGGGGTCAGGTGTCCGGTCTGAGGTCATGTGAGGCGAGGAGGGTCAGGTAACACTGCTCTGCTCGTCACATTTACTGCCTGGACTGGTCATCGGGCACACCCCAACCCCTAACCCTAACCCTAACCCTAACCCTAACCCCTAACCCTAACCCTAACCCCTAACCCTTACCCCTAACCCTTAACCCTAACCCTAACCCCTAACCCTAACCCTAACCCTAACCCCTAACCCAAACCCTAACCCCAAACCCTAACCCTAACCCCTAACCCTAACCCCTAACCCTAACCCCCTAACCCTAACCCTAACCCTAAACCCTAACCCAAACCCTAACCCCTAACCCTAACCCTAACCCTAACCCCAACCCCTAACCCTTAACCCCAACCCTAACCCTTAACCCTAACCCCTAACCCTAACCCCTAACCCTAACCCCTAACCCCAACCCCTAACCCTAGTTTTTTTGTTTTTTTGTTTTTTTACTTAGAGACCGGCCCACAATTTAGAGGAGGCGTCCCATTGGTCCATCTACAATACAGACAGTGGACTAAACCAATCAGGATATAGAAGCTTACGAGAGCGGTCCCGCCCCTTTCTCTGCACTGATCCGACAGTTTCAGTGTTGAGGTGGAAACATGGAGAAGCGGCAGAAAGGGGGAGTGGAGAAGTTATGGGCTAAAAGATTTAAAAATCTCACTACAGACGCTGCAAAATGTTCTAAAATAACAGACATATTCTCTGGAGGGGCTGGAGCCTCCACGTCCTCTGCAGCCCAGGCTGAAGGTGGACAGGGAACCCGAAGGAACCCGAGGGAACCCGAGGGAACATGAGGGAACCCGAAGGAACCCGAGGGAACATGAGGGAACCCGAGGGAACATGAGGGAACCCGAAGGAACCCGAGGGAACATGAGGGAACCCGAGGGAACATGAGGGAACCCGAGGGAACATGAGGGAACATGAGGGAACCCGAGGGAACATGAGGGAACCCGAGGGACAGAGTGACCAGGGAAGTGTCGCACAGGCACAGCAGTAGTAATATGAGGATAATACTGGGACTTTTAGGTGATGGACAGGCATGAAAATCGCTCTCCTTTCGGTAAAATTCTCTGTTTTGAAGCCAAAACAGGCGACTTACGTGAACCGTGTAGATTCAGTCAGAAAAGTTTTTTTGTTTCCACAGGAATTTGACCTAGGGCCAGCGTGCTCCTGACCTCGGGTGCGAGATGCATTGTAAATAAACCGTTAAATGTGTAGTTACTGTGAGTTTGCTGGTGGTTTTTAAGATTTTTCCTTTAAATGTTGTGCCCTGGTTTCCCCTCGGCCAAGACATAACAATAGTAAAATAATTTAATTTACAAACATAAATTAGTCCGTTGTGCTCCACTAATTATGAGGGGCCGGGCTAAGTCCAGCTGGAGCTCCAGAAGATGAAGGTCTGGTTAGTATCGCAAACTGATGCTCCTAGTGGCCCCATAATGACCAGGGGCCCTCGCCATGATGTAGGAATGAGCCAGAGGGTTTATTAGCTTAAACCCAGTGAACAGTGGTGAAAACTCAAACCCAATATTAAAACTCGCTCTTCTAATGTGCGGCCATTTCCATTTTCCAAAAGGAATTTCCAAGGGTAAAAGGGTGGAGTTTCAGACCTTCGCCGTGGTCTCCTCATTGCCCAGTTTGATGGACTCCTCCAGGCTCTGTTTCTCCGTCATGGTCCTCTCCAGCTGATCGTTGGCCTGCCGAAGCATCTGCTGCAGCTTCTTCACCTGAGACAGAGGTCAGACGGTCAGCGGTCAGAGTGGTCATGTGACAGTGAAGGCAACATGACCTCTATGATGTCACCATATCAAATTTTAACGTGACAATTATTGTGAGAAAAAAAGCCACAATTTAACAATTATTCACAGGTATGGACACCTCGACCAGGTGTTTCTCCATGTTCTAGTCGTTTCTCCTCTGACCCTCTGGAGTTGGATTTAGAGTGATTCATGCTTGAGGATCTTTAACCTCTAATTTTTAAGACGCCATTTTGTCGATGTCCCCCTGTTTTCTGCTCCACTGGTACACGCCCACTGTGACGTACGATTTTCTTTGGCTTTCAGTGATCAGTGACTGGTTGTGCAAGTCTCCCCGCCTCAGACTCACCTGGTCACATGTTCCCGCCTCAGACTCACCTGGCCCCGCCTCAGACTCATCTGGCCCCGCCTCAGACTCACCTGGTCACATGTTCCTGCCTCAGACTCACCTGGTCACATGTTCCCGCCTCAAACACACCTGGCCCCGCCTCAGACTCACCTGGTCACATGTTCCTGCCTCAGACTCACCTGGTCACATGTTCCCGCCTCAAACACACCTGGCCCCGCCTCAGACTCACCTGGTCACATGTTCCTGCCTCAGACTCACCTGGTCACATGTTCCTGCCTCAAACACACCTGGCCCCGCCTCAGGCTCACCTGGTCACATGTTCCTGCCTCAGACTCACCTGGCCCCGCCTCAGGCTCACCTGGCCCCGCCTCAGACTCACCTGGCCCCGCCTCAGACTCACCTGGCCCCGCCTCAGACTCACCTGGCCCCGCCTCAGACTCACCTGGCCCCGCCTCAGGCTCACCTGGCCCCGCCTCAGACTCACCTGGCCCCGCCTCAGACTCACCTGGTCACATGTTCCTGCCTCAAACACACCTGGCCCCGCCTCAGGCTCACCTGGCCCCGCCTCAGACTCACCTGGCCCCGCCTCAGACTCACCTGGCCCCGCCTCAGACTCACCTGGCCCCGCCTCAGGCTCACCTGGCCCCGCCTCAGACTCACCTGGCCCCGCCTCAGACTCACCTGGCCCCGCCTCAGACTCACCTGGCCCCGCCTCAGACTCACCTGGTCACGTGTGTCCGCCTCCTGGCCCTGGATGGCCTGGAGCTGCTTCTCGTAGTTGGAGCAGAGCTCACACCTGCGCCCCACTTTACGCCCGGCGTTCTTCAGCTGAAAACGGACAGAATTTTACATTCTTTACATTTTTTAAATAATCCTGTTTCTAACCTTAACCAAACTCTAACCAAACCCTGTTCCTGAACTTTATCTCTTTGAACACCAACCACAGCAGCCCGTCCCTCCTGACTCCACCTTCTCCTCCCCACGGTGGTCACCTCACCTCCTGCTGCAGAAGGTTCCACTCGCTGTCGCTGACCACCCTGTATCCAGTAGGGAGCAGATACGCCGTGTCCGGGGCCTGGGAGATGCTGGACAGCAGAGAGGCCGTCTCCTCCTGCTCCGGCGTCATGGCTTTGATGGCCTTCTCCTGGTCTTTGGTCAGGAGGAAGTGGCTGGCGGTCAGTTTGATGGAGTTGAGGGAAGAGGCGTCGCCGAAGCCGCCGTCCGCCACGCCGTCCGCGCCCACCAGGGGGCCGAAGTCCGACTCGTCCAGGTGGCCGGCGGACTTGGCTTTGTGGTTGTGCCCGCCCAGACCCTGCTGCGGCGGCGACGCCGAGGAGCCCAGACTGTCCGTGGACTGGACCCTCCTCA
>JAVJIX010000328.1:370000-377500 GCA_036785185.1 Paratrypauchen microcephalus
TGGTGGACCCGTGTAGGCCTGTGGTGGGCCCGTGTAGGCCTGTGGTGGGTCCATGTAGGCCTGTGGTGGACCCGTGTAGGTCCGTGTAGGTCTGTGGTGGACCCGTGTAGGTCCGTGTAGGCCTGTGGTGGACCTGTGTGGGCCTGTGTAGGCCTGAGATGGGCCCGTGTAGGCCTGTGGTGGACCTGTGTAGGTCCGTGTAGGCCTGTGGTGGGCCCGTGTAGGTCTGTGGTGGACCTCTGTAGGTCCATGTAGGCCTGTGGTGGACCCGTGTAGGTCCGTGTAGGTCTGTGGTGGACCCGTGTAGGTCCGTGTAGGTCTGTGGTGGGCCCGTGTAGGCCTGTGGTGGACCTGTGTAGGCCTGTGGTGGACCTGTGTAGGTCCGTGTAGGCCTGTGGTGGGCCCGTGTAGGTCTGTGGTGGACCTCTGTAGGTCCATGTAGGCCTGTGGTGGACCCGTGTAGGTCTGTGGTGGACCCGTGTAGGTCCGTGTAGGCCTGTGGTGGGCCCGTGTAGGTCTGTGGTGGACCTCTGTAGGTCCATGTAGGCCTGTGGTGGACCCGTGTAGGTCTGTGGTGGACCCGTGTAGGTCTGTGGTGGACCCGTGTAGGTCCGTGTAGGCCTGTGGTGGGCCCGTGTAGGTCCGTGGTGGACCTCTGTAGGTCCATGTAGGCCTGTGGTGGACCCGTGTAGGTCTGTGGTGGACCCGTGTAGGTCCGTGTACGTCTGTAGGTCCGTGTAGGTCTGTGTAGGCCTGTGGTGGGCCCGTGTAGGCCTGCGGTGGGCCCGTGTAGGTCCGTGTAGGTCTGTGGTGGACCCGTGTAGGCCTGCGGTGGACCCGTGTAGGCCTGCGGTGGACCCGTGTAGGTCTGTGGTGGACCTCTGTAGGTCCATGTAGGCCTGTGGTGGACCCGTGTAGGTCTGTGGTGGACCCGTGTAGGTCCGTGTAGGCCTGTGGTGGGCCCGTGTAGGTCCGTGGTGGACCTCTGTAGGTCCATGTAGGCCTGTGGTGGACCCGTGTAGGTCTGTGGTGGACCCGTGTAGGTCCGTGTAGGCCTGCGGTGGACTGACCTTGGAGGCCTCTAGCTCCTTGACCCGCTCCTCGGATGAGTTCAGTCGGATCTTCAGAGCGGCGATCTCCTGCTCCAACGGCATCACCACTGAGCGAAGCTTCTCTGCATCCTCCTGAGCCTACCACAGGTTCACATTACACACACATACTACTGGAGGAGGGTCTGCCACCTGCTGGTCTCCATGGAGATATGTTTTTAACGGTCAGATCTGAGGAGAATCGAGCCCGCACATGCTAAGAATACATGTGTGTTTTTTCCAGCTATAAAACACCTGTAATTGAACAAATTAGGCAAAGAAATAACATCTCCATGGAGACAAGGGAGCAGAGGACCCTCCACCAGAAAAGTTACACAATGCACCTTTAAAGAAAAAAAATCAATAACAAATGAAAAGGAGCAGAAAGAAGAAAAGATGTTTATAATATCTGCTCCTCGTGCTCTAACTTATGTCTCACTGTGGAACTTTTCTGCTGGAGGGGCCAACACCTGCTCGTTTCCATGGATACGTCACTGCTCTGCCTGGAATGTTCCACAGTGTGACTTTAAACAGCTCTACTTTACATTTATTTAATCACAGGAGGTTTTAGAGCTCAGAAATACCTCCACAGATCTGACCTGGAACTCGGTCTAGTTTGGTCTCCATGACGATACAAAGGTTTAATGTCATACTGTGGAACATTCCAGGCAAAGCAATAACATCTCCATGGAGAAAAGTAATACTAATAGCAATAAGTAAGTAATAATAATAATGAGTAATAAAGAAAAGCTTTTGATGGACCCTCCACCAGAAAAGTTACACACTGCAGCTTTAAATGAAAGTCCCATTTGGTTCTGTGTGGTTCAGAGGGACGAGTGGAGCTTCACCACGAGCACCGACTCTGCTCTGTGAACCCTCATGGAGAACTCTAAAACCCTCAGAGATACACGAGAGCTTCAATTCTGAATAAAAAACATTTAATTCTGAATAAAAAACATTTAATTCTGAATAAAAAACATTTAATTCTGAATAAAAACTATTTAATTCTGAATAAAAAACATTTAATTCTGAATAAAAAACATTTAATTCTGAATAAAAAACATTTAATTCTGAATAAAAACTATTTAATTCTGAATAAAAAACATTTAATTCTGAATAAAAAACATTTAATTCTGAATAAAAAACATTTAATTCTGAATAAAAAACATTTAATTCTGAATAAAAAACATTTAATTCTGAATAAAAAACATTTAATTCTGAATAAAAAACATTTAATTCTGAATAAAAATTAATTCTGAATAAAAATTAATTCTGAATAAAAACGATTAAATTCTGAATAAAAACTATTTAATTCTGAATAAAAACATTTAATTCTGAATAAAAACAATTTAATTCTGAATAAAAATTAATTAATTCTGAAAAAAAACAATTTAATTCTGAATAAAAATTAATTAATTCTGAAAAAAACAATTTAATTCTGAATAAAAATTAATTAATTCTGAAAAAAACAATTTAATTCTGAATAAAAATTTATTCTGAATAAAAATTAATTCTGAATAAAAACGATTAAATTCTGAATAAAAACGATTAAATTCTGAAATTTAAAAAAAAAATTCTGAATAAAAACTATTTAATTCTGAATAAAAACATTTAATTCTGAAAAAAAAAACTATTTAATTCTGAATAAAAACGATTTAATTCTGAATAAAAACGATTTAATTCTGAATAAAAATTAATTAATTCTGAATAAAAATAATTTAATTCTGAATAAAAATTAATTCTGAATAAAAATTAATTCTGAATAAAAATTAATTCTGAATAAAAATTAATTCTGAATAAAAACGATTAAATTCTGAATAAAAACGATTTAATTCTGAATAAAAACATTTAATTCTGAATAAAAACAATTTAATTCTGAATAAAAATTAATTAATTCTGAAAAAAACAATTTAATTCTGAATAAAAATTAATTCTGAATAAAAATTAATTCTGAATAAAAATGATTAAATTCTGAATAAAAACTATTTAATTCTGAATAAAAACGATTAAATTCTGAAATTAAAAAAAAAAATTCTGAATAAAAACGATTTAATTCTGAATAAAAACATTTAATTCTGAATAAAAACGATTTAATTCTGAATAAAAACGATTTAATTCTGAATAAAAATTATTCCATCATCATCCGAACGACTGCGGAAAAAGTTTGGATCACGTTTGTGTCCGCGGCGTAACGACAAAAAGCCGGGAGCAGCTGAAGCGTTTTCTTCTGGTCGACGTAAATCCGTTTGTGTCCCTGTCTGATCAGAACCTTCCCCACCCCCAAACGCTGAGCGGAATTAAATAAAGAACTACAAAATCCAGAATGTTTCATGTTTTCAGACAGATCACGGATTAATTGGGTCGTTTTCTCGAGCTCTCGCGTTAATTTTCTCATTATTAAGGTGGAAAAATAATCATTACGAACATGGCCTCTGTCGGCTTCCGTAGTTTTCCATGTAAACCTCAATTCAGATTGATTATTTCCATGTAAACTCGAAGGAGAATATTTGAATTCAGAATCAAAATCATCCTGTAAACGTGCCCAGTGACCTCCCACAGTGGTGCATGACAGAACGTCTGGTACCTTCTTCATCTCCTCCTCCAGGTTCTCCTCCTCCTGCCCCCCGCTGAGCCTCCTCCTCAGGTCGCCCACCTCCCGCTCCATGGCCTCCCTGTACTGGTTCCACTGCGCTCGCTCCTGCTCCAGACGCTGGTGGAACTGGACCTCGTACTCCCGCACGGTTTCTGAAAGAAAGGTCAGAGTGAAGCCTGAGGTCCAGAGGAGGCCGACCTTTGGACTCGTAAAACGCCGCTCACGAGTGTGCAGCAAGCATAAAAATATAAAAATACAGACAAACTTTGGAACGCCATTCTCCTCACGTTAAGTGCGCCCCCTTGAGTCGATTCTTTGACGTCTCGTTTAAAACCACACTTTTACTCACTGGTTTTAACACGGCGTGAGAACTGTGTGGTCCTGACCGTCTTTTATTGATTTTATTTGCTATTTTTTGATTTGCTAATGTAATACTTTATTTTATTTAATGAGTTCTTTTAAATTGTGCGTTACGCTCTGAGCAGCACTGTGAGTCTTTGTGTTGATAAAATGTGCAAATGTACAAATAAAGTTGGATTGGAACCAACTTCAAACTTTAAAAAGACCTAAATTATACAAAATTGACTCTTCCCTCCTCACAAACTCCTGGAGTCGTCTGTAACATCTCCAAAGCTCCAAACGCTCTGTTCCACCTCGTGATGTCATCAAGTGAACAGTGAACTTTTACCTTTAGTTCAGGCGAGATCGGCGACTCCAGGACTGAAATGATCCAAATGACAAAACCAGGACTAAACCAGGACTAAACCAGGACTAAACCAGGACTAAACCAGGACTAAACCAGGACTAAACCAGGTCTAAACCAGGTCTAAATCAGGTCTAAACCAGGTCTAAACCAGGACTAAACCAGGACTAAACCAGGACTAAATCAGGTCTAAACCAGGACTAAACCAGGACTAAACCAGGACTAAATCAGGTCTAAACCAGGACTAAAACAGGTCTAAACCAGGACTAAACCAGGTCTAAACCAGGTCTAAACCAGGACTAAATCAGGTCTAAATCAGGTCTAAACCAGGACTAAACCAGGACTAAATCAGGTCTAAATCAGGTCTAAAGCAGGACTAAACCAGGTCTAGACCAGGTCTAAAACTGGACTAAAACTGGACTAAACCAGAACTAAAACTGGGCTAAATCAGGACTAAATCAGGACTAAACCAGGACCGAACCAGGACTAAACAAGGTCTAAACCAGGTCTAAACCAGGACTAAACCAGGTCTAAACCAGGACTAAACCAGGTCTAAACCAGGTCTAAACCAGGTCTAAACCAGGTCTAAACCAGGACTAAACCAGGTCTAAACCAGGACTAAAACAGGTCTAAACCAGGACTAAAACAGGTCTAAAATAGGACTAAACCAGGTCTAAAATAGGACTAAACCAGGTCTAAACCAGGTCTAAACTAGGACTAAACTAGGACTGAACCAGGACTAAAACAGGTCTAAAATAGGACTATTCGGACTTTAGTTCAGTCGAGATCGGCGACTCCAGGACTGAAATGATCCACATGATTCTAGTGAAGGTGTGTGGAGTTTAAAAACACAGTGGAGCACTTCCTGTATCACCACATGATGACATCACAAGGTGGAACAGAGTGTTTTCAGTGTGAGAGGAGAACTCGTCTGCAGCATTAGTGTGAGTGCAGAGCGTGGCGTGGGGAACACGTACCCTTCATGATGGCCTGCAGAGACGCCACCTCCTCCTGCCACTGGCGCCGGACCTGGTCGATGGCTTCCTGTTTGGTGTTCTCGGAGACGGTGGCGACGGCTTTGATCGTCTCCATCTCGGCGCGCGCCTGCTCCAGCTCCGTCTGCGCCTGCTCCAGCTGCGTCTGCACCGAGGACAGCTGCGTCTGCGATTGGTCCAAGGCCACGGTGTGCCGTTTCAGCTCCTCTGCAGAAAGATACACACACATACCTGGCTCAGGTTGGCGTCGCTTGTGTGTGGTTGGTTGGCGTCGCTCGTGTGCGGTTGGTTGGCATCGCTTGTGTGCGGTTGGGGTCACTCGTGAGCGGTTGGTTGGCATCGCTCGTGTGCGGTTGGTTGGCGTCGCTCGTGTGCGGTTGGTTGGCGTCGCTCGTGTGCGGTTGGTTGGCGTCGCTCGTGTGCGGTTGGTTGGCGTCGCTCGTGTGCGGTTGGTTGGCGTCGCTCGTGTGCGGTTGGTTGGCGTCGCTCGTGTGCGGTTGGTTGGCGTCGCTCGTGTGTGGTTGGCGTCGCTCGTGTGTGGTTGGCGTCGCTCGTGTGCGGTTGGTTGGCGTCGCTCGTGTGCGGTTGGTTGGCGTCGCTCGTGTGTGGTTGGTTGGCGTCGCTCGTGTGCGGTTGGTTGGCGTCGCTCGTGTGCGGTTGGGGTCACTCGTGAGCGGTTGGTTGGCATCGCTCGTGTGCGGTTGGTTGGCGTCGCTTGTGTGCGGTTGGTTGGCGTCGCTCGTGTGCGGTTGGTTGGCGTCGCTCGTGTGCGGTTGGTTGGCGTCGCTCGTGTGCGGTTGGTTGGCGTCGCTCGTGTGCGGTTGGTTGGCGTCGCTCGTGTGCGGTTGGTTGGCGTCGCTCGTGTGCGGTTGGTTGGCGTCGCTCGTGTGTGGTTGGCGTCGCTCGTGTGTGGTTGGCGTCGCTCGTGTGCGGTTGGTTGGCGTCGCTCGTGTGCGGTTGGTTGGCGTCGCTCGTGTGCGGTTGGTTGGCGTCGCTCGTGTGCGGTTGGTTGGCGTCGCTCGTGTGCGGTTGGTTGGCGTCGCTCGCGTGCGGTTGGTTGGCGTCGCTCGCGTGTGCAGTTGGCGTCGCTCGCGTGTGCAGTTGGCGTTGCTCGCGTGTGCAGTTGGCGTCGCTCGCGTGCGGTTGGCGTCGCTCGTGTGCATGTGTGGCTGGCCTCGCTCGCATGCGGTTGGCGTCGCTCGTGTGCGTGTGTGGTTGGCGTCGCTCGCGTGCGGTTGGCGTCGCTCAGGTGTGCGGTTGGCGTCGCTCAGGTGTGCGTGTGTGGTTGGCGTCGCTCGCGTGCGGTTGGCGTCGCTCGTGTGCGTGTGCGGTTGGCGTCGCTGGCGTCGCTCAGGTGTGTACCGTACCTTCTTTGGAGAGGTACAGCTCCTTGAACTTTGCCCTCTTCTGGTTGAACTCTGCCTCCAGCTGCTGTTTGAGACGGAGCAGCTCCGCCCGGTCCTGCTCCAGCATCTCTGCACCAACCAGAGGAAAACGAAAACATCAACATCAACATCAACACGATACACTGCATTAGAGCCGCGTACGGACGTGCCACAAAATCTCGCGAGACGAAATTGTCAAAAGACTGTACACGCACGAGAAAATCGATCAAAAAAGGGTTCAGACGAGCTCTGGAGTTGCATCATTTGAGAAGCTGTAGTTTCAGGAAGCACTGCCAGAACGACAAGAAAAATATTCAATATCAACGTACAAATTCTGAAGAAACTTTGGGAACTAAATCAATTTACACATTAGAAACTCAAAATCTCGTCTCGTTCTCGATCCGACGGCATTATAACGAGTTTTAATTATCACTCAGAGCGTTTACGTGGATCCTGGTTATAACAGTATTACTATGCACTGTGGAACTTTCCTGCTGGGGTCCATCACCTGCTTGTTTCTATGGATACGTCACTGCTCTGCCTGGAATGTTCCGCAGTGTGACTTTAAACAGCTCTACTTTACATTTATTCAATCACAGGAGGTTTTAGAGCTCAGAAATACAGAGAAAAACAAACAGACATTCTGACTGTGAGCGTGGCCGCCTCTCCACTGATCTGACCTGGAACTCGGTCTGGTTTGGTTTCCATGGAGATAAAGGTTTTGTAGAAAAGGCCC
>JAVJIX010000328.1:380000-392500 GCA_036785185.1 Paratrypauchen microcephalus
CCGAGATATGAGCTCACTTCGGCTAGATCAAAGACACATCAAAGGTACATTTCTGCGTTGCCTAGCAACGCAGAAAATTCCTGAAAATTGCTGCAACTTTGACCTGCTGGTGGCGCTAGAGGGTTGGGGGTGGGGACCTATAAATTGCTGTGGGTAATGAAGAGACTGGCTGGAATGTGCATGCCAAATTTCACAACTTTTTACCAGACGGTTCTAGGGGCTGCCATAGAGTCCCATGGTCAGAGGAATAATGTATAATAATAAGAAGAAGAATCAGTAGAAACACTATGGTGCCTAAGCACCTTTGGTGCTTGTCCCCAATAATAATACATTTATTTATATAGCGCTTTTCATGACACTCAAAGACGCTTCACAGAGCACTACAGTGAACCCTCGCTCTATCGCCGCTCACTGTTCTCGGCCTCACTGTTTCGCAGATTCTTTTTTCCTTTTTTTTTTTTTGTAGTAACTTTTTTTTTTTTAATAGTGTAACAATGTGTTCTGCATCCTGATTGGCTAAGAGACTAGACCAGGACTAAATGTGGACTAAACCAGGTCTAAACCTGGACTGGCCCTGGACTAAACCAGAACTAGACCAGGTCTGAACCAGGATTAAATCAGTCCGTGCGGCTTTTGCGTTGGTTTGTGCGTGTTCGGGTTGTGGCTCGGGCTGAGAGGATGCTCCGGGCGCTGCAGTTCTATCTCGTGCTCGCAGCCCCGGTGTACGCGCGGCCTCGCGCTGCATTTTCTCATATTTGTCTCTAGTTTAAACACTCAAACTTTCATAGATTTTCAACAAAATGTATTAATAGTGACGCGTGGGGGGAGACGCGGCTCCGGGAGCCCCGCCGGACGCGCGAGGAGCACTGCCACGTCCCGGGACGAGACGCGCACCAACCCCTTGGAGAAGTGCGCGACACGTGCTGCTCTGTCACGGATTTGTCCACGATGAGAGGTTTATCGTGGAAAAGCGTATAATGTGTGTGGTGAGGCGTTTACAGCCTTAAAACATGGAGAAGAATTGTAAAATATAAAGTTGTCCTACTTCGGGGATTTCTCTTATTGCGGGTTATTTCTGGAACCTAACCCCCGCGATAAACTCGGGATTACTGTACAATAAAATAAGTCCATAAAACAGTCAAAAATAAAACAAAATGAATAAAAAATAGCAAATAACTTAAAATTATTTTTGTGTATTACTAATATTCCAGTAAAATCAATATTTTCATCAGGTTTTAGCTCAGCAAAAAAGTCAAAATTTGAGAATCATCAAAACCGGTCACACACATTCACTTTCACTTTCATTATTATTGATCAGTGATTGGCCATAGAAGTGACTTATTGAACCTTTTACAGCTCAAATGTGATTGTATTAGTAGAAAAAGACTCCTGCAGAGAAACAGTACACACGGTAAATACTGAATGTCCCGGCGTTCCTGTATTGACCATGGGTGGATGTATTGATTATTGGGCCAGTCCTGCACGCACAGAGATAACGCCACAGCCATTCGGACCTGTTCTGTTTCTGAAATCATGACGATCGTGTTACTGACTGAGGAACAAGGCTGCGCTTCAGATTTCACTATTGATTTCTTGCAACATTTAGGCCGTGAGCGTGAGCCCGGACGGTGTCGCACGGACTAAACCAACTCCGTATGACCCGAGTTAAACAGTGACGGGGCGAGCGGCGAACACAGACCCCGTACGACGCCCGGCAAACACACCGAAAATCAGACACTAATCGATACTAAAACAAGGATTGAAACTTGATCCTTGATCCTTGTTTTCCCTCAGGCGTCGAGACTGAAAAAGTCCCACTGACAGGACAGCAGAGCCTTTCCTGAACGTCTTTAGAACCACCTGGAGCGGTCAGGAGTTCAGATTAAGCCGGGATTACAACAGGACTAAAGACGAGACCAAGTCCAGCTCAAAGAAAGTCTAAACCAGGTCTTGGACAGAACTAAACAAGGACTATATTAGGACTAAAGCAGATCTAAACTGCACCAAATCAGGACTACTTCTAGAACTAAACTAGAACTAAACCAGGACTAAACCAAGACTAAACCAGGACTAAACCAAGACTAAACCAGGACATCAGGTTCAAAGTAGGCCTGGACCAGGACCAGACTCTCACATCTCAAATATAATGCAGGTCAAGCCCTTCACCTGTGCAGAGACTGAGCCAGGTCTGAACCAGGTCTGAACCAGGTCTGAACCAGGTCTGAACCAGGTCTGAACCAGGACCAATAATGCAGCCAAAAACCAGGTCTAAACTAGAACTAAGACAGGAGAACTAAACCAAGACTGAACCAGGGACCAGACCAAAGTAGGTCACAGACAAGATAAAAAATAAGTGTATAATGCCGGCCAAAACCGCAAGAAAAACCTGATCTATGCAGGGCTGAAGATGGACTAAACCGGGACTAAACCGGGACTGAACCGGGTCTACACCGGGACTACACCGGGACTGAACCAGGACTAAACCGGGACTAAACCGGGACTACACCGGGACTACACCGGGTCTACACCGGGTCTACACCGGGACTAAACCAGGACTAAACCAGGACTAAACCAGGACTAAACCAGGACTAAACCAGGACTAAACCAGGACTACACCAGGACTACACCAGGACTACACCAGGACTAAACCAGGACTAAACCAGGACTACACCAGGACTAAACCAGGACTACACCAGGACTAAACCAGGACTACACCAGGACTACACCAGGACTAAACCAGGACTGAACCAGGTCTACACCAGGACTAAACCAGGACTAAACCAGGACTAAACCAGGACTAAACCAGGACTGCACCAGGACTAAACCAGGACTATCTCAGATGGTCCAGTCTGGTGGGCATCAGGGGCTCGGGCTCGCTGAGCTGCGCCCGGAGGAGGCGCAGGGCCCCGGGGCAGAGCCGGGGCCCCGGGGCCCCGGGGCCGCCACCCGCGCACCCCCGCGCACCTCCGCGCACACACACACACACACACACACCCGCAGACACGCACACGGGCCGCACCGGGCCGCACCGGGCCGCACCGGGCCGCTCTGGCAGCAGTGACACGTCGCCCGCGGAGGCTAATGCTAACGCGGTGTGGAGGCCGCGGGGACGGAGCCCGGGAGCCCGGGAGCCCGGGAGCCCGGGAGCGGGGGACACGCGTCATTTACCGCCAGGGTGAGTGGACAGGGGGGGTCCCGAAACCTCCTCCGCCATGGTGTCCTCCGGGTCAGATCCTCCGGGGCCAGGCTGTAGGTACCGGGAGCTACGAGAGTCCAAACAAACAGGCTAACATCACAACTACGGCTAAGCTAGCGCAGGACTACACGCGCTTCCGGCGGGCCCTTCACAATAAAACTCAAGTAAACAAACAGAAATAAAAGTCCTTACACAATCCCACTTTAAAGCTCCGTGGAGACGTTATTGTCTGGAATGTTCCACAGTATGGAATTAAACCTTTCTATCTCCACAGAGGCCAAACCAGACCAAGTTCCAGGTCAGATCTGTGGAGAGGCGACCCCGCTCACAGTCAGAATGTTTTTCTCTGTATTTCTGAGCTCTAAAACCTCCTGTGATTGAATAAATGTAAAGTAGAGCTGTTTAAAGTCACACTGTGGAACATTCCAGAGCAGTGACGTATCCATAGAAACAAGCAGGTGACAGATCATCAACTAGAAAAGTTGCATTTAGGCCATGTTCTGATGTTCTGATGTTCTGATGTTCCTCCACAAACTCCTGGAGTCGTGTTTGTTTCATTCTCATGTTTGAGGAACTCTTTATTATTCGTCTGTAACATCTCCAAAGCTCCAAACGCTCTGTTCCACCTCGTGATGTCATCAAGTGGGAGTTTTTTTTTTAATGTTCTCAGATCCTTTTACCTTTAGTTCAGTCGAGATCGGCGACTTCAGGACTGAAATGATCCAGATGATTCTAGTGAAGGTGTGTGGAGTTTAAAAACACAGTGGGGCACTTCCTGTATCACCACATGATGACATCACAAGGTGGAACAGAGTGTTTTAAGTCTGAGAGAAGAACTCGTGTTAAATCTGCAGGTTTGTGCGTGAAACATGAGAACAGGTCGGTGAGGAGGAAACAGAATAATTATGATTATAATTATTATAATAATTGTTTTTTATATTTTTGTTACACAGACAAAATAAACTCACAGATGTTTGTGTGGAGCTCTACAGTTTCTTTATGGTAGAAAAGGAATGTTCTAAATCTGTCTGCATTATGTCATTGCCTCTAGAGGGCGCCCTCTGGTGAACCACTTAAATGAGAGCTGTTCTCCTCAGATGTTCTCCTCAGATGTTTCTCCTCAGATGTTTCTCCAAACTGTTCTCCTCAGATGTTTCTCCTCAGATGTTTCTCCTCAGATGTTCTCCTCAGATGTTCTCCTCAGATGTTTCTCCTCAGATGTTTCTCCTCAGATGTTTCTCCTCAGATGTTCTCCTCAGATGTTCTCCTCAGATGTTATCCTCAGATGTTCTCCTCAGATGTTTCTCCAAACTGTTCTCCTTAGATGTTCTCCTCAGATGTTTCTCCAAACTGTTCTCCTCAGATGTTCTCCTCAGATGTTCTCCTCAGATGTTTCTCCAAACTGTTCTCCTCAGATGTTCTCCTCAGATGTTCTCCTCAGATGTTCTCCTCAGATGTTCTCCTCAGATGTTTCTCCAAACTGTTCTCCTCAGATGTTCTCCTCAGATGTTTCTCCAAACTGTTCTCCTCAGATGTTCTCCTCAGATGTTTCTCCTCAGATGTTCTCCTCAGATGTTTCTCCAAACTGTTCTCCTCAGATGTTTCTCCAAACTGTTCTCCTCAGATGTTCTCCTCAGATGTTTCTCTAAACTGTTCTCCTCAGATGTTTCTCCAAACTGTTCTCCTCAGATGTTCTCCTCAGATGTTTCTCCAAACTGTTCTCCTCAGATGTTTCTCCTCAGATGTTCTCCTCAGATGTTTCTCCAAACTGTTCTCCTCAGATGTTCTCCTCAGATGTTCTCCTCAGATGTTCTCCTCAGATGTTCTCCTCAGATGTTTCTCCTCAGATGTTCTCCTCAGATGTTTCTCCAAACTGTTCTCCTCAGATGTTTCTCCATGTTCATCATTTCTTCTCTGAGCCTCTGAAGTTGGATTTGGAGTGATTCATGTTTGACAATCTTTAATCTCTTATTTTCAAGACGCCATTTTGTCCATCTCCCTGTGACACGCCCACTGTGACACGCCCACTGTGACACGCCCACTGTGACACGCCCACTGTGACACGCCCACTGTGACACGCCCACTGTGACACGCCCACTGTGACGTCACTTCCTTCTTCAGTTCGATTTCAGCTGTGATCGTAATAACTTAAAGATTGGGTTTACACCTTATCGAGTCCTTGATCTTTGTACCATGTTCTCACTTGTCCTTCATCAGTTCAGTGACGTGTGGTGATGGTCATGGCTGGTGAGGCGCTGTAGTGTCATGAATTAAACGTTTTTAGAGTGATCTGGATCTGAATGTGAGCGATGGAGCGCTCATGTTTAACGAGGCTTCTTTGCACATTTTTCAGGTCACAATATCTGAGTCCAGACATCGTCACAGCAGGTGGAGAAAAGAAGGAAAAGCAGAAAAGACGATTTCTTCCCACGCTGTTTGAAAAGAGCGAGTGTTTCGTCCCGTAGTCTGGAGCAAACCCTTTAGCTCCAGCGTTGGTCTTCCTTTAATTATAACCTCCTGCTTCGACCCAAAGTCCAGTTTAGAAAACTGCTCCAGCTTTAATAAGATAAGATCAGATAATCCTTTATTTGTCCCACAATGGGGAAATTGCAGTGCAGTTTCAGAAACAGTTGGAAAATATGAGCATGCATCAAAATGAAGATAAATAATAATAATAATAAGTATGTACAATCAACTAAGAAACACAACAGTGTAAGGTTAAAGGCACAGGAACGCTGCACAATAAATGTCTACAGTAAATATCACTACAATAAAGTGACTCAGATGATTGTGCAGGGATGGACAGTGGTGGTTACATAAATAAGTAACAGGTAAAGTGACTTTAAATAATATTGCACATGTAATTATTACTATGGAGATGAACATGACGAGCATTGATCATTGTACAGTCTGACAGCAGCAGGAAGGAAAGATCTGTGAAATCTTCCTCCATTTAAAAAGTCGGGCCAGACAAGAAGAAAAAAGTGACGGGATTATTAAACTTGACTTAACTTTAAACTGTATCTTGTGTCACTTATTCTAATCTGCTGCTCCAGGAGCTGCAGAAGAATCCTGGGCTCACGAGTGCCTCACCCGGCGCCTTTTCACTGCTTTAACCCGGCGCCTTTTCGCCGCCGCTTTAACCCGCCGCCTTTTCACCGCCGCTTTAACCCGCCGCCTTTTCACCGCCGCTTTAACCCGGCGCCTTTTCGCCGCCGCTTTAACCCGGCGCCTTTTCGCCGCCGCTTTAACCCGGCGCCTTTTCGCCGCCGCTTTAACCCGGCGCCTTTTCGCCGCCGCTTTAACCCGGCGCCTTTTCGCCGCCGCTTTAACCCGGCGCCTTTTCACCGCCGCTTTAACCCGGCGCCTTTTCACCGCCGCTTTAACCCGGCGCCTTTTCGCCGCCGCTTTAACCCGGCGCCTTTTCGCCGCCGCTTTAACCCGGCGCCTTTTCGCCATCGCTTTAACCCGGCGCCTTTTCGCCGCCGCTTTAACCCCGCGCCTTTTCGCCGCCGCTTTAACCCGGCGCCTTTTCGCCGCCGCTTTAACCCGGCGCCTTTTCGCCGCCACTTTAACCCGGCGTCGCCAATTTAACCCAGCACCTTTTCACCGCCGCTTTAACCCGGCACCTTTTCACCGCCGCTTTAACCCGGCACCTTTTCGCCATCGCTTTAACCCGGCGCCTTTTCGCCGCCGCTTTAACCCGACGCCTTTTCGCCGCCGCTTTAACGCGCCGCCTTTTCGCCGCCGCTTTAACCCGGCGCCTTTTCGCCGCCGCTTTAACCCCGCGCCTTTTCACCGCCGCTTTAACCCGGCGCCTTTTCACCATCACTTTAACCCGGCGCCTGTTCACCGTCGCTTTAACCCCGCGCCTTTTCACCGCCGCTTTAACCCCGCGCCTTTTCACCGCTGCTTTAACCCCGCGCCTTTTCACCGCTGCTTTAACCCCGCGCCTTTTCACCGCCGCTTTAACCCGGCGCCTTTTCGCCGCCGCTTTAACCCGGCGCCTTTTCGCAGCCGCTTTAACCCGGCGCCTTTTCGCCGCCACTTTAACCCGGCGTCGCCAATTTAACCCGGCGCCTTTTCGCCGCCGCTTTAACCCGGCGCCTTTTCGCCGCCGCTTTAACCCGGCGCCTTTTCGCCGCCGCTTTAACCCGGCGCCTTTTCGCCGCCGCTTTAACCCGGCGCCTTTTCGCCGCCGCTTTAACCCGACGCCTTTTCGCCGCCGCTTTAACCCGGTGCCTTTTAAAATGGTGAAGTTAAATAGAAAATAACATTATAGTACAAATCATTGGATAAATATAACCGTTTATTTTTTCATTTGATTTATTTTCTGTGTGATGACAGGACTGTTACTGCATCAGAAACACGCCTGAGGAGATGTCCTCCACACGTTTGAGTTATTCTTCTTATATTGTCTGACTGTGTTTTGTGTATATTTTTGTGTTTCCTTTGTGCAGCTGTTGTCATCTTTAAAAATACACTTATGACTCGTGTTGCTTCAGCGAGGACATAAACTGATGTGAAACTGTTGAAGATCAGCTCGAAGTGAATCAGTGGAGCGTGAAGTGTGGAGGACGTCTGTTCCTATAAAAGGAGTTTATTTAAGTCACAGGCAAATGTTTATTTCCATTGATTTTGCAGATTTGCAGGTTAAAGGTCCCGAACCACACAAATCTGACTCTTGTGAGCTTCAAGTCGTGTTCTGATGTTCCTGGAGTCGTGTTTGTTTCATTCTCATGTTTGAGGAACTCTTTATTATTCGTCTGTGACATGTCGAGATCAATAATTATTGAAACACTGTATGACCGATTTAAAATAAGGACCAAATTTAAACATTTTTATTTTAAACTTAACCTTCCTCTGACAAGCAATAAACAACACACATGATCACAATGAAAACTGATCAATTATCAATTAAAAAGTGCTTAACAAAACTAAAGGACTAAACCAGGACTAAACCAGGTCTAAACCAGGACTGAACCAGGTCTAAACCAGGACTGAACCAGGTCTAAACCAGGACTAAACCAGGACTAAACCAGGACTAAACCAGGACTAAACCAGGTCTAAACCAGGACTAAACCAGGACTAAACCAGGACTAAACCAGGACTAAACCAGGTCTAAACCAGGACTGAACCAGGTCTAAACCAGGACTAAACCAGGACTAAACCAGGACTAAACCAGGACTAAACCAGGTCTAAACCAGGACTGAACCAGGTCTAAACCAGGACTAAACCAGGTCTAAACCAGGACTAAACCAGGACTGAACCAGGACTAAACCAGGACTGAACCAGGACTAAACCAGGACTAAACCAGGACTGAACCAGGACTGAACCAGGACTAAACCAGGACTGAACCAGGACTGAACCAGGACTAAACCAGGACTAAATCAGGACTGAACCAGGACTAAACCAGGACTGAACCAGGACTAAACCAGGACTAAACCAGGACTAAACCAGGACTGAACCAGGACTGAACCAGGTCTAAACCAGGACTAAACCAGGTCTAAACCAGGACTAAACCAGGTCTAAACCAGGACTAAACCAGGACTGAACCAGGACTGAACCAGGACTAAACCAGGACTAAACCAGGACTAAACCAGGACTGAACCAGGACTAAACCAGGACTAAACCAGAACTGAACCAGGACTAAACCAGGACTAAACCAGGACTAAACCAGGACTGAACCAGGACTGAACCAGGTCTAAACCAGGACTAAACCAGGTCTAAACCAGGACTGAACCAGGACTAAACCAGGACTAAACCAGGACTAAACCAGGACTGAACCAGGACTGAACCAGGACTAAACCAGGACTGAACCAGGACTGAACCAGGACTAAACCAGGACTAAATCAGGACTGAACCAGGACTAAACCAGGACTAAACCAGGACTAAACCAGAACTGAACCAGGACTAAACCAGGACTAAACCAGGACTAAACCAGGACTGAACCAGGACTGAACCAGGTCTAAACCAGGACTAAACCAGGTCTAAACCAGGACTGAACCAGGACTAAACCAGGACTAAACCAGGACTAAACCAGGACTGAACCAGGACTGAACCAGGACTAAACCAGGACTGAACCAGGACTGAACCAGGACTAAACCAGGACTAAATCAGGACTGAACCAGGACTAAACCAGGACTGAACCAGGACTAAACCAGGACTAAACCAGGACTAAACCAGGACTGAACCAGGACTGAACCAGGTCTAAACCAGGACTAAACCAGGTCTAAACCAGGACTAAACCAGGACTGAACCAGGACTGAACCAGGACTAAACCAGGACTAAACCAGGACTGAACCAGGACTGAACCAGGACTAAACCAGGACTGAACCAGGACTGAACCAGGACTAAACCAGGACTAAATCAGGACTGAACCAGGACTAAACCAGGACTGAACCAGGACTAAACCAGGACTAAATCAGGACTGAACCAGGACTAAACCAGGACTGAACCAGGACTAAACCAGGACTAAACCAGGACTGAACCAGGACTAAACCAGGACTAAACCAGGGCTAAACCAGGACTAAACCAGGACTGAACCAGGACTAAACCAGGACTGAACCAGGACTGAACCAGGACTAAACCAGGACTAAATCAGGACTGAACCAGGACTAAACCAGGACTGAACCAGGACTGAACCAGGACTAAACCAGGACTGAACCAGGACTGAACCAGGACTAAACTAGGACTAAACCAGGACTAAACCAGGACTAAACTTGGTCTAAACCAGGTCTAAACCAGGTCTAAACCAGGGCTAAACCAGGATTAAACCAGGACTGAACCAGGACTAAACTAGGTCTAAACCAGGACTAACCCAGCTCTAAACCAGGACTAAACCAGGTCTAAACCAGCTCTTAACCAGGTCTAAACCAGAACTAAAAAAGGACTAAACCAGGACTGAACCAGGACTGAACCAGGACTAAACCAGGACTGAACCAGGACTGAACCAGGACTAAACCAGGACTGAACCAGGACTAAACCAGGACTGAACCAGGACTGAACCAGGACTAAACCAGGACTGAACCAGGACTAAACCAGGACTAAACCAGGACTGAACCAGGACTGAACCAGGACTAAACCAGGACTGAACCAGGACTGAACCAGGACTAAACCAGGACTAAACCAGGACTAAACCAGGACTAAACTTGGTCTAAACCAGGTCTAAACTTGGTCTAAACCAGGGCTAAACCAGGATTAAACCAGGACTGAACCAGGACTAAACCAGCTCTAAACCAGGACTAAACCAGGACTAAACTTGGTCTAAACCAGGTCTAAACTTGGTCTAAACCAGGTCTAAACCAGGACTAAACCAGCTCTAAACCAGGACTAAACCAGGACTAAACCAGGTCTAAACCAGCTCTTAACCAGGTCTAAACCAGAACTAAAAAAGGTCTAAACCAGGACTAAACCAGGACTGAACCAGGACTAAACCAGGACTGAACCAGGACTAAACCAGGACTAAACCAGGACTGAACCAGGTCTAAATCAGCTCTTAACCAGGTCTAAACCAGAACTAAAAAAGGTCTAAACCACGTCTAAACCAGGACTAAACCAGGACTGAACCAGGTCTGAACCAAAATGCTCTTGGCGATATATCGATCCAGTACAATATTGATACTGTATTATCACATTAAACGATGCGATTTATCGGTATATGGGATTGTCCTGCTTTATTGTTACTGTTTGTTGTTACTGTTTATTGTTACTGTTTATTGTTACTGTTTGTTGTTACTGTTTATTGTTACTGTTTATTGTTACTCTTTATTGTTACTGTTTATTGTTACTGTTTATTGTTACTGTTTATTGTTACTGTTTATTGTTACTGTTTATTGTTACTCTTTATTGTTACTGTTTATTGTTACTGTTTATTGTTACTCTTTATTGTTACTCTTTATTGTTACTGTTTATTGTTACTTCTCGACGGCTTCAAGGAGTTTCAGTGTCATTGATTATTCGTAATTATTCGTCATATTTCTGTGGCGTTATTTTGTGTTTCGGTCACAGGCCTGACTGAAGCTCCGTCTGTAGGTCTTTGCAGGATAAAAGTTGCTGCGGTGTGATTCGTGCGTCGGTATGTGCGGCGCCGGCAGGAAGTGCGGCGGGCCTGGACCTCACAGATTAGACAGGAACAGCCCTGTGCCCATATAAGGAAGAGGAAGTGTTTCAGAGCCGAGTGTCTGGGGCCTTCACCAGAGGAGCCAAAACAACCAGGACAACAACAAACCAACCCCCAAACAGGCATGAGAGGGTCTGATGTACTGCTCCAGGTGTGAGACTCCGCCCTCCAGGTGTGTGAGACTCCGCCCCTCCAGGTGTGTGTGAGACTCCGCCCCTCCAGGTGTGAGACTCCGCCCTCCAGGTGTGTGAGACTCCGCCCCTCCAGGTGTGTGTGAGACTCCGCCCCTCCAGGTGTGTGTGAGACTCCGCCCTCCAGGTGTGTGTGACTCCACCCCTCCAGATGTGTGTGACTCTGCCCCTCCAGGTGTGTGACTCCACCCTCCAGGTGTGTGTGTGTGTGTGACTCTGCCCCTCCAGGTGTGAGACTCCGCCCCTCCAGGTGTGTGTGACTCTGCCCCTCCAGGTGTGAGACTCCACCCTCCAGGTGTGTGTGTGTGTGTGACTCTGCCCCTCCAGGTGTGAGACTCCGCCCCTCCAGGTGTGTGTGACTCTGCCCCTCCAGGTGTGAGACTCCGCCCCTCCAGGTGTGTGTGACTCTGCCCCTCCAGGTGTGAGACTCCACCCCTCCAGGTGTGTGTGTGACTCCGCTCCTCCAGGAGTGTGAGACTCCGCCCCTCCAGGTGTGTGTGTGTGTGACTCTGCCCCTCCAGGTGTGTGAGACTCCGCCCCTCCAGGTGTGTGACTCCACCCTCCAGGTGTGTGTGACTCTGCCCCTCCAGGTGTGAGACTCCACCCTCCAGGTGTGTGTGTGGGTGTGACTCTGCCCCTCCAGGTGTGTGACTCCGCCCCTCCAGGTGTGTGACTCCAGCCTCCAGGTGTGAGACTCCGCTCCTCCAGGAGTGTGAGACTCCGCCCCTCCAGGTGTGTGTGTGTGTGTGTGTGACTCCGCCCCTCCAGGAGTGTGAGACTCCGCCCCTCCAGGTGTGTGACTCCGCCCCTCCAGGTGTGTGAGACTCCGCCCCTCCAGGTGTGTGTGACTCCGCCCCTCCAGGTGTGTGTGTGTGTGTGTGTGTGTGTGACTCCGCCCCTCCAGGAGTGTGAGACTCCGCCCCTCCAGGTGTGTGACTCCGCCCCTCCAGGTGTGTGAGACTCCACCCTCCAGGTGTGTGACTCCGCCCCT
>JAVJIX010000328.1:397500-437500 GCA_036785185.1 Paratrypauchen microcephalus
TGGTTTAGTCCTGGTTCAGTCCTGGTTCGGTCCTGGTTCGGTCCTGGTTTGGTCCTGGTTTGGTCCTGGTTTAGTCCTGGTTCAGTCCTGGTTTAGACCTGGTTTAGTCCTGGTTTAGTCCTGGTTCAGTCCTGGTTTAGTCCTGGTTTGGACCTGGTTCAGTCCTGGTTTAGTCCTGGTTCAGTCCTGGTTCGGTCCTGGTTCGGTCCTGGTTTGGTCCTGGTTTGGTCCTGGTTTAGTCCTGGTTTGGTCCTGGTTCGGTCCTGGTTCAGTCCTGGTTTAGTCCTGGTTTAGTCCTGGTTCAGTCCTGGTTTAGACCTGGTTTAGACCTGGTTTAGTCCTGGTTCAGTCCTGGTTTAGACCTGGTTTAGTCCTGGTTTAGTCCTGGTTTAGTCCTGGTTTAATCCTGGTTTGGTCCTGGTTCAGTCCTGGTTTAGTCCTGGTTTAGTCCTGGTTTAGTCCTGGTTCAGTCCTGGTTTAGACCTGGTTTAGTCCTGGTTTAGTCCTGGTTTAGTCCTGGTTCAATCCTGGTTTGGTCCTGGTTCAGTCCTGGTTTAGTCCTGGTTTGGTCCTGGTTTGGTCCTGGTTTAGTCCTGGTTTAGTCCTGGTTTAGTCCTGGTTTAGTCCTGGTTCAGTCCTGGTTTAGTCCTGGTTCAGTCCTGGTTCAGTCCTGGTTTAGTCCTGGTTTAGTCCTGGTTCAGTCCTGGTTTAGTCCTGGTTTGGTCCTGGTTTGGTCCTGGTTTAGTCCTGGTTTAGTCCTGGTTTAGTCCTGGTTCAGTCCTGGTTTAGTCCTGGTTCAGTCCTGGTTCAGTCCTGGTTCAGTCCTGGTTTAGTCCTGGTTCAGTCCTGGTTTAGTCCTGGTTTAGTCCTGGTTTAATCCTGGTTTGGTCCTGGTTCAGTCCTGGTTTAGTCCTGGTTTGGTCCTGGTTTAGTCCTGGTTCAGTCCTGGTTTAGTCCTGGTTTAGTCCTGGTTCAGTCCTGGTTCAGTCCTGGTTTAGTCCGGGTTTAGTCCTGGTTTAGTCCTGGTTCGGTCCTGGTTTGGTCCTGGTTTGGTCCTGGTTTAGTCCTGGTTCGGTCCTGGTTTAGTCCTGGTTTAGTCCTGGTTTAGTCCTAGTTTGGTCCTGGTTCAGTCCTGGTTTAGTCCTGGTTTAGTCCTGGTTTAGTCCTGGTTCAGTCCTGGTTCAGTCCTGGTTTGGTCCTGGTTTAGTCCTGGTTTAGTCCTGGTTTAGTCCTGGTTCAGTCCTGGTTTAGTCCTGGTTTAGTCCTGGTTCAGTCCTGGTTTAGTCCTGGTTTAGTCCTGGTTTAGTCCTGGTTCAGTCCTGGTTTAGTCCTGGTTTAGTCCTGGTTTGGACCTGGTTCAGTCCTGGTTTAGTCCTGGTTCGGTCCTGGTTCGGTCCTGGTTCGGTCCTGGTTCGGTCCTGGTTTGGTCCTGGTTTAGTCCTGGTTTAGTCCTGGTTTAGTCCTGGTTCGGTCCTGGTTCGGTCCTGGTTTGGTCCTGGTTTAGTCCTGGTTTGGTCCTGGTTTAGTCCTGGTTTAGTCCTGGTTCAGTCCTGGTTCAGTCCTGGTTTAGTCCTGGTTTAGTCCTGGTTCAGTCCTGGTTTAGTCCTGGTTTAGTCCTGGTTCAGTCCTGGTTCAGTCCTGGTTTAGTCCTGGTTTAGTCCTGGTTTAGTCCTGGTTCAGTCCTGGTTTAGTCCTGGTTCAGTCCTGGTTTAGTCCTGGTTCAGTCCTGGTTTAGTCCTGGTTTAGTCCTGGTTCAGTCCTGGTTCAGTCCTGGTTTAGTCCTGGTTTAGTCCTGGTTTAGTCCTGGTTCAGTCCTGGTTTAGTCCTGGTTCAGTCCTGGTTTAGTCCTGGTTTAGTCCTGGTTTAGTCCTGGTTTAGTCCTGGTTCAGTCCTGGTTTAGTCCTGGTTTAGTCCTGGTTCAGTCCTGGTTTAGTCCTGGTTTAGTCCTGGTTTAGTCCTGGTTCAGTCCTGGTTTAGTTCTGGTTTAGTCCTGGTTTAGTCCTGGTTCAGTCCTGGTTCAGTCCTGGTTCAGTCCTGGTTCGGTCCTGGTTTAGTCCTGGTTCAGTCCTGGTTTAGTCCTGGTTTAGTCCTGGTTTAGTCCTGTTTCAGTCCTGGTTCAGTCCTGGTTCGGTCCTGGTTCAGTCCTGGTTCAGTCCTGGTTCGGTCCTGGTTTAGTCCTGGTTTGGTCCTGGTTTAGTCCTGGTTTAGTCCTGGTTTGGACCTGGTTCAGTCCTGGTTCAGTCCTGGTTTAGTCCTGGTTTAGTCCTGGTTTAGTCCTGGTTTGGACCTGGTTCAGTCCTGGTTCAGTCCTGGTTTAGTCCTGGTTCAGTCCTGGTTTAGTCCTGGTTTAGTCCTGGTTTAGTCCTGGTTCAGTCCTGGTTCAGTCCTGGTTTAGTCCTGGTTTAGTCCTGGTTCGGTCCTGGTTTAGTCCTGGTTCAGTCCTGGTTTAGTCCTGGTTTAGTCCTGGTTCGGTCCTGTTTTAGTCCTGGTTTAGTCCTGGTTTAGTCCTAGTTTGGTCCTGGTTTAGTCCTGGTTTAGTCCTGGTTCAGTCCTGGTTTAGTCCTGGTTTAGTCCTGGTTCAGTCCTGGTTTAGTCCTGGTTTAGTCCTGGTTTAGTCCTGGTTTAGTCCTGGTTTGGTCCTGGTTCAGTCCTGGTTTAGTCCTGGTTTAGTCCTGGTTTAGACCTGGTTTAGTCCTGGTTTAGTCCTGGTTTGGACCTGTTTCAGTCCTGGTTCAGTCCTGGTTTAGTCCTGGTTCAGTCCTGGTTTAGTCCTGGTTTAGTCCTGGTTTAGTCCTGGTTTAGTCCTGGTTCGGTCCTGGTTCGGTCCTGGTTCGGTCCTGGTTCGGTCCTGGTTTGGTCCTGGTTTGGTCCTGGTTTAGTCCTGGTTTAGTCCTGGTTTAGTCCTGGTTTAGTCCTGGTTTGGACCTGGTTTGGACCTGGTTCAGTCCTGGTTTAGTCCTGGTTCGGTCCTGGTTCGGTCCTGGTTCGGTCCTGGTTTAGTCCTGGTTTAGTCCTGGTTTGGACCTGGTTTGGACCTGGTTCAGTCCTGGTTTGGTCCTGGTTCGGTCCTGGTTCGGTCCTGGTTTAGTCCTGGTTTAGTCCTAGTTTAGTCCTAGTTTAGTCCTGGTTTAGACCTGGTTTAGTCCTGGTTTAGTCCTAGTTTAGTCCTAGTTTAGACCTGGTTTAGACCTGGTTTAGACCTGGTTTAGTCCTGGTTTAGTCCTGGTTTAGTCCTGGTTTAGTCCTGGTTTGGTCCTGGTTCGGTCCTGGTTCGGTCCTGGTTTAGTCCTGGTTTAGTCCTGGTTCAGTCCTGGTTTAGTCCTGGTTTAGTCCTGGTTCAGTCCTGGTTTAGTCCTGGTTTGGTCCTGGTTTGGTCCTGGTTTAGTCCTGGTTTAGTCCTGGTTTAGTCCTGGTTTAGTCCTGGTTCAGTCCTGGTTTAGTCCTGGTTCAGTCCTGGTTCAGTCCTGGTTTAGTCCTGGTTTAGTCCTGGTTCAGTCCTGGTTTAGTCCTGGTTTGGTCCTGGTTTGGTCCTGGTTTAGTCCTGGTTCAGTCCTGGTTCAGTCCTGGTTCAGTCCTGGTTTAGTCCTGGTTTAGTCCTGGTTTAGTCCTGGTTCAGTCCTGGTTTGGTCCTGGTTTGGTCCTGGTTTAGTCCTGGTTCAGTCCTGGTTTAGTCCTGGTTCAGTCCTGGTTTAGTCCTAGTTTGGTCCTGGTTCAGTCCTGGTTTAGTCCTGGTTTAGTCCTGGTTTAGTCCTGGTTCAGTCCTGGTTCAGTCCTGGTTTAGTCCTGGTTCAGTCCTGGTTCAGTCCTGGTTTAGTCCTGGTTTAGTCCTGGTTCAGTCCTGGTTTGGTCCTGGTTTGGTCCTGGTTCAGTCCTGGTTTAGTCCTGGTTTAGTCCTGGTTCAGTCCTGGTTCAGTCCTGGTTCGGTCCTGGTTTAGTCCTGGTTTAGTCCTGGTTTAGTCCTGGTTCAGTCCTGGTTCAGTCCTGGTTCAGTCCTGGTTTAGTCCTGGTTTAGTCCTGGTTCAGTCCTGGTTTAGTCCTGGTTTAGTCCTGGTTCAGTCCTGGTTTAGTCCTGGTTTAGACCTGGTTTAGTCCTGGTTTAGTCCTGGTTCAGTCCTGGTTTAGTCCTGGTTTGGACCTGGTTCAGTCCTGGTTTAGTCCTGGTTCGGTCCTGGTTCGGTCCTGGTTCGGTCCTGGTTTGGTCCTGGTTTGGTCCTGGTTCAGTCCTGGTTTAGTCCTGGTTTAGTCCTGGTTTAGTCCTGGTTCAGTCCTGGTTCAGTCCTGGTTTAGTCCTGGTTTAGTCCTGGTTCAGTCCTGGTTTAGTCCTGGTTTAGTCCTGGTTCAGTCCTGGTTCAGTCCTGGTTTAGTCCGGGTTTAGTCCTGGTTTAGTCCTGGTTCAGTCCTGGTTTAGTCCTGGTTCAGTCCTGGTTTAGTCCTGGTTTAGTCCTGGGTCAGTCCTGGTTTAGTCCTGGTTTAGTCCTGGGTCAGTCCTGGTTTAGTTCTGGTTTAGTCCTGGTTCAGTCCTGGTTTAGACCTGGTTTAGTCCTGGTTTAGTCCTGGTTCAGTCCTGGTTTAGTCCTGGTTTAGTCCTGGTTTAGTCCTGGTTCAGTCCTGGTTCAGTCCTGGTTTAGTCCTGGTTTAGTCCTGGTTCAGTCCTGGTTTAGTCCTGGTTTAGTCCTGGTTCAGTCCTGGTTCAGTCCTGGTTTAGTCCGGGTTTAGTCCTGGTTTAGTCCTGGTTCAGTTCTGGTTTAGTCCTGGTTCAGTCCTGGTTTAGTCCTGGTTTAGTCCTGGGTCAGTCCTGGTTTAGTCCTGGTTTAGTCCTGGGTCAGTCCTGGTTTAGTCCTGGTTCAGTCCTGGTTTAGTCCTGGTTTAGTCCTGGGTCAGTCCTGGTTCAGTTCTGGTTTAGTCCTGGTTCAGTCCTGGTTTAGTCCTGGTTTAGTCCTGGGTCAGTCCTGGTTTAGTCCTGGTTTAGTCCTGGTTCAGTCCTGGTTTAGTTCTGGTTTAGTCCTGGTTCGGTCCTGGTTTAGTCCTGGTTTAGTCCTGGGTCAGTCCTGGTTTAGTCCTGGTTTAGTCCTGGTTTAGTCCTGGTTTAGTCCTGGTTTAGTCCTGGTTTAGTCCTGGTTCAGTCCTGGTTTAGTCCTGGTTTAGTCCTAGTTTGGTCCTGGTTTAGTCCTAGTTTACTCCTGGTTCAGTCCTGGTTTAGTCCTGGTTTAGTCCTGGTTTGGTCCTGGTTTGGTCCTGGTTTGGACCTGGTTCAGTCCTGGTTCAGTCCTGGTTTAGTCCTGGTTTAGTCCTGGTTTAGTCCTGGTTCAGTCCTGGTTTAGTCCTGGTTTAGTCCTGGTTCAGTCCTGGTTTGGTCCTGGTTTGATGCTAACTGGAGGCTCTGCTCTGTCTGAAGCTCAGTTGAATTGGAGTTTGGTAAAGTCCGGATTGCTGATCACAGGGAAATGGAAATGTGCTCCTCTAAATCACTTTTTTTCTTGAATTTTCAGACAATCTTAAAACTTGTTTAGTGTTTGCGCTCGTGTCACCATGGCAACAGCTGAACACTCACATCCACGTAGACCACACCCGGCACCATGTCACCCACGTATAAATAAAACACACACACCCTCCGTTTGAGGTCAGGAGTTTAGAAACCGAGAGATACCAGAGAAACAGGAAATGGATGATCAATACTAACGAACAGACTCGATACCGATTCCAATACCACAATGAAAATGAAAAAAGTCTTTCTCTCGACAGGAGAATGTGATTTCAACATTAAATGGCAGCACAGGTTTTGCAGTTGTTTTAGCACATTTTTAAACTTCATTCAGTTTAATGTTTTGGTTGGAACGGTTCTTCTCAGGTTCTCCTCGGGTTCTCCTCAGGTTCTCCTCAGGTTCTTCTCAGGTTCTTCTCAGGTTCTCCTCAGGTTCTCCTCAGGTTCTCCTCAGGTTCTCCTCAGGTTCTCCTCAGGTTCTTCTCAGGTTCTCCTCAGGTTCTCCTCAGGTTCTCCTCAGGTTCTCCTCAGGTTCTCCTCAGGTTCTCCTCGGGTTCTCCTCAGGTTCTCGTCGGGTTCTCCTCAGGTTCTCCTCAGGTTCTCCTCAGGTTCTCGTCGGGTTCTCCTCAGGTTCTCATCGGGTTCTCCTCGGGTTCTCCTCAGGTTCTCCTCGGGTTCTCCTCGGGTTCTCCTCAGGTTCTCCTCAGGTTCTCCTCAGGTTCACTCTCAATGACATAAGATAAATAAAGTAAACCATCCATCCATGTTCTTCCTCTTATCCGGGGTCGGGTCGCCGGGGCAACAGTCTAAACAGGGACTCCCAGACTTCCTTCACCCCGGACACTTCCTCCAGCTCCTCCGGGGGGACCCCAAAGCGTTCCCAGGCCAGCTGGGAGACATAGTCCCTCCAGCGTGTCCTGGGTCTTCCCCGGGGCCTCCTCCCGGTGGGACGTGAACACCTCCTGAGGGAGGAGTCCAGGAGGCGCCAGAACAGATGCCCGAGCCTCCTCAGCTGCTCCTCTCCACATGGAGGAGCGGCGGCTCTACTCCGAGCTCCTCCCGTGTGACTGAGCTCCTCACCCTATCTCTAAGGGAGCGTCCAGCCACTCTGTGGAGGAAACTCATTTCGGCCGCTTGTATCGGCGATCTCGTCTGTTAGAGCCATTTTCTGTTAGTTAAAGTTAATATTTATCGTTGCTATGTTGTACTTTGATTTTTTGATCTTGTTACTTTAATCTTTGATTTAATTTAAATTGTGTAGGATAGATAGTGAGCCAGAAGTAGGAAGCCTCGAGCTACAGAAGCTACACAGACTTTTGCCCGTCACGTAGCACGTACGGACGTCATGTACGGACGTCATGTACGGACGTCATGTACGGACGTCATGTAGGGAAATTACAAGCTCTAGAAATTCCTTTTTGTTTCTTTTTGTTCTTCCTTTTTTGTTCTGTATGACTTTCACTTCAGTAAAGATAGAAAAGACAAACCTTGGATTCAAGACTCTTTATTTTTTGTTACGTGCCGCGTCCAAAGGAACCTTCAAGGCGTCCTTCATGACCATAGGTGAGGGGAGGAACGTAGATCGACGGTAAATCGAGGCTCAGCTCCCTCTTCACCACAACAGTCCGGTACAGCGACCGCATCAATGCCGACGCCGCACCGATCCACCTGTCAATCTCACGCTCCATCCTCCCCTCACTCGAGAACAAGACCCCGACATACTGGAACTCCTCCACCTGAGGAGGACTCTCCACCACCCGGAGAGGAAAAGACACCTTTTTATCTATCTATTAGTGTCTGATTTTCAATTCTTTTGACACTAGAGAACCTGAGAACCTGAGAACTGATGAGAAACACTCTGAAGTGATTTAGAAAAACTCTACAAAACACAGAAACAGAAACAGAAACACAGGAAGCTCGCCTCGTCTCAGTTCAGTTCAGCTGTACTTCTCTTTCTTTTTTAATCCTTACCCACTTCTGCATTCGCGTCACAATGTCTCACATCTGGTGCCACTGTTTTAACGTCTGTAAGTTTGAGCTCACGCTTTTCTGCATCAACACATTTTCTGTAAAAGTTCCATCCGCAGGCCTGAGGCGGCAAAACCAGTCACTCAAAAGTGAGTCACTGTAAAGGAACAGTCCGAATGCAGATTTTTCTCATAACACAGCAAGTTCTTGGCTCTAGTCCCTCACAGAAATGACCAGGTTCTATACTTGTGCTTTTACCTTTTGGAGATTTATGGTAAACTTCCACCACTTGCCTCAGGTGGAGGAGTTCAAGTATCTCAGGGTCTTGTTCTCGAGTGAGGGGAGGAAGGAGCGTGAGACTGACAGGGGGATCGGTTCAGATTCAGATTCAGATTCAATTATTTATTGTCATTGCACAAGAAAGAACAACGAAAGTGTGTTTGGAGCATCCACATACGTAGTTGTAAAGTGCGAAATAGTAAAGTGCAAACCCAGTGAAATAAATACCCCTCAATAACCCCAGTGTAAACATTGGTAAACATTTTGACATCAGTACAGCAGCGTCGGCAGTGATGCGGTCGCTGTACCGGACCGTTGTGGTGAAGAGGGAGCTGAGCCGAAAGGCAAAGCTCTCGATTTACCGTCGACCTACGTTCCTCCCCTCACCTATGGTCATGAGCTCGAAAGGACGAGATCGAAGTAGAGCCGCCGCTCCTCCACGTGGAGAGGAGCAGCTGAGGAGGCTCGGGCGTCTGTTTCGGACGCCTCCTGGACTCCTCCCTCAGGAGGTGTTCCGGGCACGTCCCACAGGGAGGAGGCCCCGGGGAAGACCCAGGACACCCTGGAGGGACTATGTCTCCCGGCTGGCCTGGGAACGCCTTGGGGTCTGTCAGTTTCAGAAGATGGGTCAGAAGGAGGTCTGAAGGAAGGCATTAGTCAAAATTGAGGTTATTCAGCATTTTAATGTAAAAATAGCAGAATACAAATGAAATGGTGACATCAGACATCTTCAGCATCCATGTTGAAGCTTTAGCAGAGAGACGTCGGCCGTGAAGAGGGACATGGAGAGAACCCCCAGTGGGGTCAGGTCACACACACACACCCCCACACACACACAAACACCACAAGGGGCTGTCTTTAAATACAGTACAGACTGTTGAATATGTATGACATCAGCAACACCTATAACCTATAGGAGAATAGTTTAGCTATGCAGACCATGTAAAGAACTTCCCAGCTTTAGCTAAGAAGACCACTTTTCCCAATAGTCAGCCAAAATATTGATGGATAGGGAGCAGGTGAAACACAGGCCAGGATAGTCTATGTGAGTCTTGAATTACGCTTAGCTGTTCACAGAACACAGGGTTAAAACACAGAAGAACTAGGGAGGTTATAAGTATACAGAGATAAGTATGCAGATCACAGTTTTCATATGTAAGTACACATGTAAATTAAATATGAGATCCCACAGGTCTTCCCGGAGGAGCTGGAGGAAGTGTCTTAGACCCCGCGACATGGATGGGTGGATGCTTCCAGTTCCTTGATTACAGATGGATTGCCTAAATACTCTGTTATTTATTTATTTTGTTTATTTCATTCATAAAGTGTAAAAAGACATTATTAACAGTGTCCTAACATTAAACACACAAGAAATGAATGAAAAGGAGCAGAAAGACGAGGAATCTTCTGTTTTCTGCCCCTCTTCCACACTCATTCACACATTTCAATACATTTCATTTCAATTACAAATATGAATCAATTGCAAACAGAAATCTTCACTTTTATGTGCAACAGTTTACTTTTCTTTTTCATACACACGTCGCACGGGATTTTATGTGTTTTTTACATTTTTGTGTAATTTAAGACTTTACGTTTAACAAATAATGGGTCCGATGGCTCTCCATAAAGACTGGTGGTGACAAATCAAATATTTTTCAATCTTTTTTTCAGTTCTTAAATTCTCTGGTGCTCTGGTGATTCTCTGATTCGTCCATATAGAAAAACCAAAGTCACGTAGAATCTGTAGACCTGCTGTAACCATGGAGACGTATTCTCCTGCGTTGGAGGTCAAACAACAGGGTGGACACTTTTTACGGAGTTTTCTTTCATTACACTGTGAGAGCCTCCTCCAAAATCCCCCAAAATCCAACCGAGTACCACCCCCGTTCTCCACAGACCACGTTTACTTTCAGAATACATTTTAGAAACTTGAGATGAAGTTTTTCGAGTAGTTGTTGTGTTTCCAAACCCCGTCTGTCACATGCTACAGCGTCACTCGAGTTTTGTGTGGGTAAAAGTTCTGTGTCCTCCTCCCACAGGGAAACTGGCCTTCAGCCTGGACTCCGGACCTCCAGCCTCACTGCAGTAGGTCCCGCTCTGTTTCCCGTTTCAGTGTTTGGTGGTGTTTTGTTTCACCGTTTCTGTTCATTTTAGGAAACACCCCCGTCCCGTCGTACAGAGCGTGCCCAGTGTGAAGCTCGCCACGCCTCCTCTGCCGCCAAGAACGCAGTTTGTGAACGAAGGTACGGTCTCAGAACGCCGGCACATCAGTGCGGTGTGCAGGGGGGTGGGGTCACATCAGGAGGGGGTGGAGTCACATCAGGAGGGGGTGGGGTCACATCAGGAGGGGGTGGGGTCACATCAGGAGGGGGTGGAGTCACATCAGGAGGGGGTGGGGTCACATCAGGAGGGGGTGGGGTCACATCAGGAGGGGGTGGAGTCACATCAGGAGGGGGTGGAGTCACATCAGGAGGGGGTGGGGTCACATCAGGAGGGGGTGGGGTCACATCAGGAGGGGGAGGAGTCACATCAGGAGGGGGTGGAGTCACATCAGGAGGGGGAGGAGTCACATCAGGAGGGGGTGGGGTCACATCAGGAGGGGGTGGAGTCACATCAGGAGGGGGTGGAGTCACATCAGGAGGGGGTGGAGTCACATCAGGAGGGGGTGGAGTCACATCAGGAGGGGGAGGAGTCACATCAGGAGGGGGTGGAGTCACATCAGGAGGGGGAGGAGTCACATCAGGAGGGGGTGGAGTCACATCAGGAGGGGGAGGAGTCACATCAGGAGGGGGTGGAGTCACATCAGGAGGGGGTGGAGTCACATCAGGAGGGGGTGGAGTCACATCGGGGGGTGGAGTCACATCCGAGGGGTGGAGTCACATCAGGAGGGGGTGGAGTCACATCAGGAGGGGGTGGAGTCACATCAGGAGGGGGAGGAGTCACATCAGGAGGGGGTGGAGTCACATCAGGGGGTGGAGTCACATCAGGAGGGTGTGGAGTTACATGGGGGAGAAGTCACATCGGGGGGGTGGAGTCACATCCGAGGGGTGGAGTCACATCAGGAGGGGGTGGGAGTCACATCAGGAGGGGGTGGTGTCACATCAGGAGGGGGAGGAGTCACATCAGGAGGGGGTGGAGTCACATCAGGGGGGTGGAGTTACATCAGGAGGGGGTGGAGTTACATCAGGAGGGGGTGGAGTCACATCGGGGGTGGAGTCACATCCGAGGGGTGGAGTCACATCAGGAGGGGGTGGTGTCACATCGGGGGTGGAGTTACATCAGGAGGGGGTGGAGTCACATCGGGAGGTGGAGTCACATCAGGAGGGGGTGGAGTCACATCGGGGGTGGAGTTACATCAGGAGGGGGTGGAGTTACATCAGGAGGGGGTGGAGTCACATCGGGGGCGGAGTCACATCCGAGGGGTGGAGTCACATCAGGAGGGGGTGGAGTCACATCGGGGGGTGGAGTCACATCAGGAGGGGGTGGAGTCACATCAGGAGGGGGTGGAGTCACATCGGGGGTGGAGTTACATCAGGAGGGGGTGGAGTTACATCAGGAGGGGGTGGAGTCACATCGGGGGCGGAGTCACTGAGATTACTCAAGTAGAAGTAATTTAAAGAGAAACTGTCGGGATGTGACATCTGATTTATATTTTAAAGTTAAAGGTCCAATATCACACAAAACTGACCCCTGTGACCTCTGTCTATGCTCTGTTCCACCTCGTGATGTCATCAAGTGGTAGTTTCCAAGTGAACAGCTCCTTTTCCCTTTAGTTCAGTCGAGATCGGCAATTCAGGACCAAAAATAATAATAAAGGTCCAAGTGATTCTAGTGAAGGTGTGTGGAGTTTAAAAACACAGTGGAGCACTTCCTGTATCACCACATGATGACATCACAAGGCGGAACAGAGTGTTTTCAGGGTTTGTGTGTGAAACATGTGAATGAAACAAAACACAACTCCAAGTGTTTGTGACGACGAAACGACATTAGAACAGATCAATAGTTTGATCTGGGCCCTTTAATCTGATTTCAAGGACAAAACATGAAATTTGTCCCAAAATCTGGTGTTTTCAAAGAACAGACCCAAAAATGAGACAAACACAAATGTTCCGATCATTTGAGACGGTCACAGAAGAAGCTTTTGTCTCTTTAGACTCACAGTGAGGAAAAGTGACTCATGTGGATGTGTAAATAGAAGTTTGAAGTGAGTGTACCTCAGGGGTCTGTACTGGGGCCTGTGTTGTTTTATATAAATATAGATCCACGATGTCTTTTTGTTTTAGTTTTGGTTCCATTTCTCTGTAGGATTCACAGTTGGGCTTTTGATCGGTGATGGCAGTGGTGTGATATCGGGAACTCTTCGATGCAGCGGCGCCTCCTTCAGGCCGTTTTAATCGTGAATCTTTTTACTTACGAAAACAAAAATCAGATGCAGTAAAAAGATTCATGACTAATGACTAACTGACGGCTGCAGCGAAGAGTTCCCGATATCGCACCACTGCCGTCACCGATCAAAAGCCGAACTGTGAATCCTACAGAGAAATGGAACCAGAACTAAAACGAAAAGACATCGTGCGTCTATATTTATGTCTAATCTAATGTCGTTTCCTCGTCACAAACACCTGCAGTTGAGTTTTGTTTCATTCACAAATTCAAAAACATCGAAAATTCCAAATCTGATGAAAACAATGTTCTTCCATGTACTCGTCTTCTTGTTGGGGACTGAACCCGGCCTCTCTGCTCTCCGTTTAGTTCCTCTGAATCAGAGCTACGAGAACCTGGCAGATGAACCGGACTACGAGGACCCCGATGAGAATCTGGGTCACGATTATGAGTCGGACCATCACGGATCTTTGCCAGAGTACCTGACGCTGGAGAACGAACCCGAGCCGGACCCTCAGCAGCAGCAGGAGGAGGAGGAGGACTACGATGACATCACAGCGGAGGGCGAGCAGGAGGACGAGGACTACGATGATGTGGGATAACAGCGAGGCCTTCTGGGACATGGAGACTTTCTGAACCCGCTGATGTGCTGTGATGACCCTGGATTCTTTAAAGTGGGACTAAACACCTAACTCCGCCCACAAACACGTTTTAAACAGAGCTGCTAAACTGGGCGGGGCCTGGAGGACTAAAGGGGAGGAGGGGCGGGGCCTGGAGGACTAAAGGGGAGAAGGGGCGGGGCCTGGAGGACTAACGGGGAGGAGGGGCGGGGCCTGGAGGACTAACGGGGAGGAGGGGCGGGGCCTGGAGGACTAAAGGGGAGAAGGGGCGGGGCCTGGAGGACTAAAGGGGAGGAGGGGCGGGGCCTGGAGGACTAAAGGGGAGGAGGGGCGAGGCCTGGAGGACTAAAGGGGAGGAGGGGCGGGGCCTGGAGGACTAAAGGGGAGGAGGGGCGGGGCCTGGAGGACTAAAGGGGAGAAGGGGCGGGGCCTGGAGGACTAAAGGGGAGAAGGGGCGGGGCCTGGAGGACTAAAGGGGAGGAGGGGCGGGGCCTGGAGGACTAAAGGGGAGGAGGGGCGGGGCCTGGAGGACTCAAGGGGAGAGGGGCGGGGCCTGGAGGACTCAAGGGGAGAGGGGCGGGGCCTGGAGGACTAAAGGGCAGAGGGGCGGGGCCTGGAGGACTAAAGGGGAGGAGGGGCGGGGCCTGGAGGACTAAAGGGGAGAAGGGGCGGGGCCTGGAGGACTAAAGGGGAGGAGGGGCGGGGCCTGGAGGTGTAAGAAACTACAGCATTAAAGTTACCAAAAATAACAAGGAACAATAGACAATACTATTATAGCTGCACGGTGCAACTTTTGGTTGTGGGTCCATCACCTGCTTGTTTCTATGGATACGTCACTGCTCTGCCTGGAATGTTCCGCAGTGTGACTTTAAACAGCTCTACTTTACATTTATTCAGTCACAGGAGGTTTTAGAGCTCAAAAATACCTAGAAAAACAAACAGACATTCTGACTGTGAGCGGGGTCGCCTCTCCACAGATCTGACCTGGAACTCGGTCTGGTTTGGTCTCCGTGGAGATAGAAAGGTTTAATGCCGTACTGTGGAACATTCCAGACAAAGCAACATCTCTGTGACCCTCCGAGCTCCTTCAAAGCTCCATATCGACAGTTTAGTAGCAAAAAGTGGATCTCGTGTTTAGTTTCACTTTAAGTTTCGTAGATGTTCTGTTTTGTCATTTTGTTCAGTTGGGAGAACCTGTTACCAGAAGATGTTTGGAAATATGTGGATGACGACCTCCTTTGGGCTCTGCTGGTGATAATAACTGAGAAAATGGCCCAGTTTTCTTCAGCTAGATGTCATTGTATTCTTTCATTTTTCCGTTTATAAATTGCCTATTGATTTGTGTATTATCATTTGTCTAACGTAATTAAAAAAAACAAAAATGTGACTGTAGCGTTCCGTTATGTCCGTCGACAGTTCCATCCAGGTCCATCGGTGTCCTCCAGGGAAAGACGCTGCTGCTTCTGGCGGCCGTTTTAACAAGTAAAGTTTGACTCTCCGGAATTAACATCGTCGATATCAACGACGTCTTTCCGACCAGGCATAATTTAATTTTGGATAGTGGGAATCGTCATTTGAGAAATCTGTAACATAATTTAGACTAGACCAGGGGTCGGCAACCTTTACCAAGAGCCGTTTGGAGCCGTTTCACACAGTAAAGAAAACACTGGGAGCCACAAAACCCTTTTGAAATTTAAAATGAAATAACACTGCAGATAACGGCTTTTTACCTTTGTGCCATAGAATTACATTTTGAAAATGAATGAACTAAAATAAAATACATTTTAATTAAATACACTGGTCCGTCGCTATATCGTGGTTCACTTTTCGTGGTCTCGCTGTTTCGTGGATTTTTTTATTCCAGTTTTTTTTATAGTGTATTAACGCACATTCCTGCGTCCTGATTGGCTGAGGGACTGTAGACCTTTGCTGATTGGTCAGTCCTTCTCCTCCGTGTCTCCTGTACAGAATGTGTTCAGTTTGTCAGATTTATATAAATGTTGGATCGCAGTGTGACTCTGAAGTGCTGTATGTTTGTTTCTCCCCGACAAAACCCGCCACAGCGAAGCGGCGCCAGGACGAAGAGGCTCGGTCAGAAGAACTGTGAAATACACACCAAATACACTTTGGTTTCCTTCTATAATACTGTGACTTTTATGTTGAAGATCTACAAACGTTTGAGCGTTTAAACAAGAGAGAAATGTGAGAAAAGGTTAATTCCAGTGTGAGAAAAGTGTAGAATGTGTGTGGGGAGGCGTTTACAGCCTTAAAACATGGAGAAGAATTGTAAAATATAAAGCACCACGGCTCTGTTCTGTTGCTTCCACTACTATGTCTGGTTGATTTGCCATCACCGGGTGGTTAGCTCAAATGGTTACTCCACTCCCCCCTTCCCCGAGGGGCAATGAGCAAGACCCTCCACAGTACTGCCCCCCTCAGAAAATGAGTCATTCACTGCGGTCACATGGACGAGTGGAATCCGACTGCAAACGGATCGGGATCATATCGGATTCATGTGCACAGGCTAAGGATCGTACAGGGATTGGTTTCCCCAATCCAACTGGAACCCCTGGCTTAGGCCGATAGTAATCCACTCGGTGCCGCCTTGTGCACGATATCAGATCGGATCGGCGTACTGCGCATGTGTGGGAATTCACCCGGAAGTGGCAGGAGGCGCCGACGCCGTCATAAGTAGCGATTGTTGTTGGAAAAGTCAGACGAAATCATGACTGCAAAGAAAGAACGCACAACACGAACACTAATGCTGCTCCGGCAAACTAGTCCAGGTTTAGTCCAGGTTCAGTCCAGGTTTAGTCCAGGTTTAGTCCAGGTTTAGTCCAGGTTCAGTCCAGGTTTAGTCCAGGTTTAGTCCAGGTTCAGTCCAGGTTTAGTCCAGGTTTAGTCCAGGTTCAGTCTCATATTAGTCCGTCAAACTCCTGGAGCTCCATCTTTGTAACCGTCACATAGTTTGTTGTGTTTTTATTGAAGTAGTTGGACGACAGCGCCACATAGTGGAGCCTCCAGGTCACTGACCATTATCCCATTACACCAGCTTCATGTGCACTTGGATCTAAGGACATGATTCTTTCAGAAGTTCTTCTAAATCAAACTTCCTCACACGAGCTCCTGTCCTCTGTCTTTTGGTGCATGGCGCCTCCTGCTGGACACAATAAAAGTCACGTCTAAACATTTTTAAAATAACTCTTCCTCCTTAAAGCTGCAGTGAGGAACTTTCTGGACTTAGACAAACTTTATTGATCCACAGGGGAAATGATTTGGGTCCAGTCGCTCACTCATCAAATATCAAATATAACAGAGGGAACAGAAAAATAGACGGAAAAAAAGAGAGCAAGAGACCAAATGAGACATGATTCTGAAAATAAAATAAAAATAAAAAAGTGTAAATGTACAAATCAGAATAAAATAGAAAAATAACTAATAAAATATGAAATAAAAGATCCAATCACAGCTGTGTACAGTTGTAGGGAGTATTATCCTGCATGTTCCCAATAGAAACAGAAAGTTAAAGTTCTTCAGAACATTCTCCATGGAGACAGGATTTATGCGACACTGCGGAACATTTCCATGCAAACAAGCAGGAATCCACAGAAGAGTCAGGTTTGTGGAGATGCGAGCCCGCTTCTGCTTCTTTTTGGATGAACACAAGTTACGTACTGTGGCTTTAAAGGGCCGTGTTCCCGCATTACGCACACGGAACCCGGTGTGATCAAAAAGTCTGGAACAAAAACTAAACGTTCTTTCTCTTTTTCTTTTCTCTGGTGTGGAGGTGTGGAGGAGGAGGAGGAGCAGGAGGAGCAGGAGCAGGAGGAGGAGGAGGAGGAGGAGGAGGAGCAGGAGGAGGAGGAGGAGCAGGAGGAGGAGGAGCAGGAGGAGGAGGGGGGGGGGGCTCTTCCTGCACGTGAGGCCTGAAATCTCGCGAGCGGAAGTCCCGTGCGTAATGCGTGTGTCTTTACCGCACGCTGCCGCCGCCGCCGTGGGCTCCTCCACCTCCTCCACCTCCTCCTCCACAGCTCCACGGCGCAGCGCGGCGCGGCACGGCCCGGGCGCGCATTCCGATGAGCGCGAGCGAGATGTGAGCGAGTGCACCCGCGCGCACAGCACCATGTCCGGGAGAGAGGCCCCGACCTGCCCCGACGGGTACCGAGAACCGAGCACCAGGTCCACCGGGAGAGAGGCCCCGACCTGCCCCGACGGGTACCGCGAGCTGAGCGCGGAGGAGCTGCGGGAGCTGCTGCGCGACGACGCCAAGATGGACCAGATCATCCAAGTCAACGAGAAGGTCCGTGTTTGTCCTCCACACAGGAGCCAGGACTGAACCGGGACTGAACCGGGACTGAACCGGGACTGAACCGGGACTGAACCAGGACTGAACCGGGACTAAACCGGGACTGAACCGGGACTGAACCAGGACTGAACCGGGACTGAACCAGGACTGTAAACCGGGACTAGACTAATCCAGATATGAACCCAGGTTGTACCAAAATGGACCAAACTTGGACCAGGGTCAAGCCAGAAGCAAGTCAGGAAAAAAGGTCAACAAAACCAGGTCTAAACCAGGTCTAAACCAGGTCTAAACCAGGTCTAAACCAGGTCTAAACCAGGTCTATTCCAGGTCTATTCCAGGACTGAACCGGGACTAAACCGGGACTGAACCGGGACTGAACCGGGACTGAACCGGGACTAAACCAGGACTAAACCAGGACTAAAGCAGGTCTAAACCAGGTCTATTCCAGGTCTATTCCAGGTCTATTCCAGGACTAAACCAGGACTAAACCAGGTCTAAACCAGGACTAAAGCAGGTCTAAACCAGGACTAAACCAGGTCTAAAGCAGGTCTATTCCAGCTCCATGATCCCGTGTCCCGCCCTGGTTCTGTGCGCGGTCCGGACGCGCTCGGGTCTCGGTTTTACGCAGGTTTTCCTCGGTACGTTCCGGGTCTCGGGTCCGAACGGGATTTGGTGGGTTCCGCGCGTGGATCGTGTGCGTGCGTGGCAGGACCGCGCACGCGCCACACGGAAGGAAACTCTCACGTCTTTAAAGTCCATCCGTGTGGAGAAGTGAGACATGTTCTGATGTGGAGTTTTCATTCACACAAACGCTCTGTTCCACCTCGTGATGTCACGTGGTGGTAGTTTTGAACATCTGCTTTTCACCCTTTGTTCAGTAGAGAGAATGATTCTAGTGAAGGTGTGTGGAGTTTAAAAACACAGTGGAGCACTTCCTGTATCACCGCATGATGACATCACGAGGTGGAACAGAGTGTTTCCAGTCTCGTGCTGAATCTGCAGGTTTGAGTGTAAAATGTGTGAATGAAACAAACATGACTCCAGGTCTGTTTGTCGTCCAGGTCCTTCTCAGGTTCTAAACCGGCTCATGTGACGCTCAGAACCTCCAGAACCTCCCTGAGCTGCAGACGCTGCACTAGCACGGACTCTGGACCACCCCAGGACTATTCCAGGACCACCCCAGGACCACCCCAGGACCACCCCAGGACCATTCCAGGACCACCCCAGGACTATTCCAGGACTATTCCATGACCACCCCAGGACTATTCCATGACCACCCCAGGACTATTCCATGACCACCCCAGGTCTATTCCAGGTCTATTCCAGGACTATTCCAGGACCATCCCAGGACCACCCCAGGACCACCCCAGGACTATTCCAGGACCACCCCAGGACTATTCCAGGACTATTCCAGGACTATTCCAGGACTATTCCAGGACTATTCCAGGACTAAACCCAGTCAAAAGTGAAAGGCTCAGATCTTTTAGTCCAGGGGTCGGCAACCTGCGGCTCCGGAGCCACATGCGGCTCTTTGACCCCTCTGATCAGTACAGCGGTCCCTCGTTTATGGCGGGGGTCACGTTCTAAAAATAACCCACGACAAGTGAAATCCGTGAAGTCGTCAGTTTTATATTTTACAATTCTTCTCCATGTTTTAAGGCTGTAAACGCCTCACCACACACATTCTACACTTTTCTCACACTGGAATTAACCTTTTCTCACATTTCTCTCTTGTTTAAACACTCAAACGTTTGTAGATTTTCAACATAAAAGCCACAGTATTATAGAAGGAAACCAAAGTGTATTTGGTGTGTATTTCACAGTTCTTCTGACCGAGCCTCTTGGTCCTGGCGCCGCTTCGCTGTGGCGGGTTTTGTCGGGGAGAAACAAACATACAGCACTTCAGAGTCACACTGCGATCCAACATTTATATAAATCTGACAAACTGAACACATTCTGTACAGGAGACACAGAGGAGAAGGACTGACCAATCAGCAAAGGTCTACAGTCCCTCAGCCAATCAGGACGCAGGAATGTGCGTTAATACACTATAAAAAAAACAGCGAGGCCACGAAAAGTGAACCACGATATAGAGACGGACCAGTGTATTTAATTAAAATGTATTTTATTTTAGATCGTTCATTTTCAAAATGTAATTCTGTGGCACAAAGGTTAAAAAAAGCCGTTATCTGCAGTGTTATTTCATTTTAAATTTCAAAAGGGTTTTGTGGCTCCAGTGTTTTCTTTACCGTGTCAAACGGCTCCAAACGGCTCTGTGAGTGGTAAAGGTTGGTGACTCCTGTTTTGGCCTGATGGAACGATGCTCCACACAGGAGCTGCAGTGTTCTTCATCCGTCTGCTCGGCTGGTTTCACGGCGACAAACAGGGCGGCCATTGTTGGGGCGGGGACAGGGGCAGGGAGGGTCTCGTATTGATCTGCAGAGACCACACTCTACTTTGTTTTCTGAATCACGTGGGAAGGTCTGAGGACAGGAGAACATCTCTGACCTCAGGTTTGGTTTGGTGGGTTAAAGGGCCCGTCCTTCAGTGGTGCCGTGAACCCTCTGAGGTTCTTCTCCACGTCTGTCGAAGGACGACGGACGAAACGAGGCTCCTGCTGAACTCCTGTTGGTCAATGTGCACCGTCCGTTTTCCACACAAATAAATCCATAAATATATTGATAAATGCATCAGCAGTGGGGACACATCTCCAGGACGAGGGCCCTTGGAGACAGGTGGAGGTATGGAACCTCCCCATGTGGCTGATGTTCCTCCTGAAGCGTCCACTCTATATTCAGTTCATTCAAATTTACAGACTGATAAATGTCCAAATGTCTGTGACACCGACGCCGTACGGTCCCTGAACGCACCGCCAGACTCGCGTCATGTGACTCGCGTCATGTGACTCGCGTCATGTGACTCGCGCTTTTGTTTACACCAGTGCAGCTGAGGCGCCGCTTTAAACGACTTTAAACGACGACTGACAAGAAATAAAACAAACTTGAGTTCAGTGTAGAACAGAAACAAAACTGTTTTTAGTGCGAGTGCGGAGACAAAAGGACTGTCCCACACTGTCCCACAGACGTGACAGTCCCCACAGAGAGAGGACAGTCCCCACAGAGAGAGGACAGTCCCCACAGAGAGAGGACAGTCCCCGCAGACGAGAGGACAGTCCCCGCAGACGAGAGGACAGTCCCCGCAGACGAGAGGACAGTCCCCACAGACGAGAGGACTGTCCCACACTGTCCCACAGACGTGACCGTCCCCACAGAGAGAGGACAGTCCCCACAGACGAGAGGACAGTCCCACACTGTCCCACAGACGAGAGGACAGTCCCCACAGACGAGAGGACAGTCCCCACAGACGAGAGGACTGTCCCACACTGTCCCACAGACGTGACAGTCCCCACAGAGAGGACAGTCCCCGCAGACGAGAGGACAGTCCCCACAGACGAGAGGACAGTCCCCACAGAGAGAGGACAGTCCCCACAGACGAGAGGACAGTCCCACAGAGGACTATAAGGACACTTGTTTGTAGACCTTGTGTCTGTGAGCGGCGGCTGCTGCAAATGTGTCGGCTTTTCTGCAGTTTTGGTTCTTTCTCGTTGGACTGAGCTGCTGTGAACTTCCACATGTGCACAGGCACCACATGTGCACAGGCACCGCATGTGCACAGGCACCGCATGTGCACAGGCACCGCATGTGCACAGGCACCGCATGTGCACAGGCACCGCATGTGCACAGGCACTCTCAGCTGTGTGTGTGTGGTGTGTGTGTTGTGTAAACAGTGTCATTGTTGTGCGTTCTTTTCATTCATGACTCCATAATCTCTGTGATCCCGGCTCTCCCTTCGCTCCCTTCACACCCCCTCTTCACATCCTCTGTTTAGTCTCGTCCGGCGCTCCACCCATCCCCCGGCGCTCCACCCATCCCCGGCGGGCGGATGTGTGCCGGGGCCTTCCCGCTGTCTCTGGAGGTCGGCGCTAACGTCTCTGAAAACAGGAAGTGGCTGTTGACATTATCACTTCATTAAAACGGCGCAGAGTTTGTGGTGCTCCGAAGGCGCTCGAGCCCCGGCTGTGGAATGTGGGTTACCGTGGTTACCGTGGTTACTCGGCTTGTCCCAGTTCTGCCGCGTGAACGCAGCCGGCTCACGGTTTAGTCCCGTTTAGTAAAAGGAGGCGGTGAACAGTCGAGATCGGCGACTCCAGGACTGAAATGATCCAAATGATTCTAGTGAAGGTGTGTGGAGTTTAAAAACACAGTGGAGCACTTCCTGTATCACCACATGATGACATCATAAGGTGGAACAGAGCGTTTTCAGAACAGTGTGATACGGGCTGTGCAGATTATTTGTCTCCAAAACCAAAATGAAAAAACGGCCGAATCGTTTTTTAATTTTTCAGTTTTGTGTTTAAATGAATAACGGAAAAAACAGAGAATTTCCCGTTTCCGTGACCCGGAAGTGACACATTTACGTGAAGCAGAAAGTGCCGCCGACGTCCATGTAGAACCCTGCGGAAGAGCGAGAGGGAAACCCCGTGGAAACCGACGTCTTTTTTCGAGGAAATGAGAGGAACCCCAAGACCTGATGAAAAACGTGACGCCACGACATTTCCGACGCTCTCTGAACGCCAAACCGCTGTGTGTGCGTGCGTGCGTGCGTGCGTGCGTCCGTCCGTCCGTCCGTCCGTCCTTCCTTCCTTCCTTCCTTCCTTCCTTCCTTCCGTCCTTGCTAAAGGTTCATTTCCCGTTTACACATTTTGCTTTTTGGGTTAAAAAACGAAAAATTAAAAAACAAATTGCGTTGTTTAATTTTTATTTTGGAGACAAATAATGAAAAAAATAGTTTTTTCATTTTCTTGGTTTTATTTTGAAGAACGAAATTATGCACAGATTCAGCCCTTTAATCCGGTCTGAACCTGGACTAAACCTGGACTAAACCTGGACTAAACCTGGACTAAACCTGGACTAAACCTGGACTAAACCTGGACTAAACCTGGACTAAACCTGGACTAAACCTTTTCCTCGGACACCAGAGAAGCGGGGCCCCAGTGTACGTGAACCACAGACTGTGTTAATGGTGCTTGGCCCCGGTGTAAAGGCCCCGGGGTTATTGTTGCAGTTGTGCGTTGCTGCTGGAGGGTCGGGGGCCTCTTTGTGATGAGTCGGGCCCCGGGGGGCGGCTCGGGCCCCGGGGGGCGGCTCGGGCCCCGGGGGGCGGCTCGGGCCCCGGGGGGCGGCTCGGGCCCCGGGGCCTCGTGAGTCACTGCAGCTTTTCTCTGATAGTGAGAAGATCCCAGAGTTTAGTCTGGGGCCGATTTGGGACTGAGATCTGAGGTTTATGTGTGAAAGTGTCCACACTCTGTCCTCACTCTGTCCCCACTCTGTCCCCACTCTGTCCACACTCTGTCCTCACTCTGTCCTCACTGTGTCCACACTCTGTCCACACTCTGTCCACACTCTGTCCCCACTCTGTCCCCACTCTGTCCTCACTCTGTCCTCACTCTGTCCCCACTCTGTCCTCACTCTGTCCTCACTCTGTCCTCACTCTGTCCTCACTCTGTCCACACTGTGTCCTCACTCTGTCCACACTCTGTCCACACTCTGTCCTCACTCTGTCCTCACTCTGTCCCCACTCTGTCCCCACTCTGTCCACACTCTGTCCACACTCTGTCCTCACTCTGTCCTCACTCTGTCCTCACTCTGTCCACACTCTGTCCACACTGTGTCCACACTGTGCCCACACTCTGTCCACACTCTGTCCACACTGTGTCCACACTCTGTCCCCATCTGTCCTCACTCTGTCCTCACTCTGTCCTCACTCTGTCCTCACTCTGTCCCCACTCTGTCCTCACTCTGTCCACACTCTGTCCACACTCTGTCCACACTCTGTCCTCACTCTGTCCTCACTCTGTCCCCACTCTGTCCCCACTCTGTCCCCACTCTGTCCACACTCTGTCCACACTCTGTCCACACTCTGTCCTCACTCTGTCCACACTCTGTCCTCACTCTGTCCACACTCTGTCCTCACTCTGTCCACACTCTGTCCACACTCTGTCCACACTCTGTCCTCACTCTGTCCACACTCTGTCCTCACTCTGTCCACACTCTGTCCACACTCTGTCCACACTCTGTCCTCACTCTGTCCTCACTCTGTCCTCACTCTGTCCCCACTCTGTCCCCACTCTGTCCACACTCTGTCCTCACTCTGTCCTCACTGTGTCCACACTCTGTCCTCACTCTGTCCCCACTCTGTCCCCACTCTGTCCACACTCTGTCCCCACTCTGTCCCCACTCTGTCCTCACTCTGTCCCCACTCTGTCCCCACTCTGTCCCCACTCTGTCCTCACTCTGTCCTCACTCTGTCCACACTGTGTCCACACTGTGTCCTCACTCTGTCCTCACTCTGTCCACACTCTGTCCACACTCTGTCCTCACTCTGTCCACACTCTGTCCACACTCTGTCCTCACTCTGTCCACACTCTGTCCCCACTCTGTCCACACTCTGTCCCCACTCTGTCCACACTGTGTCCACACTCTGTCCTCACTCTGTCCACACTCTGTCCACACTCTGTCCACACTGTGTCCACACTGTGTCCACACTGTGTCCTCACTGTGTCCTCACTGTGTCCACACTCTGTCCACACTCTGTCCACACTCTGTCCTCACTCTGTCCACACTCTGTCCTCACTCTGTCCTCACTCTGTCCTCACTCTGTCCACACTCTGTCCACACTCTGTCCTCACTCTGTCCTCACTGCGTCCTCACTGTGTCCTCACTGTGTCCTCACTCTGTCCTCACTGTGTCCTCACTGTGTCCTCACTGTGTCCTCACTGTGTCCTCACTGTGTCCTCACTCTGTCCTCACTCTGTCCTCACTGTGTCCACACTCTGTCCACACTCTGTCCACACTCTGTCCACACTCTGTCCACACTCTGTCCTCACTCTGTCCTCACTCTGTCCTCACTCTGTCCTCACTGTGTCCTCACTCTGTCCTCACTGTGTCCTCACTCTGTCCTCACTGTGTCCACACTCTGTCCTCACTGTGTCCACACTCTGTCCTCACTCTGTCCACACTCTGTCCACACTGTGTCCACACTGTGTCCTCACTGTGTCCTCACTGTGTCCACACTGTGTCCTCACTGTGTCCTCACTCTGTCCTCAGTCTGTCCACACTGTGTCCTCACTCTGTCCACACTGTGTCCACACTGTGTCCACACTGTGTCCACACTGTGTCCACACTCTGTCCACACTCTGTCCTCACTCTGTCCTCACTCTGCCCACACTGTGTCCACACTGTGTCCACACTGTGTCCTCACTCTGTCCACACTGTGTCCACACTGTGTCCACACTCTGCCCACACTCTGTCCACACTCTGTCCACACTCTGTCCACACTCTGTCCACACTGTGTCCACACTCTGTCCACACTCTGTCCACACTCTGTCCACACTCTGTCCACACTGTGTCCACACTCTGCCCACACTCTGTCCACACTCTGTCCACACTCTGTCCACACTCTGTCCACACTGTGTCCTCACTCTGTCCACACTGTGTCCACACTGTGTCCTCACTCTGTCCACACTGTGTCCTCACTCTGTCCACACTGTGTCCTCACTCTGTCCACACTGTGTCCACACTCTGTCCACACTGTGTCCACACTGTGTCCACACTGTGTCCACACTGTGTCCACACTGTGTCCTCACTCTGTCCACACTGTGTCCACACTCTGCCCACACTCTGTCCACACTCTGCCCACACTCTGTCCACACTGTGTCCACACTGTGTCCTCACTCTGTCCACACTGTGTCCTCACTCTGTCCACACTGTGTCCTCACTCTGTCCACACTGTGTCCTCACTCTGTCCACACTGTGTCCACACTCTGTCCACACTGTGTCCACACTGTGTCCACACTCTGTCCTCACTCTGTCCTCACTCTGCCCACACTGTGTCCACACTGTGTCCACACTGTGTCCTCACTGTGTCCACACTGTGTCCACACTGTGTCCACACTCTGCCCACACTCTGCCCACACTCTGTCCACACTCTGTCCACACTCTGTCCACACTCTGTCCACACTCTGTCCACACTGTGTCCACACTCTGTCCACACTCTGTCCACACTCTGTCCACACTGTGTCCACACTGTGTCCACACTCTGTCCACACTGTGTCCACACTCTGTCCACACTGTGTCCACACTGTGTCCACACTCTGTCCACACTGTGTCCACACTCTGTCCACACTCTGCCCACACTGTGTCCACACTCTGTCCACACTGTGTCCACACTGTGTCCACACTCTGTCCACACTGTGTCCACACTCCACACTGTGTCCACACTGTCACACACACTGTGTCCACACTCTGTCCACACTGTGTCCACACTCTGTCCACACTCTGCCCACACTGTGTCCACACTCTGTCCACACTGTGTCCACACTGTGTCCACACTCTGTCCACACTGTGTCCACACTCTGTCCACACTCTGTCCTCACTCTGCCCACACTGTGTCCACACTGTGTCCACACTGTGTCCTCAGTCTGTCCACTCAGCCCCAGGGCAGCTGTGGCCCTGCAGTGTAACAGGCTTTAAGAACTACAAACATGTCCGCCAAACACTCCACCTGAGAACAGAGGCACGCCTCTTCACCGTGTTTGTGTGCGTTTGTGCGTCTGTTTGTGTGTTTGTGCGTTCATCGTTGTGCTCGTTAAACTCTGGCGCTCTTCGTGCGGCGGCTTCCTGGAGCAGCTGCTCGACTCGTTCTGATGAGGCGGAAAATGTGGGACAGATGCTCCTCGGTCACTTCATTTACCCACGAAATCTGCAGGAATTCAGAGCGTTTGTGTGAGACTCTCCGTCCAGGAGTCCAGTCCACTTTCCCTGAGAGAGCGGAGCCACAGCAGAGCGGGGCCCCTGCTCCAGCGGGGCCCCTGGAGCAGGGCCTGGTGTGGTCTGGACACACGGGCGGACCTTCAGGCGTGGGACCTCCTGGACACTTGGAGGTTCTGAGGTTGATCCTGATGGTCAGAGTTCTTTACGCTGACCGAAGAGCTGCTTGTCCAGTATTTTGGCCGTAAATAAATTCCGGTTCCAAATCCGGATCTCTGCTCCACATTCTGAAGGTTTCAGTTTGAATCCCGCTGCAGCGGATTCTGTCGTCGTGTCTTTGAGCAAAGCACTCGTACAAACAGAGCTGGAACTAGAGCGTCAGCAGCTCAGGAGAACTGTCAGGTCCACAGGTTCCTGCTGTGATTCCAGCAGATGAACGCTGACGTGCCGTTGAGCAAGACGCTTATCCCGCCTTTTAAAATGGACGACCCAAAAGCAGAATGAACCCAAAATCAGCCACATTTCCACATTTTTCACTGCAAAAGCAAATGTAGAGCCAAGTTAAAAATTAGAATTTGAGCAAAACAAAATAATCTACAGTTTTATTTGAAGAGTTTTTCTGAAATGTGGCAAAGATGTGTTTTCATATTTTACGTACAAAAATCATTTCACTTTTCTGGTAGAGGGTCCGTCAAACTCTTTTCTCCACGGAGATGTTGTTGCTTTGTCTGGAATGTTCCACAGTACGGCATTAAACCTTTCTATCTCCATGGAGACCAAACCAGACCAGGTTCCAGGTCAGATCTGTGGAGCGGCGTGTCTGTTTTTCTGTGTTTTTGAGCTCTAAAACCTCCTGTGACTGAATAAATGTAAAGTAGAGCTGATTAAAGTCACACTGTGGAACATTCCAGGCAGAACAGTGACGTATCCATGGAAACAAGCAGGTGACGGAGCCCCAACCAGAAAAGTTCCACAGTGCAGCTTTTAACTTTAGTGAGTTTGAATGTTTTGTGTCCAGTTCCAGGAGCTCCAGGTGGGCCGGGAGAACCTCCTGATGTCGAACCGTGAGCTGGCCGAGACCAGCCTCGCCCACAGACCCCGCCTCCACACGGGCAAAGGACAGCTCGCCAACAAGTACCAGGAACTGTCCAACCTGGCAACCTCCTGCTGGGACAAACAGAGCCAGCTGGGTGAGTGAACCTGACCCCTGACCGCAGATACCCCCAAATACCCCCAAATACCACCAAATACCCCAACTACCACCATCTACCCCAACTACCACCATCTACCCCAACTACCACCAAATACCCCCAAATACCCCCAAATACCACCAACTACCACCAAATACCCCAAATACCACCAAATACCACCAAATACCACCAAATACCCCCAAATACCACCAAATACCCCAACTACCACCAAATACCACCAAATACCCCCAAATACCACCAAATACCTCCAACTACCACCAAATACCCCCAACTACCCCAACTACCACCAACTACCACCAAATATCCCCAACTACCCCAACTACCACCAAATACCCCCAAATACCCCAACTACCTTGCCTGGAAGAATCCATGAGTCTGGTAACGCTTGGTCCACAGAATGCGCTGCGGTTGCGCGTAGACAGACAGCTAAGTGAACCAATCAGAGATTGCGCCATCTTGATTCAAAACTGAGGCGGAACTTCCGCTGCCTAAGAGTGACTTTGCGGGCAAAGGCGGGTGCACTGACGTCACCATCTTTGAACGAATCAGAATCGCGGAGTCAGTTTGTAACCGGAGGAGCGAGGGTGGATGGAGAGTGTCCAAATGGTATCGCGGTGTATAGGAAATACAGAGAGATATCATTTGGCTGGCCAGGTAACCAACTACCACCAACTACCACCAAATACCCCAACTACCACCAAATACCCCAACTACCACCAAATACCCCAACTACCACCAAATACCCCAACTACCACCAAATACCCCAACTACCCCCAAATACCCCAACTACCACCAACTACCACCAAATACCCCAACTACCACCAAATACACCAACTACCACCAAATACCCCAACTACCACCAACTACCCCCAACTACCACCAAATACCACCAACTACCACCAACTACCACCAACTACCACCAACTACCACCAAATACCCCAACTACCACCAACTACCACCAAATACCCCAACTACCACCAACTACCACCAAATACCCCCAACACTGGGGTTCCTGTGTGACCTGGAATCTGACCTTTCCTGATGAAAACTCCCGTCTCAGACCAAGATCAGGGCTGAACGATTTTAAGAAAAAATTGAATTGTGATTTTTCTGGCAGATATTGTGATTTCGATTTCATCCACGATTTCTTTCAAATGACGTTTCAGAGCATCAAACATCACAGAAACGTCATCATCCCATTAAACTCCACTAAACTAACGCAAAAATGAAAACTAAAGTCAATTTATTTCAAATGTCGTTCTGTTTATTAAAGGTCCAGTGTGTAGGATGGTGGTGCAGGTGGATGGTGCTACTGCACTTCCTGTTTTAGCTACGGCAGATCTCGAGGGTCACCCAGGCGCGCCGTAACGCGGACAGCTCGCGTACCCGCGCACGAACACGTGAAAACACACATTCCCGATCATGTACCATGACACTCTACACATCAAATGAAACCTTACAGTCTCCTCTTTTTGACTATGCAATTCATTTCCCTGCACAACAATCACTCCCCGAGCACATGGGGCTTTTATACGGAAAAGCACAAAACAAGGTTAGTTACTTAGTTTGACCTGTCCAGAGCCTTCAAAGGTAAACTCTGTATTTCACCATAAACTTGCTCTCAGTCTGTCCGTAAGGATCCAGCGAATAAAATGGTAAAATCTTTATACAGTGTTTTTCCACCTTCAAGGCACCCAAAGCGCTTTACAACAGACTGAGGTCCTTTTAGGTGGAGGTGTACGGCAGACTGAGGTCCTTTTAGGCGGAGGTGTACGGCAGACTGAGGTCCTTTTAGGCGGAGGTGTACGGCAGACTGAGGTCCTTTTAGGTGGAGGTGTACGGCAGACTGAGGTCCTTTTAGGTGGAGGTGTACGGCAGACTGAGGTCCTTTTAGGTGGAGGTGTACGGCAGACTGAGGTCCTTTTAGGTGGAGGTGTTCATGTTCTAACACTGTTCCTCCACAAACACCTGGAGTCGTGTTTGTTTCATTCTCATGTTTGAGGAACTCTTTATTATTCGTCTGTAACATCTCCAAAGCTCCAAACGCTCTGCTCCACCTCATGATGTCACTGAGGGAGTTTTTTCCTTTTCCCTTTAGTTCAGTGGGGATTTGTCAGTTTGTGTTGTAGCTGCACAGCTCTGGTGGGAGCCTGGTCGTTTTGGTCTTAAATGTTCGGATTAATCGGCTCTACGTGATTTTTATTTAAACGTTTTGTCCGTAAATCAGTTCCAGTGACCGATGTGGACCTCGGATCCAAATTCGCCGCTATAACCGCCCGCCTCGATGAGCTTCATTTGACTGAACGCCCTCAGTCGTCGCCCGGTACAGTCTGTGGGCCGGAGGGGTTTTAGGGCGGGTCTGCCGGGGCCGGTGAAACGGTGAACGGGCAGTGGGCTGGACTTCATTAGAACATATGCAGATGTGCCGCCCTTTTACCTGAAGGTTGGGGGTTTGAACCCCACTGTGTTGGATACTGACTTTGTGCCGTTGGGCAAGACACTTTATGCCGGGGCAGATGTGGCTCGGCAGTGTGACCTTAAATCTGTCAAATAAAACCCATTCTGAAGAAGAAATGACCTCACTGACACACTTTCTGTTAGTGAAGTTTGTGTAGGTCACAGGTGATCCTCTCCTCTCCTCCTCTCCTATCTCCTCCCTCCTCTCCTCCCTCCTCTCCTATCTCCTCCCTCCTCTCCTCTCCTCCTCTCCTATCTCCTCCCTCCTCTCCTCTCCTCCTCTCCTATCTCCTCCCTCCTCTCCTCCCTCCTCTCCTCTCTCCTCTCCTCTCCTCCTCTCCTCCTCTCCTCCTCTCCTATCTCCTCCCTCCTCTCCTCTCTCCTCTCCTCTCCTCCTCTCCTCCTCTCGTATCTCCTCCCTCCTCTCCTCCTCTCCTCCCTCCTCTCCTCCTCTCCTATCTCCTCCCTCCTCTCCTCCCTCCTCTCCTCTCTCCTCTTTCCTCCTCCCTCCTCTCCTCTCCTCTCCTCCTCTCCCCTCCCTCCTCTCCTCCCTCCTCTCTCCTCCTCTCCTCCTCTCCTCCTCTCCTATCTCCTCCCTCCTCTCCTCCCTCCTCTCCTCCTCTCCTATCTCCTCCTCTCCTCTCTCCTCTTTCCTCCTCCCTCTCTCCTCTCCTCCCCTCCCTCCTCTCTCCTCTCCTCCTCTCCTCTCCTATCTCCTCCCTCCTCTCCTTCCTCCTCCCTCCTCTCCTCTCCTCTTCTCCTCTCCTCTCCTCTCCTCCTCTCCCCTCCCTCCTCTCCTCTCCTCCTCTCCTCCCTCCTCTCCTATCTCCTCCCTCCTCTCCTCTCTCCTCTTTCCTCCTCCCTCTCTCCTCTCCTCCCCTCTCTCCTCTCCTCCTCTCCTCTCTCCTCTCTCTCCTCCTCTCTCCTCCCTCCTCTCCCCTCCTCTCCTCTTTCCTCCTCTCTCCTCTTTCCTCCTCCCTCTCTCCTCTCCTCTCTCCTCTCTCCTCTCCTCCTCTTCTCTTCTCCTCTCCTCCTCTCCTCCTCTCCTCCTCTTCTCTTCTCCTCTCCTCCTCTCTCCTCCTCTCTCCTCTTCCCTCTCTCCTCTTTCCTTTTCTCCTCTCTCCTCCTCTTCTCTCCTCCTCTCTCCTCTCCTCCTCTCCTCTCCTCCTCTCCTCTCCTCGTCTCCTCAGTTCTTTGTGGACTCGTCACTGTCGGCGTCTCATTAGATTTTGGTTTTTCCGTTCTTCGGGGGTCGGTGAAAGCCTCAGCGGGACGCCGTGATGATCCGGCGTGATGATCCTGGGAACGGAGCTGAGGGGGGTTGTGTGGTGGAACAGCAGAAGAGGAGGAGGAGCAGAGGGAGGTGAACAGAAGGGCAGAGGAAACTTGTCCTTGACGTACAGAACCAGGGATGAAAGACTTCCTCTTTTTTGTCGGTGTGTGTGTGTGTGTGTGTGTGTGTGTGTGTGTGTGTGTGTGTGTGTGTGTGTGTGTGTGTGTGTGTGTGTGTGTGTGTGTGTGTGTGTGTGTGTGTGTGTGTGTGTGTGTGTGTGTGTGTGTGTGTGTGTGTGTGTGTGTGTGTGTGTGTGTGTGTGTGTGTGTGTGTGTGTGTGTGTGTGTGTGTGTGTGTGTGTGTGTGTGTGTGTGTGTGTGTGTGTGTGTGTGTGTGTGTGTGTGTGTGTGTGTGTGTGTGTGTGGCCGGGCGTCCCCTGAAAAACACAATCGTTCCGTCTTCAGAAACAGAAGTACGAGTCTCGTATTAAACTTGTCTGTGTGTGCGGCGCCGGGCGTCTGACTGCAGCCCCTCGTCCGCTCGTCACCACACGCGCCGCGCAGCAGCTGGACTTTCACCGTGCAGGTCAGAGCACCTCCGGTCACTTTGCCTAGAATGTTCCACAGTACGGCATTTAACGAAGACCTCTGACCTCTGAGGATCGTTCTGTTCTGATCACTTTTTAATCAATCAATCCTGATCAAAAACAACTTCAGAAAGAAACAAGAACCAGGACTAGACCAGGACTGGACCAGGACTGGACCAGGCTGTGGGCCCCTCACACCAGAGCAGAGTGTTATTTTTGTTTTACATTTGGGCCAAAACGATGACTCGACGCCGTCCTGGAGATCAGGTGGAGCTGAGGACGGGGGAAGATCTGTGATGACGTCTTGAATACAGAAACATTAAAGATTCTTAAACATGAATCACTCCAAATCCAACTTCAGAGGGTCAGAGAAGAAACGAGTAGAACATGGAGAAACATCTGAGGAGAACAGTCTGGAGGAACATGTGAGGAGAACAGTCTGGAGAAACATGTGAGGAGAACAGTCTGGAGAAACATCTGAGGAGAACAGTCTGGAGAAACATCTGAGGAGAACAGTCTGGAGAAACATCTGAGGAGAACAGTCTGGAGAAACATTTGAGGAGAACAGTCTGGAGAAACATCTGAGGAGAACAGTCTGGAGAAACATCTGAGGAGAACAGTCTGGAGGAACATCTGAGGAGAACAGTCTGGAGAAACATCTGAGGAGAACAGTCTGGAGAAACATCTGAGGAGAACAGTCTGGAGGAACATCTGAGGAGAACAGTCTGGAGGAACATCTGAGGAGAACAGTCTGGAGAAACATCTGAGGAGAACAGTCTGGAGAAACATCTGAGAACAGTGAGGAGAACATATCTGCTGTAACATGTAGGTCGTCAGAAGGTGCGCTCGCCGTGCAGACGTGCGGGGGGGGTGGTACAGTAACGCGAGGCGACAGCAGCTCGAGTGCCCTACATTCGCTCACACGTGGTGCCCACACGCCGCAGATGTGGCTCGTGACGCCGCCGCGGTGGAGCAGATATGAGATAACGGGGGGGGGCTGCCGTCACCATGGAAACGAGTCGTCAGGAGCCACAATCGTCCTTTTTATTGTGGAGTATTTGGGACAAGGTCAGAGTGGAGAAGAAAAGGCGTGAAGCGCGATTAAAGGGATTATTTATTCTAATGTCGTTTCTCCGTTCACTTGATGACATCACGAGGTGGAACAGAGCGTTTGGAGCTTTGGAGATGTTACAGACGAATAATAAAGAGTTCCTCAAACATGAGAATGAAACAAACACGACTCCAGGTGTGTTTTTGAGGAGGAACATCATTATTTGGGGCATTTTTAAAGCCACGACCTGCAAAGTTCATATGAAACTCCATTTCGATGATGAAAACAGAAAATGTCAAATGTGTTTCCGTCTCGTTCCTCTAAACCAGCAGCAGAACTCGTGGATGGAGCAGCCCACGATCTCCAGACTTTGTCATTAAATGAAACTCGTAGTGTCACTTGTGATTCTCTGAAGAACCCTGGAGGATGAAGTTCTAAACCCAAGTGTCCCTCAGCCTGGTGGAGCCAACGTCTCAACAAGAGGTTGAACCTGACATGGCCATACTTTTAGTGTTTTTTAGTGCTGTCGTGCGATTAAAAAAATCTAATTAATTACAGGATTTGTAATTAATTAATCTAATTAATCGCATTTTAAGAGGGAGAGAGAGGGTGAGGGAGCGAGCGAGCGAATGAACCGACTTTGTGATCGAGTTTTTCTGTGGTCGCTTTGCTCTTTCGTTTCTCAAATTCTGCGAGCGTGGTCTGGTAGTTTGGTTTGGTAGTTTGGTAGTTTGGTGGTTTGGTGGTTTGGTTTGTTGGTTTGGTAGTTTGTTTGTTGGTTTGTTGGTTTGGTAGTTTGGTGGTTTGTTGGTTTGGTAGTTTGGTGGTTTGGTAGTTTGGTTTGTTGGTTTGGTAGTTTGGTTTGGTGGTTTGTTAGTTTGGTTTGGTGGTTTGTTGGTTTGGTGGTTTGGTAGTTTGTTGGTTTGGTAGTTTGTTGGTTTGGTGGTTTGGTGGTTTGTTGGTTTGGTGGTTTGTTGGTTTGGTTGTTTGTTGGTTTGGTGGTTTGGTGGTTTGTTGGTTTGGTAGTTTGTTGGTTTGTTGGTTTGTTGGTTTGGTAGTTTGTTGGTTTGGTAGTTTGTTGGTTTGGTGGTTTGGTAGTTTGTTGGTTTGGTAGTTTGTTGGTTTGGTAGTTTGGTGGTTTGTTGGTTTGGTAGTTTGTTGGTTTGGTAGTTTGTTGGTTTGGTAGTTTGTTGGTTTGGTAGTTTGGTGGTTTGTTGGTTTGTTGGTTTGGTAGTTTGTTGGTTTGGTGGTTTGTTGGTTTGGTGGTTTGGTAGTTTGTTGGTTTGGTAGTTTGTTGGTTTGGTAGTTTGGTGGTTTGTTGGTTTGGTAGTTTGTTGGTTTGGTAGTTTGTTGGTTTGGTAGTTTGTTGGTTTGGTAGTTTGGTGGTTTGGTGGTTTGGTGAAGTGCGCTCACACTCGCTCTATCACCGGTAACGATGGAACGTTCAGATGATCCGTCAGGCTGGAGCAGCAGCTTTTTATAAATAAACTCGCCGTTCAAAGGCTCTGGCAGCCATTCGCTCGCCGCACGCCAAATTTAAAATGCACAAACATTGAATTGCTGCTCATAATTAATTGCGTTAATTTTTATAACGTGTTAAACCGACAGCAATAGGTTTTTTTGTTTGTTTGTTTGTTTTTACTTCTAAGGACCAATAATTGGAGCGTCTGCTCTGCCGGAAATGTCACCAAAAAAAAGTCCATTTTAGTGTTTGAACCCTTTATTTTTCAATAGAAAATTCTGAAAAATGAAACATTTCCTGAAATCCTCAGTGGGTTGGGTAAAACTGTGTAAACTCTCAGATGTTTTCCAGATGAAAAGAACATGTGACAGAGTGAAAAACACATTTCTACTGGATTTTTGCATTTTCTCACTTTTTTCCAGTATTTTCATCTTTACCTCATCAACTATTTCCCCGAGTTATGACATGAGCCAATATATCGTTTTCACCAAACGGTAAACTCCACACAGCGTCCTTCAGCCCTTTGGCCCTGGTTTAGTCCTGGTCTGGTCCTGGTTTGGCCCTGGTTTAGTCCTGGTTTGGTCCTGGTTTGGTCCTGGTTTGGTCCTGGTTTGGTCCTGGTTTGGTCCTGGTTTGGTTCTGGTTTGGTTCTGGTTTGGTCCTGGTTTGGTCCTGGTCTGGTCCTGGTCTGGTCCTGGTTTGGTCCTGGTTTGGTCCTGGTTTGGTCCTGGTCTGGTCCTGGTCTGGTCCTGGTTTGGTCCTGGTTTGGTCCTGGTTTGGTCCTGGTTTGGTCCTGGTTTGGTCCTGGTCTGGTCCTGGTCTGGTCCTGGTTTGGTCCTGGTTTGGTCCTGGTTTGGTCCTGGTTTGGTCCTGGTTTGGTCCTGGTTTGGTCCTGGTTTGGTCCTGGTCTGGTCCTGGTCTGGTCCTGGTTTAGTCCTGGTTTAGTCCTGGTTTGGTCCTGGTTTGGTCCTGGTCTGGTCCTGGTTTGGTCCTGGTTTGGTCCTGGTTTGGTCCTGGTCTGGTCCTGGTCTGGTCCTGGCTTGGTCCTGGTTTGGTCCTGGTTTAGTCCTGGTTTAGTCCTGGTTTAGTCCTGGTTTAGTCCTGGTTTAGTCCTGGCTTGGTCCTGGCTTGGTCCTGGCTTGGTCCTGGTTTGGTCCTGGTTTAGTCCTGGCTTGGTCCTGGCTTGGTCCTGGCTTGGTCCTGGCTTGGTCCTGGCTTGGTTCTGGTTTAGTCCTGGTTTAGTCCTGGTTTAGTCCTGGTTTGGTCCTGGTTTAGTCCTGGTTTAGTCCTGGTTTAGTCCTGGCTTGGTCCTGGTTTGGTCCTGGTTTAGTCCTGGTTTGGTCCTGGTTTAGTCCTGGTTTAGTCCTGGTTTAGTCCTGGTTTAGTCCTGGTTTGGAGTTGGCGTATTGTTGATGTGTAATAATGAGCCGGCGAGCGCACTGTTCCAGAACGTTAACCGTACGTCTCCCCGCCCCCCAGGGCTGACCTGCCGATGCCCCCAGCCCGCGGCGAGAGGGGGCGGGGCATGTGTCTGGTCGCTGGGGCAGGACACACTTCAGGGTCGGGCAGGTCAGCCGTGGTCCTGATGTCCGCTCGGTGACCCTCCCCCAAGGCGCCGTGCTGGACTCATGAATATTCATCACACTGACACGTGTGCATAAGGAACGTCATCCTGTAAAGCTGCACTACGTAACCTTTCTGCTGGAGGGGCTGTCTCCTGCTTGTTTCTATGGATACGTCACTGTTCTGCCTAAACAGCTCTACTTTACATTTATTCAGTCACAGGAGGATTTAGAGCTCAGAAATACAGAGAAAAACAAACACGCCGCTCCACAGATCTGACCTGGAACTTGGCCAGGACTGAACCAGGACTAAACCAGGACTGAACCAGGACTGAACCAGGTCTGAACCAGGTCTGAACCAGGACTGAACCAGGACTGAACCAGGACTGAACCAGGACTGAACCAGGACTGAACCAGGACTGAACCAGGACTGAACCAGGACTGAACCAGGTCTAAACCAGGACTAAACCAGGACTAAGCCAGGACTAAGCCAGGACTAAGCCAGGACTAAGCCAGGTCTAAGCCAGGTCTAAGCCAGGTCTAAGCCAGGTCTAAGCCAGGTCTAAGCCAGGTCTAAGCCAGGTCTAAGCCAGGTCTAAGCCAGGTCTAAGCCAGGTCTAAGCCAGGTCTAAGCCAGGTCTAAGCCAGGTCTAAGCCAGGTCTAAGCCAGGTCTAAGCCAGGTCTAAGCCAGGTCTAAGCCAGGTCTGAACCAGGTCTGAACCAGGTCTGAACCAGGTCTGAACCAGGTCTGAACCAGGACTGAACCAGGACTAAATCAATTTCTCTTCCTAATCTGGACCTGATTCCAGTCGTGCAGTTGTCGGGAATCTTCTCTGTTCCATAAGAAAAATGGTAAATCCAGAACTTTTCCACCTTCGAGGCTCAAAGTTCTTTAAGCAGGAACCTCAGATTCACACAGACTCTGGGGGGTCAGTGTCTTGCCCAAGGACACGAGGACAGTGAGCGTCTCAGGTTAGCACCACATTCTTTTCATAAAACCAGAAGGAAAATGTGGAAAACTCAGACTCCAGCGGTTCTGAGCAGCTCATTCCAGAGCAGGAGCCAGAATATTCTGTGGTGTTTCCAGATCCAGTGGGAATAACTCCAACGTCTGCGTCCTACAAGAATCCAACCCCCAACCCAACCCCCAACCCAACCCCCAACCCAACCCCCCCAACCCAACCCCCCCAACCCAACCCCCCCAACCCAACCCCCAACCGAACCCCCAACCCAACCCCCAACCGAACCCCCAACCCAACCCCCCAACCCAACCCCCAACCCAACCCCCAACCCAACCCCCAACCCAACCCCCAACCCAACCCCCAACCCAACCCCCAACCCAACCCCCACCGAACCCCCAACCGAACCCCCAACCCAACCCCCAACCGAACCCCCAACCGAACCGAGACACTGTTCAAACGGGAGAGGAGCCACAGGAGCCACAGGAGGAGCCGTACAGTTTTTATCCAGTGTTTTTCCACCTTCAAGGCTCAAAATACTTTAGACCAGGGGTGGGCAACCTGCGGCTCCGGAGCCACATGTGGCTCTTTGGTCCCTCTGATGCGGCTCAGTACAGCGCTCCCTCGTTTATCACGGGGGTTACGTTCTTAAAATAACCCATGACAAGCGAAATCCGCAAAGTCGTCAGCCAAGCCTGGACTGGTAATTGGGCATACCGGGCATTTTCCCGGTATGCCGACAGTCCTAGGGGCCGATGCCCTTCTTTTTTTTTTTTTTACTTAGAGACTGGCCCACAATTTAGGACTAAACCAGGACTAAACCAGGACTAAATCAGGACTAAATCAGGACTAAATCAGGACTAAACCAGGACTAAACCAGGACTAAATCACGTCTGAACCAGGACTAAATCAGGATTGAACCAGGTCTGAACCAGGTCTGAACCAGGTCTGAACCAGGACTAAACCAGGACTAAACCAGGACTGAACCAGGACTGAACCAGGACTAAACCAGGACTAAACCAGGACTGAACCAGGACTGAACCAGGTCTGAACCAGGTCTGAACCAGGTCTGAACCAGGACTAAACCAGGACTAAACCAGGACTAAACCAGGACTAAACCAGGACTGAACCAGGACTGAACCAGGACTGAACCAGGACTGAACCAGGACTGAACCAGGTCTGAACCAGGTCTGAACCAGGACTAAATCAGGACTACATCAGGTCTGAACCAGGACTAAACCAGGTCTGAATCAGGACTGAATCAGGACTAAACCAGGACTGAACCAGGACTAAACCAGGACTAAACCAGGACTAAATCAGGATTGAACCAGGACTAATTATGAGGGGCTGGTCTAAGCCAAAAATGCCAGGGCCATTTTTTTGTCCCAGTCCAGACGTGTCGTCAGTTTTATATCTTACAATTCTTCTCCATGTTTTAAGGCTGTAAACGCCTCCCCACACACATTCTACACTTTTCTCACACTGGAATTAACCTTTTCTCACATTTCTCTCTTGTTTAAACACTCAAACGTTTGTAGATTTTCAACATAAAAGCCACAGTATTATAGAACAAACCAAAGTGTATTTGGTGTGTATTTCACAGTTCTTCTGACCGAGCCTCTTCGTCCTGGCGCCGCTTCGCTGTGGCGGGTTTTGTCGGGGAGAAACAAACATACAGCACTTCAGAGTCACACTGAGATCCAACATTTATATAAATCTGACAAACTGAACACATTCTGTACAGGAGACACGGAGGAGAAGGACTGACCAATCAGCAAAGGTCTACAGTCCCTCAGCCAATCAGGACGCAGGAATGCGTCAAACCCCCGACCTTCAGCTCGTTCCTGTTTGACTCGTTTCTGTGTTTCTTCCAGAGGCCCGGGGGCACAGAGGCAGCGTCCGGGGGGTCCACCACCTGCTGCAAGAGGAGGTGGTCCGGGCCGAGGAGCAGTCTGAGGTACGAGGGGGGGGGGGGGTGTTCCCATGGCGACACAGTGTACACGAGAGCAAACACCGACAACAAGGTTTAGAGTCCGAAAATCCAATAAAAATACAACAAAGAGTGGACAGGGACAGGGTGGACGGTGGACAGGGACGGGGAGGGGACAGGGACGGGGGGGGGGGGCAGGGACAGGGTGGACAGGGAGCAGGCATACGGCGGGCAGTGTGGTGTGGCAGAATGTTTAGCCGTTACCATGGTGACACAAAGCACACTTTAGAATGGTCTAAAATTCAAACGTGATTTAAAGAGCTTCAGACAGAGCAGAGCCTCCAGTTAGCGTCACACTCCCAGGACATGTCTGACAGTCGTCGTAGTTCCTCACTTTCGCTCTTGTCCCGTCAGGAGCTGCTGGACAAGTTCATGGAGGGGAACCTGGCTCTGGACGACTTCCTGGACTCTTTCCAGCGTTGGCGCCGCATGTACCACATCCGGAGAGCCCAGACCGAGAAGATCCAGGAGCTGTGCCAGGCCAAACCCGCTGCCGCCACTGCTGCCCCGGACCCTGCCGCTGCCGCCACCCCCCAGGACCCCCAGGACCCCCCGCCCGCCCCGGAACCCCACAGACCCAACGGCTTCCTTCCCCAAGGCCCGCTCAGAGTCTTCCAGGTGCGCTACGGCCTGACTCCGGCCATCCTGGTGCCCCACTGTCCGATGTCGCCCACCGGCGGCACCGCCCCCTGCCACCACCCCTCGCCCCTGCCGCCCCCGCTCCCATCGGCCGTGGGGCTCCGGGTGATCGGACAGTTGCCGGGCGGGTGGGGGAGCGGGCGGCCAGTCCGGGTGCAGCAGCTGTATCGGCCCAGTCCCGCGCACACGGAACCCCCCTGCCGATAAGGACCGGAACTGGCGCGTTTGGACCGGACTGGCACGCCGCCCGGTGCTGACGGGCGCAGGAGGGGCCGGCGAGGACAGGCGGTTCTTCCTTTACAAAAGAAAAGACTGACTTTAGGTTTATTCAAATGCATTTTGAACTGAAGCACAGGTTGCAAAGCACACGGGGAAGGTCCGTCCACGCTCGTCTTTTCTGCTCGCTCCGTTCATCGCGCCCAAATATGGCACAGGAAGAGCGAAGGCGGCGTGTCAGGCTGAGGAAGAACGGTCATCGAGCCAAAGATTTAGTTTTATCTAATTTCACTTCTTGGGTTCTTTTTAAAGACGGTAAAGTGGAGTTACCTCGTCGACGTGTTTCTGCTGCGTCTTCAGAACCGTCGCTGGTGTCGGTGGTGACGTGTCGTATATCACCTGTTGTTACTTCATGTGGGCGTGGTCAGGTGCCTCAGACTGATCACGTTGCCCGGTAACCTGGGAAATCCCAGGCTGCTTTCGTTCGTTCCGATCTGAAAGACAGCCTGGCGACTATGGCAAGCGAGCTCTCCTGATTCTGGGAGCCAATCAGAGAGCGGGGAGGGGTGGAAAGACGGTGACGCGTACTACGTGACAAACGCAAACTTGTAGTTTGAACTGACACTGACATGAGGCTCTGGGCTACGTATACGCCACATGATACATTCGTAACGCCCAATAAACTATCGTAAACCACACCTCCACTACGAGATATTCAGGAGGTGCT
>JAVJIX010000328.1:442500-467500 GCA_036785185.1 Paratrypauchen microcephalus
GTGTCCATCTCCGTGGAGAAAGTTCCAGAGTATGGTTTTAACTGTTTCCATGGGATCACACAGGCGAGGTGATAGTTCAGAGTCATTTCAGTGTAGTTAGCGCCCCCTTCAGGCAGATATAAGCAGTGTCCACCAGGACTCTGACAGAACTGAAGAAGCAGTGTGGAGGAGCGGTCACTTTTGCAAGAGGCTTTAAAAAAGGGTTAGGCTGAAGTTTAGGTTAAAGGTATTTTAATCTAGACTTAAAGGAAAAGTCACGTTTTTTACAATCTGAGCCTTATTTCTGTAATAAAACAAGTTGTTTTACTCACCCATAGCACTTTGGTGTCATATGGAGCATTTCCAGAGATGTTTTAGATTAGCGTTAGCCTAGCGCGACTTCTAGCCATAGCTTGGGGCATATAATATATTCCCCGAGCATGTAATATGCCCCGTGGGGGCTCCAAATAACACAAACTTTAGCACTTTTCAAATCATAGAAGCTCGATGTCTTAGTCTACGATTTCGTTTGAGTCAAAAGTGGCCTGTAATCCCAGATTTAGCCATAGTTTACAGCTTTGCGTTTCATGTTTGGGTCCCGGGAGCTGAGAGCACAGTCCGCACATGCGCACTGGTGTCCTCATCTTTATTTATTTTTTATTTATTTATTTATTTCAGGGACAGTGCACATTAATAAACATTTGCATGTAAATATGCCAGAATTAGCCTGAGGGCTATTTTTCATCTGTTGTCCCGGACAGGTGTAACATGTCAAACCTACAGGAAGTAAAATAGAATAAAATAGAATAAAAACAGGGTTAATATTTACACTCTAAAATCCTTCTTACATACAGTCACATACAGCTCCATGCAATTCTATACAGACATAAAACCACATTCATTTCCAGCCACAAACACTATAAACCGTTAAGAGCCTCACATACACACACATACAGACTCAGACAATCAAAGTCACACAACAGTAACACACAAGAGGCAGGACAGCGACAGGGGCATCAGGAGGTGGATGTTAGTGGTGACAGGACTGATTCTCAATTAACCATTTCTATGGATAAATCTGGGATTACAGGCCACTTTTGACCACACGAAATCGTAGACTAAGACATCGAGCTTCTATGATTTGAAAAGTGCTAAAGTTTGTGTTATTTGGAGACCGCAAACATGTGCCCCGAGAACTCACATTATGGATATCGCTAAACTAAAACATCTCTGGAAGTGCTCCATATGACACCAAAGTGCTATGGGTGAGTAAAACAACTTGTTTTATTACAGAAATAAGCCTCAGATTGTAAAAAACGTGACTTTTCCTTTAAGCCAAATCCAGGACCCGATGGTGCAGGAGGAGACCTGATGACCCGTGTCCCAACTGTCACACAGAACTAGAGAGAAGAGCTCCTTAAATACTGAACAAAGAACACTTCAAACAGAATGCCATCAGGTCACATGGGGTCAGAAACCCCTCCAGGCATCGATGGAAATGACCCCAAAGTTCGTTTACAGCCTTTTAACAACCTATAGCCACAAATGATGGAAACGACATGTGGTAAAACAAACGGCTCCCACAGAAAGAACACAGAATAAAACATCTCACACTGCGAAACGTCTTCCACCAAATAAACTTTGTCCAGTTGACAAATTGAATTTCTCCCTTGACCACCACAAAGTTACGTACTGCAGCTTTACTGCAGCTTTGGCAAAAGGAGAAGTTTGTCAATTGGATAAAAGTTTATTTTGTCGAAATGAAATAAACTTTTGTCCAGTTGACAAACTTCATTTTTCCTTTTGCCTTTGGTTCTACCTGAAGGACTGAGGGATTCTACAGACTGCAGCTTTCAAAAAACTAACAGTAACTAAATATTTGACTCTTTAAGGCAGGAGTGTTAAACTCATTCTGGTCCGGGGGCCGTATCCAGCCCACTCTGATCCCAAAGGGGCCGGATCCAGAGGTGTGGACTCGAGTTATGTGACTTCGACTCGAGTCAGACTCGAGTCACAAATTTGATAACTTTAGACTCGACTCGACAAAATGTACAAACACTTGCAACTCGACTTGGACTTCAGTATCAATAACTCGTGACTTCACTTGGACTTAGGCCTTTTGACTTGTGATGACTTGTTACGTCCAATGAAAAAAAACTCTAAAAGTATGTTGATAAGGACTGTGAGGAAAATAATCTTTGTTATGAAATACGTCAAAGGTCGCTGATGTCCTGTTCTTGTGTTATCAATCAATAGTTACCAATACATTGAGGTTTACGACAACTATGGCTGATTTATGCTGATTCAGTGAAAAAGCTAGAAGACGTGGTCTTTTAAACTGGACTTTGCCTGTGTTTTACTACCATGTTATGTACCACCATTGACACGCTGTCTGCATAAAGTTCCTTCCTGAGGGTCCTAGTTTGAGTTAATGGTTAACTACTCTGTAGGTTAAATTTAGCTCAGTTCTGTACCAAGACAGGAGACGATGGGAGACGACAGGACATCTGAAGAATCATGTCTGTATCCTCTGCTGTTCAACATTAAAGTGCCTGCATTTTTCCTACGAGGTCTTGAGAATTTCTTCAACAATTTGGTGACACCGCGACGTGAAAGAACTATGCAGAAGGACCAGGCCGTCGTCTCCCCAAAGGCCCCTTTGAGAAACAACGCATCCAGCGCGCTCTACAAAAACGGTATGGCAGTGCCTTTTTCAAAGAATATCTGTCACATTGGCCAAAACCAAAATTATATGTGATGTTTTGTGAGGGACCTTTGTAATAAATTAAGTGGTAATTTTAAAACAATATAAAATCAGTAATTAAAAAGTCCGTGTTTTTACACCAACACGTGAGAAAAGAAGGAGCGTAGAATCAAAATAATAATGAGCGTTTAAGCTTTAAATTTGATAAAGCGTGATTAAAAAACAAAGTTATTAATTAAGTTCCGTGTTTATTGCTTTGCACGAGAGAGAAAAAAAGCGGATTTTGTAAGAAAAAACACTTTTGTGGTTAAACTTTACACAAAAAGAAAAAACAAAAACTCCTAATTTGAGTTTACAAAAAAAGGAATTCCAAAAGTAACATTATTGGTGTTTTTGATTGCCTTAAGCTCTCAAGACACCCAAGATGCAGAAGTAAGAGTTCGAAGAACATGACGTCACTTGCTTCTGTAAAATTGGCCGAAGGTCAATTGTCCAACTAAACGCAACTAATACAAATGGACAGACACTCGTAGCATACTCAATCTTATAGGGGATGCGCAATTTTGTTTGTGACGAAATTAATAATACTTTGGTACAGGAAACTGATGTGACCGAAATTAAATTGAGTTGTACCTGGAAAAACCGACCTGAATCACAAGCAGGTTGTCTTTGCATGACTCTCCCGTCTGGTAGTACTGTTACGAGAGCGTCATCAAAAGTTTGTGAAAAAGAAATACACTTGAAACTAAAAGCTGAGCTTGTAAAGGAGATTACCGAAAAAGCTGAAAATATAACGAAAAGTCTGTGTTCGGCTAATTCCACCAAAATTACGCAGATACTGAAAGAATTAAAAGACGAGTAGGACACATTTAGAATTACCTGGGAGATTTGTTTCTTGGTGTCGATTTAAAGAGGAAGACAGTATAAATTAATTGTTCAAATTGATGGCACTTTGTAAATGGTTTAAATTATTAAGAAGCACTTATTTGAGCAAGCATGAGATGAGGTGTTCAGAGTTGTTTATGATGGATAAAATCCAGTTTTGATCTGAGTTAAATATTGGCTATGGTGGTTCATGTAAAGTCTTGTTGAAAGCTTTGATTATAAATAAAATGTGATAGAAGAATGTTGAAAGATAAAAATTATGGCATTTATTGGAGAGATGTTTGTGGAAATTCTGGTTGTGTGAGTGTCATGATCTTACAAATGATACTTGGATCAAATAATTCTGTATTTATTGAGTAATTTAAAATTGCATGTTCTTAGAAATAAATTGCATGTTCTTAAAATTCGGAATAAGTCTCTGAAATTATTGCATGTCCTGGAATATTTGGAGAATAACCTAAAACGGGAGATTTTTCTATTTACTGAAAATTGTCTTGTTTTGGCAAATCTCAAGTAAAAGTCTTGCATTGTGTAATTTACTTAAACCAATAAATTCTAAATTTAATACAATTGTAAATATTTTAAATTCAGCTCACAAAGATTTGCTAGTTTAATCAATTTCATGGGAATAATACATTTTGTTACGGGTGTTTGTGTATTTCTGCCTGCGGTCTCTCTGTGTGTGTGTGAGTGTGTGAGTGTATGAGCGGCAGCGAGCAGAGAGGTCAAGAGGTCACAGGGGAAGATATGAGCTCTTTGTTAGCTCTTCGTAATTTAGCTCTATTAATGTTGTTGTTCTTGTTAATGTTGTAAGAGTTGAGAAAAAGGAATTAGAAAATTAGGGACAAGGAAAGGATAGTGTTAATCTGTATTTTGAGTGTTATGTGGGAATTAAAGAAAGCGCTTTGTTGCTTCAGGCTCGGAGCGCCTCTGGTCTGTATGTTTGCTCAGTACGAGTTGGACTAGTTTGAGTTTAAAGGAGCAGTGTGAGAATTACTCTTTGCACGGTGCCATCAATGAACGAAATAATAAATAAATAAGAAACAGTTTAAGCTATCGAGACAGCATTGCAATTATTAAAGTAAATATTTTATCGGCAATCAGGCCCTAAAACAATTGAGGAGGTAGATACATTTTAAAATTTAACACAAATAATTGGAGTATAGAGGTTTAAATTGCTCAAAGTTATTTTTAATTTATTACAGTTCATTTTTTCGGGTACAATTCAAAAATATAAAAGGTTGTATCACCTGTCACATTAAAGGAGGTACTGGATAAACTAATTGCTTTTATAAATAACTTAAGATTGGGAGTTTTTTTGTTTTATCTAAATTAAATATTAATAAAATAATTATTTTCAAAATTCTACGTTTACTCCTACGCTACTTTTCTCTCTCTTTGTTGCAGAAGCTTAAAACTTAATAGCTGCAATTCGGACCGTCCCGCAGACAACAAAACGTGACGGACACATATTCTAATTGAGGCAAAAAAAAAACTGTGCGTAAATCAGGTGATTAAAATTTTAAATTAAATATTTTAAACTAATTATAACCTGAAGTTACAATTATCTAAGTCAAATTTCTTCTCCCTTCTAGAGAACTGTCTATAGAACGGAGAAGCCCCCAAGAATTAAATTTTTTAGAGCCCAAAGGTAGAATCAAAAGTATACAGTACTCAAAATAGCGATACATTCACTAAAAAGCCATAAACCGGACGTTGTGCCCAAAATTTGTATAATAAATAAATAATTCAACTTCAAAAAACAAATTACCACAAAATGTCCTCACACTTTATCATGGTTGGCCAGTTGACAGAATATTGGTTGAATAAAGCACTCCAGGATGAAGCGGACCCCAAACAAGCCCGAGCAAATCAAAAGTCCTGAAAGTCCTACAGGATACCAAAGAACTGTCTTCTATCTTGGTCCTAAAGAAAACCGGAAAAGAAGTGAAAATAAAGGAAGATCCAGTGCTAACTTATAGACAATTCAGAGACTCTTGTTGTGACACCGAAGATGAAAAAGGGTCTGCTGAGAGAAGAGGAAGGTCACACAGAAGAAGTAGAAGGGCATGGGATGAGGACACTGACAGAGAGATTTCTCTACTTGATAACATGTACCGATCATTACCCGACCCACCTATTGAACGAAGAGATTATTACCACAAGTCACCAAGACCATACCATCCCTCACCCTACACCAGCGGCAAGCTGAGAAGCCCCGATACTAAAGCTGCTACATCCTCGAAGCCCTCCCAATTTGGAGAAGATTCATTCTCCAGAGCAACGCACAAAGTATTGACAGGAGTTTATACTCCCAGCCAGTGGAAGGAACGAGGGCCAAAAGCAAGTGTGTATCCAGTGAGAACAGATGGTCAAACTGTGGTCTATCAGCCATTTTCAATCAAAGACTGGAGTGCTTTGATGTTGACACTTCCAAGACTTACCAAAGGTGGCTTACCATGGCTAAGAGCTCTTTTTAAACAAACGGCAGGAGACCAACTTTGCTGGGGTGATATTCAGGCTGCTCTGACCAAAGCTGCTGACGAAACTGTTGCCAGAAACATCAGAAAAGCTATCGAAAGGAGCTTGAGATATGCGCTGTGTGATCAAGAAGGCGTATACAACTATCGTGATGTGCTGGAGAGAGAACTCAGTCAACGCTATCCTTCTGTCGTGACTGAAGAATTGTTGTCAATGCAAATGAAAGACAACGAAGACTACTACAGTTACAAACAACGTGCCACCAATCTATACCATGATGCCACAGGAGAGCGGATCGATGCCAGAGCAGGAATGTCAATCATCTATCGCTCAGCTCTGGTGAAAGGTATGCCAAAAGCAGTGCAAGATGCTCTGGACGATGTGATGGGCATATACACTAAATCTGATGATGAGTTCGATGCACACTGCAGCCATCAAATAAACAAGTACCAGAGGGGTAAAAAAGAGGCCGAGGAGAAGAAGCAAGAGCTGGAACTGGCCACTGTGAAACTCCAACTGCAGAAATACCAAAATGAACTCAAAGAAGAACAAGCAGCAGGAATTTAACAAACCATCAATGGACTACTGGAACCAGGATGAAGCTGCCTATGCAGAACCGGATGCTGAAACCGATGAACAGCTTGATGACCCCTCCCGACCCTCCGCTGTTGAGGCTCCAGAAGGGGAGGAAAAAGGGAGGAGATCGAGGAGATAGAGAAGAAAAAGGACAGTATAGGCCATATTATGATAATTTGTTAAATTTACAATGTGTAATCTTGACTACGCTGATTATATTATTCTCTGTTATAGTATGGGGACATTCTACTGACTGAGACTGATCTCGGACGGCTGGCAAACAACACGACAACCACAACGACCACTCACGGCACGACCAACTCAGCCAACTATATGGGTAAGACACAAGGAGCACTAAAAAGGGCAAAAAGGGAACTTTCTAAAATTTCCAGAATTGAAAAATATTGCTATGAAGGCCAAACATGTAATGTTTTATTCGACGTATGTGAAATATTGGACTGTATGTCAGACATACCCGCTATAGATTATGTTTTTAATACCCAAATTGTTTGTAAAGACACTTGTCTGACCAGAGCTAATAATTATGAGGACCACAGGGTCACAAACAATGCCAGAGCAATTTCTAGTACCGACGATCATCATAATACAGACCAAGGTGATTTTAGAACTGATTAACAGCAGAGAATTACCCTGACAAAGATCAAGAAAGATGAGGCATCTTATCAAGCAGATCTAAAGCATTGCAGAGGGAGTAAATCCCCTACTCAGCGATGCAACTATCAATTCAAAATCCAGAAGTTAGTGACTTAGGAATATATGCTATAGGTTTCCAGTGCTCAAAAAACCCCACTGTTTCATGTAATCGGAGAATCAATTTAAATTTTGAAGGCTATATCCACATAACCATATTAGTAACTAATAAGATTGCTCCAGTGAATGAAATAAATTCTTTGACTGAAGCAATACAAATAGAGACAGGATTGGAAATGACAGAAAACACTTTAAACATACTAAAATGAGTTAAAATGAGTACATTATACGGCCCATACTCTGACCATAGAAGATTGTATTGTATGTTCAGCTGCCAGACCACAACTAACTACTGCATCCATACCATATTCCAATAACAAGGACTTGACATGTATACTTAAGCTCTTTACTAGAAAATCATTTGAACGGACTGATGAGTGATATCAACTCCATGACAAGTTACCAGTTGTAACTTCAAAGGACATACCCACCATTTGGAAAATGGGAACTGCAATGTATACATGTTTTCTCAGAGATATGATCACAAACGCAGACATAAGGACTGACAACAGAGTTGACATTGAGGGTTTCACTAATAATTTTTGTAATCAGACTTTTACTTTTAGACTTTTACTTCTGACAATTATGACAATTTTGCACTTTTGACTAATCAATCCATTTCATGAGCAGATATTTGGTGGTTATGTGCAGACTTCCGTCTATATGCAATACTATCTCCAACATGGTCAGGTGTGTGCCAATTATGCTAATTATCTCATTCACTGTAGGTCCTACAGATTCATTGAACTTAAAACCGACTCAAGTTCTATATAAAACTGGACAGGACCATGTCCATAAGAGGTCCTTGTCCCCACAGCTTAAAGAAACTCTGGTGTACTTGAATATGCCTGGACAAGTTGGTTTCATAAAATGTTTGGCCCATGGGCTGCGACAATTGTCTCCATTATCACTACCATAGTGACTGCAATTGCTATTTTAATTGTAATTGGCTGTTGCGTTGTCCCTTGCCTCAGAGGTTTAATAGAGTAATTTTGACTTACTGATACATTAATCTAGTCTGATCAAAACTGAACGAATTAAGTTTTGGCTGAATAAATAAATGATCTAAATTCTAAGCGCTAAGGTGTTGCTCCTTGTGACTTATTCTGCCGTCCGAGTTTTGTACAATGATTTACATGATATATTGACATAAAGACATTGAGATGTGTTATGCTCTATGAATGCTAAGGTTAAATTGTTATATTGGGATGATTAATTTTATTTGTAGAGGGAGCATCTTGCCACTCTACTATGTAAGTGTGATCACATGTGTTTATGTGATCAAAGGGAGGATCTGTGAGGAAAATAATCTTTGTTATGAAATACGTCAAAGGTCGCTGATGTCCTGTTCTTGTGTTATCAATCAATAGTTACCAATACATTGAGGTTTACGACAACTATGGCTGATTTATGCTGATTCAGTGAAAAACCTAGAAGACGTGGTCTTTTAAACTGGACTTTGCCTGTGTTTTACTACCATGTTATGTACCACCATTGACACGCTGTCTGCATAAAGTTCCTTCCTGAGGGTCCTAGTTTGAGTTAATGGTTAACTACTCTGTAGGTTAAATTTAGCTCAGTTCTGTACCAAGACAGGAGACGATGGGAGACGACAGGACATCTGAAGAATCATGTCTGTATCCTCTGCTGTTCAACATTAAAGTGCCTGCATTTTTCCTACGAGGTCTTGAGAATTTCTTCAACAGGACTGCACTCGTACTTGTGAATCTGTGAAAATATATACAAAGAGCACAACATCCAATCACAGTAGATCTACGTCGCTTTCATTCGACCGCATCCAAGGCAAATTACACAACAAATGATGCGGAAACAAGCATCCACGCACCAGTTTGCAAAATGATGCCGAAGGTGATTTGTTATATTATATGATTTGTAGAAATTTTATTTCTTTGTAAAGGGGACTCGAAATGACTCGAAACTAAAATGCTAAAGGACTTTGGACTCGACTTGAGACTTGTGAGCTTTGACTTCGGACTTGACTCGGCACTTGACTCGGGACTTCACTCGGACTTGAGTGCAAAAGACTTAGACTTACTTGGGACTTGCCCAGCAGTGACTTTGTCCCACCTCTGGCCGGATCAGAAAACTCACGGTAAATATACCCCAAAAATATCAATAAGTCCAAATATTTGTGCAGAGAAACACAAATCTGTTACAGAAGTGTTTTTATTTGACAAACTCTTTCTTTTACAAAATATTATGAACAACCTGAAACTTTAAGAAAAATGCAGTTTCAACACGAGTGTACAGGTTTCATTCACCTCCTGAACAAAGAGGAATTAGTCCATTTTTCTTGGAAAATCCTGAACTCGGCTCCACTTTTCTCATTTTGGACATTTTGCTGATGAGGGCGTCACGGTCGACAGTCAAAACGATGCTCCTTTAAGAGCGTTTGGAAAGAGGCGAGTCTTCATTTGTGCTGCTCTGGTGGGAGGGGCCACGTACAGACGCTCTGGTGGGAGGGGCTACGCACAGAGGCTCTGGTGGGAGGGGCCACGTACAGACGCTCTGGTGGGAGGGGCTACGCACAGAGGCTCTGGTGGGAGGGGCCACGTACAGAAGCTCTGGTGGGAGGGGCCACGTACAGACGCTCTGGTGGGAGGGGCTACGCACAGAGGCTCTGGTGGGAGGGGCCACGTACAGACGCTCTGGTGGGAGGGGCTACGCACAGAGGCTCTGGTGGGAGGGGCCACGTACAGAGGCTCTGGTGGGAGGGGCTACGCACAGAGGCGCTGGAGACGCTGCTATGCTAAACTGCGCAAAAAAGAGACACAGAAAATTACCAATATTTTAATAGAAACATTTAATTATAATTAAAATATTTGAATATAAAATCAGCCGAGGGCCAGATTAAAGGTCTTGGAGGGCCGAATCTGGCCCCCAGGCCCATGTTTGACACCCCTACTTTAAGGTGCTGTACCTGTTTTTTACTGTTTGAAAACATGAAAAACAGAACTGGTTCATTTTAAATGATGTGCGGTCATCCACAGTTATCACCCACTAGCATACTAACGTGCCCTTCCTGATTCCCTGATAATAAAAGCTCTTTAGAACTGGATGTGGACAGAACACGGTGGACTTATTCTGACCCCTGGAGCTGCTTGTACGATAAATCTGCGATTGGACAAGACTCGTTCTGCTCAGATACATGAAAAACAAAACAAAACAAAAAAAATGTAAGAATCTTTTTAAAATCATTTACGTTTTGATTTCTCTGGACTGTTCTTATTTTCAAAACTTCCAAATGACGATTCTGACGCCTGATCCCACCAGACTTCATCTTCAGCTCCTGTTTCCTGCATTATTCATGTGTCGGGAAAATCCCCTGTATTTCCATGAACGTCGGTTGTTTTTGTGATGTTTGTGGTGCTGCTCCTGGTGCAGTTTGGCGTCCCTCAGGGCCTGGTTTGTTCACCACCGAACTCGTCACATTTCATGTTTACAACATACGGCAAAGGCGTGTTCGTGTTAATAAAATCTTAGCTCGTTTTCACACCTTGTTTGGTTCGTTTAAAATGAACCAGAGTTTGTTTGCTCCTTTGATTCGGACCTTTTGTTCTGGTGTGAATAAAAAACAAAAATCTCGATCCGGAGCAAACAGAACCGAGACCACCTAAAAAGCTCGGTCTCTGCACGGTTCCATTCTAACTCTGGTGCGGTTGGTTTGAGGTGAGAATGCAGACCGGACTCGATCCGACACAAGTTGGCTTTTTGTACTTAACGAGCTCCCGTCGTATGTGGAGCATTATGGGAAACTGAGGCTGACGAAACTAAACTAAACTAAACTTACGAGTCTTATGTTTTGTGTGAAGAGCAAGAGTCAGAACTTGATGCTCACATGAGTTCTGTCCTCCGTAGTCGTCTTGTCCTGTGTCTTCGTCGTTTGTAAATTGATTGTAAAATAGTGTAAACCTCACGATGCTGCTCAAACATTTGTGCGAACTGTAAAAACTGTGCAAACCATATCGCTATGACGACACTGAAAACAGAAACACCATGATTCTGCTTCTGTTTGGACCCGGCTCATTTGTGTCCAGTGTCTGACCTCAGCACACGGGGGTTTGTTTACACATGTTGGTTCAGTTGGAAAAAAACTGCAGTGTGAAAGTGAAAGTGAACCACACCAAAATTTAAAAATATTTTTAAAAATTTGGTCCGGACCAAAGCGAGTGAACTATCGGACTTTCCTGCTGTGAAAACGACCTTAGATAAAAGGAAAAGTTGTACTTCTTGGCCGTCGTATTGTCCTGGTTTTATTCGGCGTTCCCGTCTGAATGTCTCGACACAAACGAACCCACTTCACCGTGGACGGAGTAAAGGATGTGATCAAAACCGAAGGCCAAAACTGTCTGATCCTTTCTGATGTGACGTACTGCTCCAGCTGAAAAAACACAGGACTAAACCAGGACTAAACCAGGACTAAACCAGGACTAAACCAGGACTAAACCAGGACTAAACCGGGACTAAACCGGGACTAAACCGGGACTAAACCAGGACTAAACCAGGACTAAACCAGGACTAAACCAGGACTAAACCGGGACTAAACCGGGACTAAACCAGGACTAAACCAGGACTAAACCAGGACTAAACCAGGACTTTTGGGATCAGGATGGCAGTGTCACATGGACCAGCCGAGGAGTCTCATAAATGTATTTTCAGCAGGTGTAATTATGGATTAACAGTTTAGCAGGTTTATGATTATGACGCTGATGTTCTACGTTACTTTTAGTGAACTGTTGTCGCGGCGTCTGTTTAGTCGACGTTATCGTTTTCATCGAACTTTCACGTATAAACGAGCAAATTTTTTGTGGAGCTGAGGTACCCGATAATCCTCGACACGGCGAGGGACGACGACACAAACGGGAATCGAGCGGCGTCCCATTTCTTAGGGGAACATTCGTACCCTGAGCCCCCTCAGCTCGGGATCAGAGGAACGGGACGCAGACTTTGACCTCAGTGATGAGCCTGACAGAAGGGTCACGTTTTTCAACTGAAAGTGAGTTGGAGCCAGAAGCGCCCCCGTGCGTACTTCCTGTTTGAACGCGGCGGCTGTTGGGTTCTGTACGTTTATAGAAACTGTCTGTGGTAAATATAGAGGAAGTCCAGAAGAACAGACCACAGAAAACAACCACACTGTCTTTGGTTTGTGTTCTGGATCTTCTTACACGCCCATGGACCAGACCGATGTGTATGAACCACTCAAAGAGCCGTTTGGAGCCGTTTGGAGCCGTTTGACACAGTAAAGAAAACACTGGAGCCACAAAACACTTTTGAAATTTAAAATGAAATAACACTGCAAATAACGGCTTTTTACCTTTGTGCCATAGAATTACATTTTGAAAATGAACGATCTAAAATACATTTTAATTAAATACACTGGTCCATCGCTATATCGTGGTTCACTTTTCGTGGCCTCGCTGTTTTTTTTATAGTGTATTAACGCACATTCCTGCGTCCTGATTGGCTGAGGGACTGTAGACCTTTGCTGATTGGTCAGTCCTTCTCCTCCGTGTCTCCTGTACAGAATGTGTTCAGTTTGTCAGATTTATATAAATGTTGGATCGCAGTGTGACTCTGAAGTGCTGTATGTTTGTTTCTCCCCGACAAAACCCGCCACAGCGAAGCGGCGCCAGGACCAAGAGGCTCGGTCAGAAGAACTGTGAAATACACACCAAATACACTTTGGTTTCCTTCTATAATACTGTGGCTTTTATGTTGAAAATCTACAAACGTTTGAGTGTTTAAACGAGAGAGAAATGTGAGAAAAGGTTCATTCCAGTGTGAGAAAAGTGTAGAATGTGTGTGGTGCGGCGTTTACAGCCTTAAAACATGGAGGATAATTGTAAAATATAAAGTTTGCAGATTTTGCTTGTCGTGGGTTATTTTTAGAACGTAACCCCCGTGATAAACGAGGGACCGCTGTACTGAGCCGCATCAGAGGGACCAAAGAGCCGCATGTGGCTCCGGAGCCGCAGGTTGCCGACCCCTGGTCTAGAAGGTGGTGTGGACAGGGGGCGGGTTGGGGGGATTTCGGGGTCGTCCACATCTGTGTCTCTGCCTTTCCACTGGGGACTAATAAAACCATCATGTCCAACACTGTGTTTGTCTTTGCTTCGCTCTGAGACCAACGGAACGTCACTTAAACGTCTTAGATTCGGCCAAAGTGACCCCTGCGAGCTTTAAGTCGTGTTCTAATGTTCCCTACTGTAACTTTATAACACACTTTCAAACTACACAGGCTGACCAAAGAACATCATTCCATAAAAACTATAAAGCAACATGAATAAAAACAGAATCTAATAAAAGGTCAAACTCAAACTGTCCAAGACCAAAGTGAACAAGTGTTTTAAGGAGATTTAAAAACAGGGACAAGAGACGAATGTGCCAAGGAGCAGCTCTTCAGGAGGAGCTGCCCTCAGGAGGAGCAGCTCTTCAGGAGGAGCTGCCCTCAGGAGGAGCAGCTCTTCAGGAGGAGCTGCCCTCAGGAGGAGCAGCTCTTCAGGAGGAGCTGCCCTCGGGAGGAGCTGCCCTCGGGAGGAGCTGCCCTCGGGAGGAGCTGCCCTCGGGAGGAGCTGCTCTCAGGAGGAGCTGCCCTCAGGAGGAGCTGCTCTCAGGAGGAGCAGCCCTCAGGAGGAGCTGCCCTCAGGAGGAGCTGCCCTCAGGAGGAGCAGCTCTTCAGGAGGAGCTGCCCTCAGGAGGAGCTGCCCTCAGGAGGAGCTGCCCTCGGGAGGAGCTGCCCTCAGGAGGAGCAGCTCTTCAGGAGGAGCTGCCCTCGGGAGGAGCTGCCCTCGGGAGGAGCTGCCCTCAGGAGGAGCAGCTCTTCAGGAGGAGCTGCCCTCGGGAGGAGCTGCCCTCGGGAGGAGCTGCCCTCGGGAGGAGCTGCCCTCGGGAGGAGCTGCTCTCAGGAGGAGCTGCCCTCAGGAGGAGCTGCTCTCAGGAGGAGCAGCCCTCAGGAGGAGCTGCCCTCAGGAGGAGCTGCCCTCAGGAGGAGCAGCTCTTCAGGAGGAGCTGCCCTCAGGAGGAGCTGCCCTCAGGAGGAGCTGCCCTCGGGAGGAGCTGCCCTCGGGAGGAGCTGCCCTCAGGAGGAGCAGCTCTTCAGGAGGAGCTGCCCTCGGGAGGAGCTGCCCTCGGGAGGAGCTGCCCTCGGGAGGAGCTGCCCTCAGGAGGAGCAGCTCTTCAGGAGGAGCTGCCCTCGGGAGGAGCTGCCCTCGGGAGGAGCTGCCCTCGGGAGGAGCTGCTCTCAGGAGGAGCTGCCCTCAGGAGGAGCAGCCCTCAGGAGGAGCTGCCCTCAGGAGGAGCTGCCCTCAGGAGGAGCAGCTCTTCAGGAGGAGCTGCCCTCAGGAGGAGCTGCCCTCAGGAGGAGCTGCCCTCAGGAGGAGCTGCCCTCAGGAGGAGCAGCTCTTCAGGAGGAGCTGCCCTCAGGAGGAGCTGCCCTCGGGAGGAGCTGCCCTCGGGAGGAGCTGCCCTCGGGAGGAGCTGCCCTCAGGAGGAGCAGCTCTTCAGGAGGAGCTGCCCTCGGGAGGAGCTGCCCTCGGGAGGAGCTGCCCTCGGGAGGAGCTGCTCTCAGGAGGAGCTGCCCTCAGGAGGAGCTGCTCTCAGGAGGAGCAGCCCTCAGGAGGAGCTGCCCTCAGGAGGAGCTGCCCTCAGGAGGAGCAGCTCTTCAGGAGGAGCTGCCCTCAGGAGGAGCAGCCCTCAGGAGGAGCAGCCCTCAGGAGGAGCTGCCCTCAGGAGGAGCTGCCCTCAGGAGGAGCAGCTCTTCAGGAGGAGCTGCCCTCAGGAGGAGCTGCCCTCAGGAGGAGCTGCCCTCAGGAGGAGCTGCCCTCAGGAGGAGCAGCTCTTCCGGAGGAGCTGCCCTCGGGAGGAGCTGCTCTTCAGGAGGAGCTGCCCTCGGGAGGAGCTGCCCTCGGGAGGAGCTGCCCTCAGGAGGAGCAGCTCTTCCGGAGGAGCTGCCCTCGGGAGGAGCTGCTCTTCAGGAGGAGCTGCCCTTGGGAGGAGCTGCCCTCGGGAGGAGCTGCCCTCGGGAGGAGCAGCTCTTCCGGAGGAGCTGCCCTCGGGAGGAGCTGCCCTCAGGAGGAGCAGCTCTTCAGGAGGAGCTGCCCTCAGGAGGAGCAGCTCTTCCGGAGGAGCTGCCCTCGGGAGGAGCTGCCCTCAGGAGGAGCTGCCCTCGGGAGGAGCTGCCCTCGGGAGGAGCTGCCCTCGGGAGGAGCTGCCCTCGGGAGGAGCTGCCCTCGGGAGGAGCTGCTCTTCAGGAGGAGCAGCTCTTCAGGAGGAGCAGCTCTTCAGGAGGAGCAGCTCTTCAGGAGGAGCTGCCCTCGGGAGGAGCTGCCCTCGGGAGGAGCTGCCCTCGGGAGGAGCTGCCCTCGGGAGGAGCTGCTCTTCAGGAGGAGCTGCCCTCGGGAGGAGCAGCCCTCGGGAGGAGCTGCCCTCGGGAGGAGCTGCCCTCGGGAGGAGCTGCCCTCAGGAGGAGCAGCTCTTCAGGAGGAGCTGCCCTCAGGAGGAGCTGCCCTCAGGAGGAGCTGCCCTCAGGAGGAGCTGCCCTCAGGAGGAGCAGCTCTTCAGGAGGAGCTGCCCTCAGGAGGAGCTGCCCTCAGGAGGAGCTGCCCTCAGGAGGAGCTGCCCTCAGGAGGAGCAGCCCTCAGGAGGAGCAGCCCTCAGGAGGAGCAGCTCTTCAGGAGGAGCTGTCCTCAGGAGGAGCAGCCCTCAGGAGGAGCAGCCCTCAGGAGGAGCTGCCCTCAGGAGGAGCTGCCCTCAGGAGGAGCAGCTCTTCAGGAGGAGCTGCCCTCAGGAGGAGCTGCCCTCAGGAGGAGCTGCCCTCAGGAGGAGCAGCTCTTCCGGAGGAGCTGCCCTCGGGAGGAGCTGCTCTTCAGGAGGAGCTGCCCTCGGGAGGAGCTGCCCTCGGGAGGAGCTGCCCTCAGGAGGAGCAGCTCTTCCGGAGGAGCTGCCCTCGGGAGGAGCTGCTCTTCAGGAGGAGCTGCCCTTGGGAGGAGCTGCCCTCAGGAGGAGCAGCTCTTCCGGAGGAGCTGCCCTCGGGAGGAGCTGCCCTCAGGAGGAGCAGCTCTTCAGGAGGAGCTGCCCTCGGGAGGAGCTGCCCTCAGGAGGAGCAGCTCTTCAGGAGGAGCTGCCCTCAGGAGGAGCAGCTCTTCCGGAGGAGCTGCCCTCGGGAGGAGCTGCCCTCAGGAGGAGCAGCCCTCGGGAGGAGCTGCCCTCAGGAGGAGCTGCCCTCGGGAGGAGCAGCTCTTCCGGAGGAGCTGCCCTCGGGAGGAGCTGCCCTCGGGAGGAGCTGCCCTCGGGAGGAGCTGCTCTCAGGAGGAGCTGCCCTCAGGAGGAGCTGCCCTCGGGAGGAGCTGCCCTCGGGAGGAGCTGCTCTTCAGGAGGAGCAGCTCTTCAGGAGGAGCAGCTCTTCAGGAGGAGCTGCCCTCGGGAGGAGCTGCCCTCGGGAGGAGCTGCTCTTCAGGAGGAGCTGCCCTCAGGAGGAGCTGCCCTCGGGAGGAGCTGCTCTCAGGAGGAGCTGCCCTCAGGAGGAGCTGCCCTCGGGAGGAGCTGCCCTCGGGAGGAGCTGCTCTTCAGGATGAGCAGCTCTTCAGGAGGAGCAGCTCTTCAGGAGGAGCTGCCCTCGGGAGGAGCTGCCCTCAGGAGGAGCTGCCCTCGGGAGGAGCTGCCCTCAGGAGGAGCTGCCCTCGGGAGGAGCTGCTCTTCAGGAGGAGCTGCCCTCAGGAGGAGCAGCCCTCGGGAGGAGCTGCCCTCGGGAGGAGCTGCCCTCGGGAGGAGCTGCTCTTCAGGAGGAGCTGCCCTCAGGAGGAGCTGCCCTCGGGAGGAGCTGCCCTCGGGAGGAGCTGCCCTCGGGAGGAGCTGCCCTCGGGAGGAGCTGCCCTCAGGAGGAGCTGCCCTCGGGAGGAGCTGCTCTTCAGGAGGAGCTGCCCTCAGGAGGAGCAGCCCTCGGGAGGAGCTGCCCTCGGGAGGAGCTGCTCTTCAGGAGGAGCTGCCCTCAGGAGGAGCAGCCCTCGGGAGGAGCTGCCCTCGGGAGGAGCTGCCCTCGGGAGGAGCTGCCCTCGGGAGGAGCTGCTCTTCAGGAGGAGCTGCCCTCAGGAGGAGCAGCCCTCGGGAGGAGCTGCCCTCGGGAGGAGCTGCCCTCGGGAGGAGCTGCCCTCGGGAGGAGCTGCCCTCGGGAGGAGCTGCCCTCGGGAGGAGCTGCTCTTCAGGAGGAGCAGCTCTTCAGGAGGATCAGCTCTTCAGGAGGAGCTGCCCTCGGGAGGAGCTGCCCTCAGGAGGAGCAGCCCTCAGGAGGAGCTGCCCTCAGGAGGAGCTGCCCTCAGGAGGAGCAGCCCTCGGGAGGAGCTGCCCTCAGGAGGAGCAGCCCTCAGGAGGAGCTGCCCTCAGGAGGAGCTGCCCTCGGGAGGAGCTGCCCTCGGGAGGAGCTGCCCTCAGGAGGAGCAGCTCTTCAGGAGGAGCTGCCCTCAGGAGGAGCTGCCCTCAGGAGGAGCTGCCCTCAGGAGGAGCTGCCCTCAGGAGGAGCAGCTCTTCAGGAGGAGCTGCCCTCAGGAGGAGCTGCCCTCAGGAGGAGCTGCCCTCAGGAGGAGCAGCCCTCAGGAGGAGCAGCCCTCAGGAGGAGCAGCTCTTCAGGAGGAGCTGCCCTCAGGAGGAGCAGCCCTCAGGAGGAGCAGCCCTCAGGAGGAGCTGCCCTCAGGAGGAGCTGCCCTCAGGAGGAGCAGCTCTTCAGGAGGAGCTGCCCTCAGGAGGAGCTGCCCTCAGGAGGAGCTGCCCTCAGGAGGAGCAGCTCTTCCGGAGGAGCTGCCCTCGGGAGGAGCTGCTCTTCAGGAGGAGCTGCCCTCGGGAGGAGCTGCTCTTCAGGAGGAGCTGCCCTCGGGAGGAGCTGCCCTCGGGAGGAGCTGCCCTCAGGAGGAGCAGCTCTTCCGGAGGAGCTGCCCTCGGGAGGAGCTGCTCTTCAGGAGGAGCTGCCCTTGGGAGGAGCTGCCCTCGGGAGGAGCTGCCCTCAGGAGGAGCAGCTCTTCCGGAGGAGCTGCCCTCGGGAGGAGCTGCCCTCAGGAGGAGCAGCTCTTCAGGAGGAGCTGCCCTCGGGAGGAGCTGCCCTCAGGAGGAGCAGCTCTTCAGGAGGAGCTGCCCTCAGGAGGAGCAGCTCTTCCGGAGGAGCTGCCCTCGGGAGAAGCTGCCCTCAGGAGGAGCTGCCCTCGGGAGGAGCTGCCCTCGGGAGGAGCTGCCCTCGGGCGGAGCTGCTCTCAGGAGGAGCTGCCCTCAGGAGGAGCAGCTCTTCAGGAGGAGCAGCTCTTCAGGAGGAGCTGCCCTCGGGAGGAGCTGCCCTCGGGAGGAGCTGCTCTTCAGGAGGAGCTGCCCTCGGGAGGAGCTGCCCTCAGGAGGAGCTGCCCTCGGGAGGAGCTGCCCTCAGGAGGAGCTGCCCTCGGGAGGAGCTGCTCTTCAGGAGGAGCTGCCCTCAGGAGGAGCAGCCCTCGGGAGGAGCTGCCCTCGGGAGGAGCTGCCCTCGGGAGGAGCTGCCCTCGGGAGGAGCTGCTCTTCAGGAGGAGCTGCCCTCAGGAGGAGCAGCCCTCGGGAGGAGCTGCCCTTGGGAGGAGCTGCCCTCGGGAGGAGCTGCCCTCGGGAGGAGCTGCCCTCGGGAGGAGCTGCTCTTCAGGAGGAGCTGCCCTCAGGAGGAGCAGCTCTTCCGGAGGAGCTGCCCTCGGGAGGAGCTGCCCTCGGGAGGAGCTGCCCTCGGGAGGAGCTGCCCTCGGGAGGAGCTGCCCTCGGGAGGAGCTGCCCTCAGGAGGAGCTGCCCTCAGGAGGAGCAGCTCTTCAGGAGGAGCTGCCCTCGGGAGGAGCTGCTCTTCAGGAGGAGCTGCCCTCGGGAGGAGCTGCCCTCGGGAGGAGCTGCCCTCAGGAGGAGCAGCTCTTCCGGAGGAGCTGCCCTCGGGAGGAGCTGCTCTTCAGGAGGAGCTGCCCTTGGGAGGAGCTGCCCTCGGGAGGAGCTGCCCTCAGGAGGAGCAGCTCTTCCGGAGGAGCTGCCCTCGGGAGGAGCTGCCCTCAGGAGGAGCAGCTCTTCCGGAGGAGCTGCCCTCGGGAGGAGCTGCCCTCGGGAGGAGCTGCCCTCGGGAGGAGCTGCCCTCTGGAGGAGCTGCTCTCAGGAGGAGCTGCCCTCAGGAGGAGCTGCCCTCGGGAGGAGCTGCCCTCGGGAGGAGCTGCTCTTCAGGAGGAGCAGCTCTTCAGGAGGAGCAGCTCTTCAGGAGGAGCTGCCCTCGGGAGGAGCTGCCCTCGGGAGGAGCTGCTCTTCAGGAGGAGCTGCCCTCGGGAGGAGCTGCCCTCAGGAGGAGCTGCCCTCGGGAGGAGCTGCCCTCAGGAGGAGCTGCCCTCGGGAGGAGTTGCTCTTCAGGAGGAGCTGCCCTCAGGAGGAGCAGCCCTCGGGAGGAGCTGCCCTCGGGAGGAGCTGCCCTCGGGAGGAGCTGCCCTCGGGAGGAGCTGCCCTCGGGAGGAGCTGCCCTCGGGAGGAGCTGCTCTTCAGGAGGAGCAGCTCTTCAGGAGGAGCAGCTCTTCAGGAGGAGCTGCCCTCGGGAGGAGCTGCCCTCAGGAGGAGCAGCCCTCAGGAGGAGCTGCCCTCAGGAGGAGCTGCCCTCAGGAGGAGCAGCTCTTCAGGAGGAGCTGCCCTCAGGAGGAGCTGCCCTCAGGAGGAGCTGCCCTCAGGAGGAGCTGCCCTCAGGAGGAGCAGCTCTTCCGGAGGAGCTGCCCTCGGGAGGAGCTGCTCTTCAGGAGGAGCTGCCCTTGGGAGGAGCTGCCCTCAGGAGGAGCAGCTCTTCCGGAGGAGCTGCCCTCGGGAGGAGCTGCTCTTCAGGAGGAGCTGCCCTCGGGAGGAGCTGCCCTCGGGAGGAGCTGCCCTCAGGAGGAGCAGCTCTTCCGGAGGAGCTGCCCTCGGGAGGAGCTGCCCTCGGGAGGAGCTGCTCTTCAGGAGGAGCAGCTCTTCAGGAGGAGCAGCTCTTCAGGAGGAGCTGCCCTCGGGAGGAGCTGCCCTCGGGAGGAGCTGCCCTCGGGAGGAGCTGCTCTTCAGGAGGAGCTGCCCTTGGGAGGAGCTGCTCTTCAGGAGGAGCTGCCCTCGGGAGGAGCTGCCCTCGGGAGGAGCTGCCCTCGGGAGGAGCTGCCCTCGGGAGGAGCTGCTCTTCAGGAGGAGCAGCTCTTCAGGAGGAGCAGCTCTTCAGGAGGAGCTGCCCTCGGGAGGAGCTGCCCTCGGGAGGAGCTGCCCTCGGGAGGAGCAGCTCTTCAGGAGGAGCAGCTCTTCAGGAGGAGCTGCCCTCGGGAGGAGCTGCCCTCGGGAGGAGCTGCCCTCAGGAGGAGCAGCTCTTCAGGAGGAGCTGCCCTCAGGAGGAGCTGCCCTCAGGAGGAGCAGCTCTTCAGGAGGAGCTGCCCTCGGGAGGAGCTGCCCTCGGGAGGAGCTGCCCTCAGGAGGAGCTGCCCTCGGGAGGAGTGTGAAGATGGAGGAGCCGGTGAAAGATAAAACCAAATAAAATCGGTTTAAAATGGATCCTAAAGTGAAGGACCTGGAGTTGTGTAACATCTCCAAAGCTCCAAACGCTCTGTTCCACCTCGTGATGTCATCAGGTGGTAGTGTAAGTGAACAGCTCCTTTGTGTTTGTGACGAGGAAACTCCAGGAGAGTCACCGTCTCTGAGTCGGGGTGAGCCGGTCGCAGAGGTGGCCCTCGTTGCCGTGGCGATGGGAAAGCCGACGGGTTCAGACGTTTGTGGAATTTCCTGCAGATGTTTTTTAATCCAACACAAGAGAAACAAGTCCACAACATCCTCTGAAAACAGTCTGGACTAAACCAGGACTAAACCAGGACTAAACCAGGACTACACCAGGACTAAACCAGGACTAAACCAGGACTACACCAGGACTAAACCAGGACTAAACCAGGTCTAAACCAGGACTAAACCAGGACTAAACCAGGACTACACCAGGACTAAACCAGGACTACACCAGGTCTAAACAAGGACTAAACCAGGACTAAACCAGGACTACACCAGGACTACACCAGGACTACACCAGGACTAAACCAGGACTACACCAGGACTACACCAGGACTAAACCAGGACTAAACCAGGACTACACCAGGACTAAACCAGGACTACACCAGGACTACACCAGGACTAAACCAGGACTACACCAGGACTACACCAGGACTAAACCAGGACTACACCAGGACTACACCAGGACTACACCAGGACTACACCAGGACTAAACCAGGACTACACCAGGACTACACCAGGACTAACTCAGGACTAAACCAGGACTAACTCAGGACTAAACCAGGACTAAACCAGGACTAAACCAGGTCTAAACAAGGTCTAAACCAGGACTAAACAAGGACTAAACCAGGACTAAACCAGGACTAAACCAGGACTACACCAGGACTAAACCAGGACTAAACCAGGACTAACTCAGGACTAAACCAGGACTAAACAAGGACTAAACCAGGACTAAACCAGGACTAAACCAGGACTACACCAGGACTACACCAGGACTAAACCAGGACTAAACCAGGACTACACCAGGTCTAAACAAGGACTAAACCAGGACTAAACCAGGACTACACCAGGACTACACCAGGACTAACTCAGGACTAAACCAGGACTAAACCAGGTCTAAACAAGGACTAAACCAGGACTAAAGTAGGACTAAACCAGGACTAAACCAGGACTAAACCAGGACTACACCAGGTCTAAACAAGGACTAAACCAGGACTAAAGTAGGACTAAACCAGGACTAAACCAGGACTAAACCAGGACTACACCAGGACTAAACCAGGACTAAACCAGGACTACACCAGGACTACACCAGGACTACACCAGGACTAAACCAGGACTACACCAGGACTACACCAGGACTAAACCAGGACTAAACCAGGACTACACCAGGACTACACCAGGACTACACCAGGACTAAACCAGGACTACACCAGGACTACACCAGGACTAAACCAGGACTACACCAGGACTACACCAGGACTACACCAGGACTAAACCAGGACTACACCAGGACTACACCAGGACTAAACCAGGACTACACCAGGACTACACCAGGACTACACCAGGACTACACCAGGACTAAACCAGGACTACACCAGGACTACACCAGGACTAACTCAGGACTAAACCAGGACTAACTCAGGACTAAACCAGGACTAAACCAGGACTAAACCAGGTCTAAACAAGGTCTAAACCAGGACTAAACAAGGACTAAACCAGGACTAAACCAGGACTAAACCAGGACTAAACCAGGACTAACTCAGGACTAAACCAGGACTAAACAAGGACTAAACCAGGACTAAACCAGGACTAAACCAGGACTACACCAGGACTACACCAGGACTAAACCAGGACTAAACCAGGACTACACCAGGTCTAAACAAGGACTAAACCAGGACTAAACCAGGACTAAACCAGGACTACACCAGGACTACACCAGGACTAACTCAGGACTAAACCAGGACTAAACCAGGTCTAAACAAGGACTAAACCAGGACTACACCAGGTCTAAACAAGGACTAAACCAGGACTAAACCAGGACTAAACCAGGACTAAACCAGGACTAAACCAGGACTAAAGTAGGACTAAACCAGGACTAAACCAGGACTAAACCAGGACTAAACCAGGACTAAACCAGGACTAAACCAGGACTAAGCTCATGTGGCTGTTACATGTTGTGACCAGTAGATGGCGCCCTCCTGTAGAGTAAAAGTTCCTCTGAACCTGTCGAGGTCCAGACCTGCTGGACCCTCGAGTCCTTCAGGAGGAGCCTCAGTTCGTCTTTTTTAGACTTTAAAAGCTGCACTGTGTAACTTTTCTGGTGGAGAGTCTGTCACCTGCTTGTCTCCATGGAGATGCTAGTGCTTTCCCTGGAATGTTCCATGGTATGGCATTAAACAGCTCCACCTCACATTTATTCACTAAGACTAAACCAGGACTGAACCAGGACTACACCAGGTCTAAACAAGGACTAAACCAGGACTAAACCAGGACTAAACCAGGACTAACTCAGGACTAAACCAGGACTAAACCAGGACTACACCAGGTCTAAACAAGGACTAAACCAGGACTAAACAAGGACTAAACCAGGACTAACTCAGGACTAAACCAGGACTAACTCAGGACTAAACTCACGTGGCTGTGTTACATGTTGTGACCAGTAGATGGCGCCCTCCTGTAGAGTAAACCAGGACTAAACCAGGACTAAACCAGGACTGAACCAGGACTGAACCAGGACTGAACCAGGACTAAAAGAGGACTAACTCAGGACTAACTCAGGACCAAACCAGGACTAAACCAGGACTGAACCAGGACTAACTCAGGACTAAACCAGGACTAACTCAGGACTAACTCAGGACTAAACCAGGACTGAACCAGGACTAACTCAGGACTAAACCAGGACTAACTCAGGACTAACTCAGGACTAAACCAGGACTAAACCAGGACTAAACCAGGACTGAACCAGGACTAAACCAGGACTAAAACAGGTTTAATCTCTACTGTGGAACATTCTAGACAAAGAAATAACATCTCCATGACGACAAACAGGTGATGGACCCTCTACTGGAAATGTTACGCAGTGCAGCTTTAATTTGAGCTTTATTCAAACACAATCTGACCACAAACACTCGCACTGATCACGGGAAAATGAACTCGTGCTCTTTAAATCACTTTTTTCAGACTCGTTTCCATGGTAACTGCTGAACATTCCACCATTAGAGACGCTGGAGCGACGCAGCACCCCCCAGCGTCATGAACGTGCGCATGACAGCTTTCATTTGTTGTAAATATAAATTATAGTTTTACTCCAATCAAGAAGCAATTCCTCAAGAAAAGTTTTTTTAAAATGCTGAAAATGACGGGAAGTCGAGAGTTCCACTGGTGACATCACAAGGGGAGAATTCTATCTGAAATTTCATCCCAATTTACTCAAAAGAAAACACACGTTAAACATGATTTAAACAAAGATAATGGCACTTTTTCTGTTTTTATTTCTTAAAGGTCCCATGACATGGTACTTCTTGATGCTTTTATATGGCTCCTTAATGGTTCCCTAATACTGTAAATGAATCCTTCTTCAAAATCAACACTCAGTGCATGAGAGAGACACATGTACACAGACATGGTCAGAAAATCTCTCTGAACACCTCATTCTGGGCCTTGTTGCTTGAATGCAAATGAGAAGGACAGAGATAGGTCAGAGCAGCGGGTGGGAGGGGCCAAATGCGCCGCTGGTTCCTTGTTTTAGCGGTGCGATGTGTACTGGCCACACTTCTGTGTTTTAAGAGCGGAGGAAGAAAGTAGAGGCTTTTCAATGAAAAAAACACATTTCCACATAAAATAAAATTAAACCACTGCTGTTCAAAGGTCCAGAGGCTCAGATAAAGGACTTCCGAGCCTAGAAACACTCGGACGTGCCTCCAGGCAAATAAAAAAACACATTTCGCATTGCCTAGCGCATTCGCAGTCCAAACTCTCTGGGCGTGATTTACAGAGACGCTGAGTACAGACAGACGGGGGTGGAACTGCATTTGCATTTCTTTTTTCCATCTGACGTCAATAAG
>JAVJIX010000328.1:475000-485847 GCA_036785185.1 Paratrypauchen microcephalus
ATGGTAACTGCGGGACATCCATGCACAAACCCCCAGTGAGAGTGCGGATTATTGTGCGCTCAAGAACTTTGCACGACCAAAAGAACCAAACATCAACTTGAATTTAAAGCTGCACTCTGTAACTTTTCCGCTTTTCTCCATGGAGATGTCATTCGTTTGTCTGGAATGTTCCACGGTATGGCATTAAACCAAAGCGAGTTCCAGGTCAGATCTGTGGAGAGGCGCCCTGTTCACAGAAGGAACACAAACAGAATGGATGTGTTTAAAGTCATACTACGGAACATTCCAGGCAAAGCAAGAACATCTCCATGGAGATAAAAGGTTGTGTAGTGCACCTTTAAGGGGAAACACTTTTGAATTTTTCTTTTTGACAGAGTTTTTTTGTTGTTGTTGTAGTTTTTCTTCATTTAAAGCTGCACTATGTAACTTTTTCTATTGGGCTAAACCAGGACTAAACCAGGTCTAAACCAGGTCTAAACCAAGACTAAAACCAGGACTAAACCAGGTCTAAACCAGGTCTAAACCAGGTCTAAACCAGGACTAAACCAGGTCTAAACCAGGACTAAAACCAGGACTAAACCAGGTCTAAACCAGGACTAAACCAGGTCTAAACTAGGACTAAACCAGGTCTAAACCAGGACTAAACCAGGTCTAAACCAGGACTAAACCAGGTCTAAACTAGGACTAAACCAGGTCTAAACCAGGACTAAACCAGGTCTAAACTAGGACTAAACCAGGTCTAAACCAGGACTAAACCAGGTCTAAACCAGGACTAAACCAGGTCTAAACTAGGACTAAACCAGGACTAAACCAGGACTAAACCAGGTCTAAACCAGGACTAAAACCAGGACTAAACCAGGTCTAAACCAGGACTAAACCAGGTCTAAACTAGGACTAAACCAGGTCTAAACCAGGACTAAACCAGGTCTAAACCAGGACTAAACCAGGTCTAAACTAGGACTAAACCAGGTCTAAACCAGGACTAAACCAGGTCTAAACTAGGACTAAACCAGGTCTAAACCAGGACTAAACCAGGTCTAAACCAGGACTAAACCAGGTCTAAACTAGGACTAAACCAGGTCTAAACCAGGACTAAACCAGGACTAAACCAGGACTAAACCAGGTCTAAACCAGGACTAAACTAGGACTAAACCAGGTCTAAACCAGGTCTAAACTAGGACTAAACCAGGTCTAAACCAGGACTAAACCAGGTCTAAACCAGGACTAAACCAGGTCTAAACTAGGACTAAACCAGGTCTAAACCAGGACTAAACCAGGTCTAAACTAGGACTAAACCAGGTCTAAACCAGGACTAAACCAGGTCTAAACTAGGACTAAACCAGGTCTAAACCAGGACTAAACCAGGTCTAAACCAGGACTAAACCAGGTCTAAACTAGGACTAAACCAGGACTAAACCAGGACTAAACCAGGTCTAAACCAGGACTAAAACCAGGACTAAACCAGGTCTAAACCAGGACTAAACCAGGTCTAAACTAGGACTAAACCAGGTCTAAACCAGGACTAAACCAGGTCTAAACCAGGACTAAACCAGGTCTAAACTAGGACTAAACCAGGTCTAAACCAGGACTAAACCAGGTCTAAACTAGGACTAAACCAGGTCTAAACCAGGACTAAACCAGGTCTAAACCAGGACTAAACCAGGTCTAAACTAGGACTAAACCAGGTCTAAACCAGGACTAAACCAGGACTAAACCAGGACTAAACCAGGTCTAAACTAGGACTAAACTAGGACTAAACCAGGTCTAAACCAGGTCTAAACTAGGACTAAACCAGGTCTAAACCAGGACTAAACCAGGTCTAAACCAGGACTAAACCAGGTCTAAACTAGGACTAAACCAGGTCTAAACCAGCACTAAACCAGGTCTAAACTAGGACTAAACCAGGTCAAAACCAGGACTAAACCAGGACTAAACCAGGACTAAACCAGGTCTAAACTAGGACTAAACCAGGACTAAACCAGGACTAAACCAGGTCTAAACTAGGACTAAACCAGGTCTAAACCAGGACTAAACCAGGACTAAACCAGGTCTAAACTAGGACTAAACCAGGTCTAAACTAGGACTAAACCAGGTCTAAACTAGAACTAAACCGGGTCTAAACTAGGACTAAACCAGGTCTAAACTAGGACTAAACCAGGTCTAAACTAGAACTAAACCGGGTCTAAACTAGGACTAAACCAGGTCTAAACTAGGACTAAACCAGATCTAAACCAGGTCTAAACCAGGACTAAACCAGGTCTAAACCAGGTCTAAACCAGTTCTAAACCAGGACTAAACCAGGACTAAACCAGGTCTAAACCAGGACTAAACATTCCAGGCAAAGCACTATGATCGCTTTGGTGATTAACAACATTTTACTGCCAAACAGAAAAAAATTCGATTACTCAGGTACAATTATTAGGTAGTGCGAGGTTAGCATGCTAGTGTCAGAAGCTCTGGAGGAACTCTGGGGGAACTCCGGGGGAACTCCGGGGGAACTCCGGAGGAACTCTGGGGGAACTCTGGAGGAACTCTGGAGGAACTCTGGGGGAACTCCGGGGGAACTCTGGGGAAACTCTGGAGGAACTCTGGAGGAACTCTGGAGGAACTCTGGGAGAACTCTGGTGGAACTCTGGGGGAACTCTGGAGGAACTCTGGGGGAACTCTGGAGGAACTCTGGGAGAACTCTGGTGGAACTCTGGGGGAACTCTGGGGGAACTCTGGGGGAACTCTGGAGGAACTCTGGGGGAACTCTGGAGGAACTCTGGGGGAACTCTGGAGGAACTCTGGGGGAACTCCGGGGGAACTCTGGGGGAACTCTGGAGGAACTCTGGGGGAACTCTGGAGGAACTCTGGGGGAACTCCGGGGGAACTCTGGGGAAACTCTGGAGGAACTCTGGAGGAACTCTGGGGGAACTCTGGAGGAACTCTGGGGGAACTCCGGGGGAACTCCGGGGAAACTCCGGGGGAACTCTGGGGAAACTCTGGAGGAACTCTGGAGGAACTCTGGAGGAACTCTGGGGGAACTGTGGAGGACCTCGGGGGGACCTCGGGGGGAAGTCGGGGGGAACTCCGGGGAAACTCCGGAGGAACTCTGGAGGAACTCTGGGGGAACTCTGGAGGAACTCTGGGGGAACTCTGGGGGAACTCTGGGGGAACTCTGGGAGAACTCTGGGGGAACTCTGGGGGAACTCTGGTGGAACTCTGGGGGAACTCTGGGGGAACTCTGGGGGAACTCTGGAGGAACTCTGGAGGAACTCTGGGGGAACTCTGGGGGAACTCTGGGGGAACTCTGGAGGAACTCTGGGGGAACTCTGGGGGGGCTCTGGGGGAACTCCGGGGGAACTCCGGGGAAACTCTGGGGGAACTCTGGAGGAACTCCGGAGGAACTCCGGGGGAACTCTGGGGGAACTCTGGGGGAACTCTGGAGGAACTGTGGGGGAACTCTGGAGGAACTCTGGAGGAACTCCGGGGGAACTCTGGAGGAACTCTGGGGGAACTCTGGGGGAACTCTGGGGGAACTCTGGGGGAACTCTGGGGGAACTCTCTGTGAACTCTTTCAAAGGCGTCACTCGTGTTTTCCACATGTAAAACGGTAAAAATCTCACAGACGTGAAGTGGAATGAGGCGGTTTATGACGTAACGCTCACAAAGGGCCAGGCTCGCCCCGGCGTTACTGTTGGGACCGTCGTTGTGGCGATGGCGACGTGACCTTCACGTGACCTTTCACATTTGACTCAAAATCTGAACAGGAACCTGGGTTACGCCCTCTGACCTCCGACATGTCGCCAACAATTAGACCATAAATAAAAACCCTCTTTGTTCAGACGATCTCCTGTGATTTTCACATTAAACAGAAGAACTTTGTTTTCTATTCCAAGTGTCCTGGTTTAGTCCTGTTCCAGTCCTGGTTTAGACCTGGAATAGTCCTGGTTTAGACCTGGAATAGTCCTGGTTTAGTCCTGTTCCAGTCCTGGTTTAGACCTGGAATAGTCCTGGTTTAGACCTGTTCCAGTCCTGGTTTAGACCTGGAATAGTCCTGGTTTAGACCTGGAATAGTCGTGGTTTAGACCTGGAATAGTCCTGGTTTTAAGGGCTTAGAACGAGGCAAAAAGTCCAGGCAGAATTCAGTGAAGTCCTGTACAAGTCCAGATTCTCCTCAGAACGGCTGATTTAACTGAAAATAAGCGGGTTACAGATTTCACTTTTCACATGTCCACGAGACCAAGAGTTCTCTTTTATCAGAAACTAGACAAGCAGAAATTAAAAAAAAAAAAAAGTAAAGCCCCATCAGCCCCTCGGAACAGGAACAGATTCAAATACTAACAGAAACTTTCTTAATGAATTATCTGATTTTATTGCGGACTGTGACAGAAAGAACTTTACTTGTTGGTGATTTTAACGTCCGTCCAAACCTTTAGTGAGGGACTTTTTAGATCTGATCAGTGGTTTTAATGTTCCGGGTTCTCCTCAGATTCATGGTCAGACTCTGGATCCCGTCGTAGGGTCTGATTATGGACAGTGTTTTAGTCGGTGATGCAGTATTGATCTTTTTTAATTTGATTTTATGTTAGATGATTGTATAAGCCCTGCCTCAGGTGGAGGAGTTCAAGTATGTCGGGGTCTTGTTCTCGAGTGAGGGGAGGATGGAGCGTGAGATTGACAGGCGGATCGGTGCGGCGTCGGCAGTGATGCGGTCGCTGTACCGGACCGTTGTGGTGAAGAGGGAGCTGAGCCGAAAGGCAAAGCTCTCGATTTACCGTCGATCTACGTTCCTCCCCTCACCTATGGTCATGAGCTCTGGGTAATGACCGAAAGGACGAAGAAGAAGAAGTGACTTTATTGATCTCACACTGGAGAAATTCTTCTCTGCATTTAACCCATCCTATATATATATATATATACATATATATATATACTGTATATATATTACTGCGCCCGGGGACCATCTCCATGATCTTCTTGCTTCAGTTTGTTCAGGACCTCAGCTCGAGGATTTTACCTGGAGCATGTTTGGGTTGATGGGGGAAACCGGAGTGCCCGGAGGAAACCCACCCAGACACGGGGAGAACATGCAAACTCCACACAGAAAGGTCCAGGCGACCCAGGGATCGAACCCGGAACCTTCTTGCTGTGAAGCAAGAGCGCTAACCACTCAGCCACTGTGCCGCCAAATGAGATCACCGATACAAGCGGCCGAAATGAGTTTTCTCCACAGAGTGGCTGGACGCTCCCTTAGAGATAGGGGGAGGAGTAGATTTGGTTTAGTCCTGGTTTAGTCCTGGTTTAGTCCTCATTCAGTTCTGGTTTAGTCCTGGTTTAGTTCTTATTTAGTCCCAGTTTAGACCTGGTTTAGTCCCAGTTTAGACCTGGTTTAGACCCAGTTTAGTCCTGGTTTAGTTCCAGTTTAGACCTGGTCTGGCTGGGGCGTCTGTTCTGGACTCCTCCCTCAGGAGGTGTTCCGGGCACGTCCCACCGGGAGGAGGCCCCGGGGAAGACCCAGGACACGCTGGAGGGACTATGTCTCCCGGCTGGCCTGGGAACACCTTGGGGTCCCCCCGGAGGAGCTGGAGGAAGTGTCCGGGGTGAAGGAAGTCTGGGAGTCCCTGTTTAGACTGTTGCCCCGGCGACCCGACCCCGGATAAGAGGAAGAACATGGATGGATGAAGTTCATACTTTACTGCTGGAATGTCTGACGTTTATTTTTAGCACATTTAATTTGAGGTAACGTCCAAAGCCTGAGCAAAGCTAAAGCACAAAAACTGTGAGGAATATTTAGAAATCAAAAAAAGCATAATTTGATGCTTTACTTGTTTTAAAAAATGCTGCAAAATACTGTTTACTCTTAAAGTACATTATTAAAGTACTTCAGTAGTACATTTTTTTCATGTGATACTTTTACTTTTGCTGGAGTAAACTTTAGCCCCGCCTCTGTGACCCGAGTCCGCAGTATCTGTGTTCTGACGTTCCTTTCTCGTTCCTCCTCAGCTCCACGATGTTCCAGCTGCTCCAGGGACCCCGCGCCCGCAGAACCGCCCGCCTGGTCTCCAAAGACGGCCGCTGCAACATCGAGTACGACCACGGCGCCCGCCTCACCCTCCTCATGGACATGTGGACCACCGTCGTCGAAATCCGCTGGAGATTCGCCCTCCTCCTCTTTGTCACCTCCTTCACGGGCAGCTGGTTCTTCTTCAGCCTGCTGTGGTACTGGATCGCCAAGAGCAACGGAGACCTCGCCGGCCAAAACCGCACGATCGGACATGTTAAATGTGTAGACAACATCCACGGACTGACCACGGCTTTTCTATACTCCTTGGAAACTCAAACTACGATCGGATACGGAGGACGAGCTTTGACTGGCAGCTGCCCCGGGACCGTAGCCCTCATCATGGTCCAATCTCTCGTAGGTGTCTTCATCAACTGCTTCATGTGCGGCGTGATCTTAGCCAAAATCTCACTCCCGAAGAAGCGTGCGAAAACCGTGACTTTCAGCGATACGGCGGTGATTTGCTTGAAAAATGGCCGCCTCTGCCTCCTGATCCGAGTAGCAAACCTTCGGAAAACTCTGCTAATCAAGAGTCACATTTACGGAAAACTTGTACGGACTTCGTTAACGCCGGACGGAGAGGCGGTCATTCTGGACCAGGTGGACGTAGAATTCGCGGTTGATGCAGGAAAGGATAACTTGTTTTTCGTTTGCCCGTTGACGCTGTACCACGTGATTGACAGGTCCAGCCCTTTTTACGAACTTTCCTCAGACAGCCTCCCACAGCAGGACTTCGAGCTGGTTGTTTTTCTCGATGGAACCGCCGAATCGACAAGCTCTTCCTGTCAGGTGCGCACCTCCTACGTCCCTCAGGAGGTCCAGTGGGGGCACACCTTCCTGCCGATCATCTCCAAAACCAAAACGGGGAAGTACTGCGTGGATTTTTCAAACTTTTCCAGGAGCGTTCCGGTGAGCACGCCCCACTGCTTCCTCTGCTTCAGCGCCGAAGTGGAGCAGACGAACACCGACTGTCCGCGCCAACAGAACCTCAACAACCACACCAAAGTGGGCATCGACAACCTGGGATTTCAGGTGATCGACGTGGACACAGAAACAGCCGACATGACCAAGATGTGACCATAGAGCCTTTATATCAGGGGTGTCAAACATGCGGCCCGGGGGCCAGATCCGGCCCTCCAAGACCTTTAATCTGGCCCTCGGCTGATTTTCTATTAAAATATTTAAATTCTCTATTAAAATATTGGTAATTTTGTGCACCTCTTTTTCTGTGCAGTTTAGCATGGCAGCTTCTCCAGCGCCTCTGTACGTGGCCCCTCCCACCAGCGCCTCTGTACGTGCCCCCTCCCACCAGCGCCTCTGTACGTGGCCCCTCCCACCAGAGCAGCACAAATGAAGACTCGCCTCTTTCCAAACGCTCTTAAAGGACCATCGTTTTGACTGTCGACCGTGACACCCTCATCAGCAAAATGTCAAAAATGAGAAAAGTGGACGTCGAGTGCAGGATTTTCCAAGAAAAATTGACTAATTCCTGTTTGTTCAGGAGGTGAATGGGAAACCTGTACGCTCGGTGTGTTTGCAACAAGTGGCGGTGCTCAAGAATATAATCTTAAACGCCGCTACGAGACACGGCGTTTCCAACAATACAAGAACTTGAACGGAGAATTGAGAAGACAGAAGATAAACACATTATTGCTGGACTGAAGAAACAGCAGATTTGTGTTTCTCTGCACAAATATTTGGACTTATTGATATTTTTGGGGTATATTTCAATCAATCAATCAATCAAATATTTATAAGGCGCTTTTCATACAAAATTGTAGCACAAAGCGCCTTACAGTGGTCAAGGATTAGCAGATTGACCTTTATTGATCTCGCACAGGAGAAGTTGTTTCTATATTTGACCCGGGGACCATCCCCATGATTCTGTTTTGTTATTTATGCTTTGGTCAGGCCCTAAGCTGGAGGATTTTACCTATGGCGCATGTTTAGGTTGGTGGGGGAAACCGGAGTACCCGGAGGAAACCCACCCAGACACGGGGAGAACATGCAAACTCCACACAGAAAGGCCCGGGCAACCGGAACCTTCTTGCTGTGAAGCATGAGTGCTAGCCACTCAGCCACCGTGCCGCCAGGAAAAAAAAAAAAAAAAAAAAACAGAACAGGAACAGCAACAACAACAGCAACAACAACAACAGCAGCAACAGCAACATTTGCCATGAGTTTTCTGATCCGGCCCCTTTGGGATCAAAGTAGGTTGGTTACGGCTCCCGGACCAGAATGAGTTTGACACTCCTGATTTATATAAAAGGATACAGCTAACTCGCTCGCCGCCACGTTCCAAAAGGAAGTGAGCACTTCTGGTTCCATCGACTCCGGCTGCGGTTGACTTCACATTGTGGAACTGTCTCTCTGTACCTGCTGCTGCTGCTGAGCCTCGTCATTTTGGTCTTAAAATGTTCGTGTGAACCCGCTCTACATGATCCTGAGGTTTTTATTTCACCATTTTGTCCGTAAATAAATTCCTGATGTGGAACTCGGCTCCAAATTCTCCCCTGTAACCGCCGGCCTCGATGAGCTTCATTTGACTGGAGCTGAACGCTGTGGTGACGTCACACTCGCTCAGAACACTTCTTTAAACAGTCTGTGGGCCGTCTCTGTTCTGATTTGTGCTGTCAGGCAATTTAAAAAATTAATACAGTGTATCTCACCTTACGAAAGACCCAACAAACAAACAAGTTACGAAACACGAAATCTCAAAAATTCAAATAATGCGCGCTCAGCCACACACATTATAAGATAAGATAAGATAAGACTTTATTGATCTCACACACGAGAAATTTACTTGTCACAGTAGCTCCAGGTAGGGACAGTTTGAACAAGAAGACAAGTGCATGCAGGCAAAAAAAGGCATAAAGACAGGTGATAATAATAATTAAAAAAAAATAAGTAATAAATCAAATAATAATAATAGTAGTGATAATAATAAAAAACAGTGACCGGGAGAGTATTGAAAAAAATTGGAAAAACTATATTGCACGATACGCTTTACGCTTTTATACGCTTTTCTCAGACTGGATTTAAACTTTTCTCACATTTGTCTCTCGTTTAAACACTCAAACTTTCATAGATTTTCAACAAAATTATTAATAGTGAAGTGTGGGGGGAAGGGGGAGGGGGGAGAAGACTGCGCTCTGACACGTGTGATAGCGCACATGACCCGGCGCGGGGCTGACAGTCTAGACCTGGACTAAACCTGGACTAAACCAGGACTAAACCAGGACTAAACCAGGACTAGACCTGGACTAAACCAGGACTGGACCAGGACTAGACCTGGACTAAACCAGGACTGGACCAGGACTAGACCTGGACTAAACCAGGACTAGACCTGGACTAAACCAGGACTGGACCAGGACTAAACCTGGACTAAACCAGGACTAAACCTGGACTAAACCAGGACTGGACCAGGACTAGACCTGGACTAAACCAGGACTAAACCAGGACTAAACCAGGACTAAACCAGGACTGGACCAGGACTAGACCTGGACTAAACCAGGACTAAACCTGGACTAAACCAGGACTGGACCAGGACTAAACCAGGACTAAACCAGGACTAAACCTGGACTAAACCTGGACTAAACCTGGACTAGACCAGGACTAAACCAGGACTAAACCTGGACTAAACCAGGACTGGACCAGGACTAAACCAGGACTAAACCAGGACTAAACCTGGACTAAACCAAGACTAGACCTGGACTAAACCAGGACTAAACCAGGACTAAACCTGGACTAAACCAGGACTAAACCTGGACTAAACCAGGACTAAACCAGGACTAAACCTGGACTAAACCAGGACTAAACCTGGACTAAACCAGGACTAAACCAGGACTAAACCAGGACTAAACCAGGACTAAACCAGGACTAGACCTGGACTAAACCAGGACTAAACCTGGACTAAACCAGGACTAAACCAGGACTAAACCAGGACTAAACCAGGACTAAACCAGGACTAAACCTGGACTAAACCAGGACTAAACCTGGACTAAACCAGGACTGGACCAGGACTAAACCAGGACTAAACCAGGACTAAACCTGGACTAAACCTGGACTAAACCTGGACTAGACCAGGACTAAACCAGGACTAAACCTGGACTAAACCAGGACTGGACCAGGACTAAACCAGGACTAAACCAGGACTAAACCTGGACTAAACCAGGACTAGACCAGGACTAAACCAGGACTAAACCAGGACTAAACCTGGACTAAACCAGGACTAGACCAGGACTAAACCAGGACTGGACCAGGACTAAACCTGGACTAAACCAGGACTAGACCTGGACTAAACCAGGACTAAACCAGGACTAAACCAGGACTAAACTTGTGCTAAACCAGGACTAAACCAGGACTGGTCCAGGACTAAACCTGGACTAAACCAGGACTAAACCAGGACTAAACCAGGACTAAACCAGGACTGGACCAGGACTAAACCTGGACTAAACCAGGACTAAACCTGGACTAAACCAGGACTAAACCTGGACTAAACCAGGACTAAACCAGGACTAAACCTGGACTAAACCTGGACTAAACCAGGACTAAACCAGGACTAAACCAGGACTAAACCTGGACTAAACCAGGACTAAACCAGGACTAAACCAGGACTAAACCAGGACTAAACCTGGACTAAACCAGGACTAAACCAGGACTAAACCAGGACTAAACCAGGACTGGACCAGGACTAGACCTGGACTAAACCAGGACTAAACCTGGACTAAACCAGGACTAAACCAGGACTAAACCAGGACTAAACCAGGACTGGACCAGGACTAGACCTGGACTAAAACCA
>JAVJIX010000401.1:0-17500 GCA_036785185.1 Paratrypauchen microcephalus
CAGCTGGTGCTGCTGCTGCTGCTGTAACAGCAACAGCAACAGCGGCTGGCAGGCAGCGGCTGATGCAACAGCAGCAACAACAACTGCTGCTGCTGGCAACAGCGGCAGCTTGCTGCTGCTGGCTGTGGCAGCAACAGCAGCAGCAGCGAACGCTGGCGGCGTTAACAGCAGCAGCAGCAGCGAAGCAGCGAGCAGCAACAGCAGCAACAGCTGATTGGCACCAGCAACAGCGGCAACGCTGCTGCTGCTTGATGCTGCAGTGCTGCTGCTGCTTAGTAACAACAACAGCTGCTGCTGGCAACAGCGGCAACAGCGTAATGCGGGTTCTTTGCTGTAACAGCAGCAACCTTGAGCTGCTGCTGGCAACAGCAGCAGCAGCAGCAACAGCAACAGCAGCAACAACAGCGGCAACAGCAGCGGCAACAGCAACAGCAGCAACTAGCGAGCAACAGCTGCTGACGGCAACAGCGGCAACAACAGCGGCAATGACAGCGGCGGCAACAGCGGTAACGGCTGTAACCAGCGAGCGAAGGCTGGTAACAGCAAACAACAACAGCAGCGAGCAGCGGCAGCGGCAGCAGCAGCAGCGGCAGCAGCGGCAGCGGCAACAGCAACTTGAGCAGCGGCAGCGTGGCCAGCAGCCAGCAGCAATGACAACCGCGACGCTGTTTAACAACAGCGGCAACAGCAACAGCAGCAACAACAACAGCTGGTACAGCAACCAACCCAGGCAACAGCAACAGCCGCAACAGCAGCGGCAGCCGAGCAGCAGCAGCGGCGAAAGCGGTAGCCCGGCAACTGAGCAGCAGCAGCAGCACCAGCAGCAGCAACAAGCAACAGCGGCTGCTGACTGGCTGCTGGCAACAACAACAGCAGCAACAGCAACAACAACAACAACAAATTCTGCTGCTGCTGCTGTAACAGCAGCAACAGCAGCAACAACAGCGGTAACAGCAACAGCAACGGCAACAACAGCGAGCAACGGCAACAGCTGCTGCAAACAGCAGCAGCAGCTGCTGCTGTAACAGCAGCGGCTGACGGCAACAACTTATGACAGCAACCAGCAGCAGCAACAAGCAGCGCTAACAGCAACAGCAACAGCAACAACCAATGACGGCGAGCAACAACAACAACAGCAACAACCAGCAGCAAGCAATGACAACAATGACGTGACAACAATGACAACAACAAGCCCGGCAACTGGCAACCCCGGCTGACGGCAACAGCAGCAGCAATGACAGCGACAGCCGAACAGCGAACAACGGCAACAACAACCAACAGTAGCAATGGCCGGCTGACAGCAATGACAACAACAACCAACAACAACCAACGAAAGCGGCAGCCAATGACAACAACAACAACAACAAGCGAGCAAACAACAGCGAACCAGTAATAATGACAACAACCCGAACAACCAACAACTAACCAACAGTTTCTTATGACAACGAACAACGGAACAACTGACAATAGCAGCGGCCAGGCGAAGACAGAGCAACCTTGAGCAACGAAAACGAGCAATGACAACAACAGCTGACAGCAATAATGACAACAACAAGCAATATGACAACAACCCGAAGCGAGCGAAACCATCGTTCACTGTAACTAATAATAACAATAATAACTAATATATATATATGTAATAATGACAGTAACTAAATAACTCTTTCTTTCTTTCTCTCTGTAATGTAACAATAACAATATGCTTAATGACAATAATGACATGCTCTTAACTAATAACAACGTAATGACAGCGAACAACAATGACTGGCAACTAGTAGTAACAATATATATATATGTAAATATGTAATAATAACAACAACAATAATAACAATATGGCTGCCATCACTCTCTCTTGCCGTCTCTCTTTCTTAATATGCTCTTAATGCCGTCTCTTAATATATATAATATATATATAATAACCCTTTCTTAATGACGACAACAATAATAACAGCAATAATATATGACAGCCGAACAAGCGTATATATATGCTCTTCTTTCTTCTCTTCTGCTATAATGTAACCAGCAATAATAATACTCTTTCTCTGCTCTTTCTCATAATATATGTAACCATATGCTCTCCTCTTCTGCTTTCTTAACAATGCTATGGCAACAATGACAGCAATATGACAACAACAGCGGCCAACAACAACAGCGGCAAACATGGCAACCCAGCAACAACAGCAGCAACAGCAACTAACTAACAGCGGCAACAACAACAACAATGACAACAACAGCAACAACAGCAGCAACTGTAATGACAACAATAACGGTTCAACAACCAACTGTGATTAACAAGCAACAACAACAACTAAACTAACAACAGCAACAACAGCTGACAACAATGACAACAACAACAGCAACAACAACAATGACAAGCAAAACAATGACAACAACAACAACAGTACTGAAAAGCGGCAACAACAACCAACAACAACAACAACAACAATAATGTAATATATAGCAACAACAACAACAGTATGACAACAACAACAGTAATGACAGCAACTAATGACAACAACAACAACGCTAATAACAACAACAACTATTGTAATGTAATAGCTAAACAACAACAATATATACAACCAACGAACAATGACAACAACAACAACAAGCAACAAGCTGTTAATGATTATAATGACAACAACAACAACCAACAACAACAATAACAACAATAACAATATTAACAAACAAATAGCAACCTATAATAACTAATATAACAATATACTCTATGGTTATATATATGATCTCTTAGCTCTCTTATATGAGTTAACAACAACACTTGATGCATAACAACAACAACAAACAACAGCAACAACCTTGGCAACAACAACAATAGCATTGATGCTGCTTGAACAGCTGGTTAACGGTTGAAACAACAACTTAGCGGTGTAACAACAACAACAACAATTTCTCTTGAGTGCTGCTTTCTTTCTTTCTCGCAACAATAGCAACAGCAATGATTAACAGCGAAACAACAGTTTAACGGTTGCAGCAATAATAGCAACAGACAGCGATTAACAACAACAACAGCAACGATTAACAACAATAACAGCGAGTGCTGCTGCTGCTGCTGCTGCTTTAACAACAACAACAACAACAGCGGCAACAACAACAACAATAACATGCTACTCTTTCCTGCTGTAGCAACAACAACAACAACAGCAACAACAACAGCAATAGCAGCGGCAATTAACAGCAACAACAGCAGCAGCAACAGCAACAGCAACGGCAACAGCAACCTTGTGACAGTGTAGCAACAACAGCAACAGTGCTGCTCTGCTGGTTGCTGTCAACAACAGCCTTGATTAACAACAACAGCAACAATTAATAGCAACAACAACAGCAGTTTGCTGCTGCTTGAACAACAGCAACAACAACAACAAATTTCTGCTTAGCGGTGCTTCAACAACAATAACATATGACAGCTGCTGCTGCTTAAACCACTGCTGCCTTTCTCTTTCTGCTTGATGCTGCCATGATGCTGCTGCTCTTAGCGGTGGTACCTTAGCAACAGCGAGCAACAACAGCAATAGCCAGCGGTGCTGCGGTGCTGCTGCTCAGGTGCTGCTGTAACCTTGGCTGGTCTTTCAACCCGAGCAACAGTTGGCTGTCAGCAACAATATGTAACAATTTCTGCCTTGATGCTGCTCTTTCTTTGCTTAATTTCCTGATGCTGCTGCTGTAACAGTGCTGCTCTAACAACAACAGCAACAACAACAGGCTATAGCAACGGTGCTGCTTAAACAATAACAACAATTTCTGCTGTAGTCACTACTCACTGCTTATGCTGTTCTCTTTCTCTGCTTGATGCTTCTGTCTTTCTCTTTCTTATGATTAACAAACAATACTTCTGCTCTTCTCATGATGCTACTAGTCACTCTTTCTGCTGCTCTCTTCCTCTCTCTGATTTCCTCTGCTGCTTCTGCTCTTCAAGCTGCTGCTTTCAGCAACAACTCTCTTTCTCTTAACAACTCTATAGCAACCCTGCTCTGCTGCTGCTGCTGGCAATGACAACAAACAAACAAATAGCAATATAGCAACAGCATATACTCATAACAACAACAGCAGCAACTCTGCTTTCTTTCTCCTAGCAGCTCTTTCTTTCACTTAACAACTAGCTCTCCTTCTCTTTCTCTCTCCTGCTGTCCTCTGCTCACTGCTGTAATAACAACCTTCTTTCTTTCTTAATATATAGCAAACAACCAACAATATATACTTCTCTGCTCTCTAAGCAACTCTCTCTTTCTTTCTGCTTCTGCTCTTAACAACAAACAACAACAACAACAAGCAAGCAACAACCAGCTACTACTGCAATACTACAATTACTGCTACTGCAATACTACTACTACTGCTACTACTACTACTAACGCAATTAACTGCTACTGCTACTGCTACTACTACTACTACTACTACTGCTACTACTACTGCTACTGCTACTGCTACTACTACTGCTACTACTACTACTACTACTACTACTACTGCTACTACTACTACTGCTACTGCTGGTCTGAGTACAGATGTAATATTTATACATATGTATAGATGAAATATAAAGATATAGATGTAGGTATAGAGTTGGTGTGTAGTGTGTTTCTATAGAGTCATACATGTATATTTGTATACAAGTGTACAAACATACATGTATGTTTGTACACTTGTATGTTTGTACACACATGTATAGATACATGGAGAATATCTGGTGTTGTACTTCCTGTTTCAGTGACGAGCCGGTGGCGGACATCGAGGGTCACTCTGACAGAGTTCCCCGTGTGGCCTGGCACCCTTCAGGACGCTTCCTGGGAACCACATGGTAACAGGGACAAGACTAACACTACACACCTCACACTTTGACTGACGACATGTGCAGTATCGCACAATTATTACCTCACACTTATCGCACAATTCTAACCTCACAATCAATATCTCACAATGATATAAATGTGTCATTTAAAGTAAAAGGGTAATTGGAATTCTAAGTTAAAGCAGGACTCGCGTGGCCTTTGAGTTTCAGGGTTTCTGCTCGTCCAGTTTCAGCTGGAGGAAGTGGAGGCGGGGCCACGTGCACATTTGGCCCAAACTATTAACTTTCTTTAAAATGTTTTTAATGTTCCAATATCATGGCAACAGTGGCACGGGTGCTTCTCACAGGCCAACCCATAATACTCCAAAAAAAAATCAGTTTATTACAGTGAGGACGGCTGTGTAGTATATGTTATAACACTGTTATAATCGTGTTTATTACAGTTAGGACGGCTGTGTAGTATGTTATAACACTGTTATAATCATGTTTATTACAGTTAGGACGGCTGTGTAGTATGTTATAACACTGTTATAATCATGTTTATTACAGTTAGGACGGCTGTGTAGCATGTGCTATAACGCTGTTATAATCGTGTTTATTACAGTTGGGACGGCTGTGTAGCATGTGTTATAACACTGTTATAATCGTGTTTATTACAGTTGGGACGGCTGTGTAGCATGTGTTATAACACTGTTATAATCGTGTTTATTACAGTTGGGACGGCTGTGTAGTATGTTATAACACTGTTATAATCGTGTTTATTACAGTTAGGACGGCTGTGTAGTATGTTATAACGCTGTTATAATCGTGTTTATTACAGTTGGGACGGCTGTGTAGCATGTGTTATAGCGCTGTTATAATCGTGTTTATTACAGTGAGGACGGCTGTGTAGTATATGTTATAACACTGTTATAATCGTGTTTATTACAGTGAGGACGGCTGTGTAGTATATGTTATAACACTGTTATAATCGTGTTTATTACGGTTAGGACGGCTGTGTAGTATGTGTCATAACGCTGTTATAATCGTGTTTATTACAGTTAGGACGGCTGTGTAGTATGTTATAACACTGTTATAATCGTGTTTATTACAGTGAGGACGGCTGTGTAGTATGTTATAACACTGTTATAATCGTGTTTATTACAGTTAGGACGGCTGTGTAGTATGTTATAACATTGTTATAATCGTGTTTATTACAGTTAGGACGGCTGTGTAGTATGTGTTATAACGCTGTTATAATCGTGTTTATTACAGTTAGGACGGCTGTGTAGTATGTTATAACACTGTTATAATCGTGTTTATTACAGTTGGGACGGCTGTGTAGCATGTGTTATAGCGCTGTTATAATCGTGTTTATTACAGTTGGGACGGCTGTGTAGTATGTGTTATAACGCTGTTATAATCGTGTTTATTACAGTTGGGACGACTGTGTAGTATGTGTTATAACGCTGTTATAATCGTGTTTATTACAGTTGGGACGGCTGTGTAGCATGTGTTATAGCGCTGTTATAATCGTGTTTATTACAGTTAGGACGGCTGTGTAGTATGTTATAAAACTGTTATAATCGTGTTTATTACAGTTGGGACGGCTGTGTAGTATGTTATAAAACTGTTATAATCGTGTTTATTACAGTTGGGACGGCTGTGTAGCATGTGTTATAACGCTGTTATAATCGTGTTTATTACAGTTGGGACGGCTGTGTAGCATGTGTTATAGCGCTGTTATAATCGTGTTTATTACAGTGAGGACGGCTGTGTAGTATATGTTATAACACTGTTATAATCGTGTTTATTACAGTGAGGACGGCTGTGTAGTATATGTTATAACACTGTTATAATCGTGTTTATTACAGTTAGGATGGCTGTGTAGTATGTGTTATAACACTGTTATAATCGTGTTTATTACAGTTAGGACGGCTGTGTAGTATGTTATAAAACTGTTATAATCGTGTTTATTACAGTTGGGACGGCTGTGTAGCATGTGTTATAGCGCTGTTATAATCGTGTTTATTACAGTGAGGACGGCTGTGTAGTATATGTTATAACACTGTTATAATCGTGTTTATTACAGTGAGGACGGCTGTGTAGTATATGTTATAACACTGTTATAATCGTGTTTATTACAGTTAGGACGGCTGTATAGTATGTGTCATAACGCTGTTATAATCGTGTTTATTACAGTTAGGATGGCTGTGTAGTATGTTATAGCGCTGTTATAATCGTGTTTATTACAGTTGGGACGGCTGTGTAGTATAACACTGTTATAATCGTGTTTATTACAGTTAGGACGGCTGTGTAGTATGTTATAACATTGTTATAATCGTGTTTATTACAGTTAGGATGGCTGTGTAGTATGTTATAACACTGTTATAATCGTGTTTATTACAGTTAGGACGGCTGTGTAGTATGTTATAACGCTGTTATAATCGTGTTTATTACAGTTAGGACGGCTGTGTAGCATGTGTTATAACACTGTTATAATCGTGTTTATTACAGTTAGGATGGCTGTGTAGTATGTTATAGCGCTGTTATAATCGTGTTTATTACAGTTAGGACGGCTGTGTAGTATGTGTTATAACCGTGTTTATTACAGTTAGGACGGCTGTGTAGTATGTTATAACACTGTTATAATCGTGTTTATTACAGTTGGGACGGCTGTGTAGCATGTGTTATAACGCTGTTATAATCGTGTTTATTACAGTTGGGACGGCTGTGTAGCATGTGTTATAACACTGTTATAATCGTGTTTATTACAGTTGGGACGGCTGTGTAGTATGTTATAACACTGTTATAATCGTGTTTATTACAGTTAGGACGGCTGTGTAGTATGTTATAACACTGTTATAATCGTGTTTATTACAGTTGGGACGGCTGTGTAGCATGTGTTATAGCGCTGTTATAATCGTGTTTATTACGGTTAGGACGGCTGTGTAGTATGTGTCATAACGCTGTTATAATCGTGTTTATTACAGTTAGGACGGCTGTGTAGTATGTTATAGCGCTGTTATAATCGTGTTTATTACGGTTAGGACGGCTGTGTAGTATGTGTTATAGCGCAGTTATAATCGGGTTTATTACAGTTAGGATGGCTGTGTAGTATATTATAGCGCTGTTATAATCGTGTTTATTACAGTTGGGACGGCTGTGTAGTATGTTATAACACTGTTATAATCGTGTTTATTACAGTTAGGACGGCTGTGTAGTATGTTATAACACTGTTATAATCGTGTTTATTACAGTTAGGACGGCTGTGTAGTATGTGTTATAGCGCTGTTATAATCGTGTTTATTACAGTTAGGACGGCTGTGTAGTATGTGTTATAACACTGTTATAATCGTGTTTATTACAGTTGGGACGGCTGTGTAGTATGTGTCATAACGCTGTTATAATCGTGTTTATTACAGTTAGGACGGCTGTGTAGCATGTGTTATAACGCTGTTATAATCGTGTTTATTACAGTTAGGACGGCTGTGTAGTATGTTATAACACTGTTATAATCGTGTTTATTACAGCTACGACAGCTCGTGGCGTCTGTGGGACCTGGAGGTTCAGGAGGAGATTCTTCATCAGGAGGGACACAGTAAAGGAGTCCACGACCTCCACTTCCACCCAGATGGCTCCCTCACAGCAACAGGGTACTGCTAATACTTTTACTACTGCTATTGCAAATACTATTACTACTGCTACTGCAAATACCCCTACTGCAAATACTACTGCAAATGTTACTACTACTGCTACTACTAGTGCTACTGCAACTGTAAAGATTATTACTGCTGTAAATACTAGTACCACAACTACTGCTACTCCCTCAAAGGGTACATCACTCTGGATGTGTTCAGGTGTGGGACCTCAGGACTGGTCCTTGTGTTGTTGTGTGTTCATGTGTGTGTTTGTTGTGTTGTTGTGTGTTCATGTGTGTGTTTGTTGTGTTGTTGTGTGTTAATGTGTGTGTACTTGTGTGTGTACAGGGGTCTGGATGCGTTCGGGCGGGTGTGGGACCTCAGGACCGGTCGTTGTGTTGTTTTCCTCGAGGGACACCTCAAAGAAATCTACAGCGTCAACTTCTCCCCCAACGGGTCAGACGAGTTACTGCACTTTATTTATACTCTATATATACTCTGTGTATATACTCTATATATACTCTGTGTATATACTCTGTGTATATACTCTGTGTATATACTCTGTGTATATACTCTGTGTATATACTCTGTGTATATACTCTTTATATATACTCTGTGTATATACTCTTTATATATACTCTGTGTATATACTCTTTATATATACTCTGTGTATATACTCTGTGTATATACTCTGTGTATATACTCTTTATATATACTCTGTGTATATACTCTGTGTATATACTCTGTGTATATACTCTGTGTATATACTCTTTATATATACTCTGTGTATATACTCTGTGTATATACTCTATATACACAGAGTATATACACAGAGTATATACACAGAGTATATACACAGAGTATATACTCTGTGTATATACTCTGTGTATATACTCTTTGTATATACTCTGTGTATATACTCTGTGTATATACTCTTTGTATATACTCTGTGTATATACTCTGTGTATATACTCTGTGTATATACTCTGTGTATATACTCTGTGTATATACTCTGTGTATATACTCTGTGTATATACTCTGTGTATATACTCTATATATACTCTGTGTATATACTCTGTGTATATACTCTGTGTATATACTCTTTATATATACTCTGTGTATATACTCTGTGTATATACTCTGTGTATATACTCTTTATATATACTCTGTATATATACTCTGTGTATATACTCTGTGTATATACTCTGTATATATACTCTTTATATATACTCTGTGTATATACTCTGTGTATATACTCTATATACACAGAGTATATACACAGAGTATATACACAGAGTATATACTCTGTGTATATACTCTGTGTATATACTCTGTGTATATACTCTTTATATATACTCTGTGTATATACTCTTTATATACTCTGTGTATATACTCTGTGTATATACTCTTTATATATACTCTTTATTTATACTCTATATATACTCTGTGTATATACTCTGTGTATATACTCTGTGTATATACTCTGTGTATATACTCTGTGTATATACTCTGTGTATATACTCTGTGTATATACTCTGTGTATATACTCTGTGTATATACTCTTTATATATACTCTGTGTATATACTCTGTGTATATACTCTTTATACACAGAGTATATACACAGAGTATATACTCTGTGTATATACTCTGTGTATATACTCTGTGTATATACTCTGTGTATATACTCTGTGTATATACTCTTTATATATACTCTGTGTATATACTCTGTGTATATACTCTTTATATACTCTGTGTATATACTCTGTGTATATACTCTTTATATATACTCTGTGTATATACTCTATATATACTCTGTGTATATACTCTGTGTATATACTCTGTGTATATACTCTGTGTATATACTCTGTGTATATACTCTGTGTATATACTCTTTATATATACTCTGTATATATACTCTGTGTATATACTCTGTGTATATACTCTTTATATATACTCTGTGTATATACTCTGTGTATATACTCTATATACACAGAGTATATACACAGAGTATATACACAGAGTATATACTCTGTGTATATACTCTGTGTATATACTCTTTGTATATACTCTGTGTATATACTCTGTGTATATACTCTTTGTATATACTCTGTGTATATACTCTGTGTATATACTCTTTGTATATACTCTTTGTATATACTCTTTGTATATACTCTGTATATATACTCTGTGTATATACTCTGTGTATATACTCTTTGTATATACTCTGTGTATATACTCTGTGTATATACTCTTTATATATACTCTGTGTATATACTCTGTGTATATACTCTGTGTATATACTCTGTATATATACTCTGTATATATACTCTGTGTATACTCTGTGTATATACTCTTTATATATACTCTTTATATATACTCTTTATATATACTCTGTGTATATACTCTTTATATATACTCTGTATATATACTCTGTGTATATACTCTGTGTATATACTCTGTGTATATACTCTATACCAGAGGTACTGCAGGGGGGTCACAAAATCTTTTGATTTCACTTTAAAATAATATAATTTTATATTTTAATATTTTTAAAAACAATATATTTTTTCATTTTTCCCCAGTCAGTTTCTCCGTGGTCCCTCCGCCCTCTTTGATGTCTTTAAATGTGCATTAATGTGCACATGGTGAATGGAGAAATAAAGGCAAACGCCTCATGCTACATATGGCAGCTCGGCACCGGATCACTCACATCAACACAAACATCCTGCTCCGTGGCCTCCGTTAACTTAGCCGACTGTAACCGCGTTAAACCCACATGTTTCTTCTTACTGAAAAATTGTAATTCCACCAAACAAATCAATTTCAATTCAAATCGATTTCCTTGTATTGGATGTACCATAACAGAGTAGCAAAGTTTATACATGACACTGAGCTCAATTTAATATAAAACACAATTCTATGCCGTATATATAGTAGGGGGTCCCTGGCCCAGTTCACCATCTGTTTGGGGGTCCCTGGCCTGAAAAACGTTGAAGACCCCTGTTCTATATTATAATTCAGCAGCAGTGATCCTAGAGGTGCTGGGCTATAAGAGCGACCAGAGCCATGAGAGACAATACCCACCATGGAAAAGACGGTTAGAGGCTAAAATCAAGCAGGTGCGGAGAGAAGTGAGCCAATTGTCAGAGGCCCAGAAAGGTGCAATGAAAAAGCAAGTACCCAAGATGTACAGCCAGATGCCCATACCTGAAGCACTCGAAACTGCCAAGCAAAGGCTACAAGCCTTAGCCAGCCGCCTAAAGAGGTACACTCGAGATAACGAGGCCAGATGAATAAACCACCTGTTCACAACACAACCTGTGAAAGTGTACGCTCAATGGCAGGGGGATAACACCAGACAGAGGCTGGAGACTGAAAGGTACTGGAAAGGCATATGGGAAAAGGAGGTATCACATAACACCGATGCACAGTGGCTGGTGGCTCTGAGGAAAGACCACAGCAACCTCCCTGAACAAGATCCAGTCACCATCACAGTGCAGACATTCAGGCTACGTTTATACGGCGACGATCAAAACAGAAGACACAAAAGTGGCGTCTCGTCTTCAATTTTTTATCTGCGTTTAGACGAGCGTTCTCAGCAGGAAATGTTTGTTTATACGAAGACGCAAAAGTGGGTGAATCTGATTGAATATGCATGCCAGGCTGCTAATAATATAATATATATTAATAATATAATACAGGTAATATAACGTCAGAGCCTTTTTCAGGACACCACAGGGGCTCTCATTACGGTTGTTTGGCCCTCGATGTCGGGTGGGAGCTCTTCGCTTAATGCAACAAGAGCTTGTTTAGTCATTCTGAAGTTTTATCAAGGTAGTCAGACATGTTTGTTATTGTTTTTATGGCGCATCAGGTCAGGCGTATGCGGCGTGAACAGGTTTTGCTCTTCTTGCCGTTTAGACGGAGACGCGACCCGGGCCGTCTTCAGAACTCCACACTCTGGAAGGAGTCTTGAGATTTTTGCCGTTTCAGAGCCCGACGGGGCCGCTGCCGTGTAAACGAAAGACACTTCCGATAGAATATTTTGTCGTTTTCAATCACAATCGTCCTCGTCTAAACGGCCCCTCAGGCATGAAAAATGTCACTGGGTCTCACTCCCAGAGGGAACAATAACAGACACTGAGGACAGTTACAAGTACCCTGGGATCCCACAAGCAAATGGCAACCTCGAAGGACAAGGAAAGCGGCTACAGCCAATTACCTACAACGAGTAAGCGGCAAGTCCTAAGAAGTCAGCTCAATGGCAAGAACAAGGCCCAGGCAATAAACCGCTACGCCCTGCCAGTGATCAGATACACCGCAGGAATCATAAACTGACCAAAGGAGGAGATACAGACCACAGACTTTAAGACATGAAAGCTCCTGACCATGCATGGAGGGTTCATCCCAAATCCAGCACCCTGAGACTGAACACGAGCCGGAAGGAAGGAGGCCGAGGACTAGTGAGTGTGGGAACCACTGTCCAGGATGAAACATCCAAAATCCATAAGTACATCAAGGACAAGGCTCGTCCCAAACGTCTTCCATTTAAGGGTTCTGGAGGCCCCTGTGCTCTTAGGAACCTTAAGTGCAGCACAAATGTTTTTGTGACCCTTCCACAGTTGTGTCTCTGAGCTCTTCAGGCACTTCCTTTGACCTCATGATTGTCATTTGCTCTGACCTGCACTGTGAGCTGTGAGCTCTTATATAGACAGGTGTGTGGCTTTCCTAATCAATCCAATCACTTTAATCAATCACAGCTGGACTCCAGTGAAGGTGGAGAACATCTCAAGGAGGATCACAACAAATGGACACAACCTGAGTTAAATATATGAGTGTCACAGTAAAGGGTCTGAATACTTCTGACCATGTAAAGGGTTTGAATACTTCTGACCATGTAAAGGGTCTGAATACTTCTGACCATGTAAAGGGTCTGAATACTTCTGACCATGTAAAGGGTCTGAATACTTCTGACCGTGTAAAGGGTCTGAATACTTCTGACCGTGTAAAGGGTCTGAATACTTCTGACGTGTAAAGGGTCAGAAGTATTCAGACCCTTTACATGTCAGAAGTATTCAGACCCTTCTGACATGTAAAGGGTCTGAATACTTCTGACATGTAAAGGGTCTGAATACTTCTGACATGTAAAGGGTCTGAATACTTCTGACCGTGTAAAGGGTCTGAATACTTCTGACCGTGTAAAGGGTCTGAATACTTCTGACCGTGTAAAGGGTCTGAATACTTCTGACCGTGTAAAGGGTCTGAATACTTCTGTCCGTGTAAAGGGTCTGAATACTTCTGACCTTGTAAAGGGTCAGAAGTATTCAGACCCTTCTGACATGTAAAGGGTCTGAATACTTCTGACATGTAAAGGGTCTGAATACTTCTGACCGTGTAAAGGGTCTGAATACTTCTGACCGTGTAAAGGGTCTGAATACTTCTGACCGTGTAAAGGGTCTGAATACTTCTGACCGTGTAAAGGGTCTGAATACTTCTGACCGTGTAAAGGGTCTGAATACTTCTGACCGTGTAAAGGGTCTGAATACTTCTGACCGTGTAAAGGGTCTGAATACTTCTGTCCGTGTAAAGGGTCTGAATACTTCTGACCATGTGAGATTTCACTTTTTCTGTTTTAACAAATCTGCAAAAATGTCACAATTCTGTGTTTTTCTGTGTGTTTGACCCGGACTTCCTGTCGTCCTTCAGGCACCACCTCGCCACAGGAAGTGCTGATAACACGTGTAAAGTTTGGGAACTGAGGAACCGGCGCTGTCTGTACACCGTCCCCGCCCACCAGAACCTGCTGTCCGCCGTGCGCTTCCAACGTAAAGGCTCTTTATTTCACCGTTTTACAATCTATAAATATTTTGTATTTCATATTTTGATTCTGTGGAAAACACTTGTTTTTAGCGACTGACGGTCACTTCCTGTTGACCGGAGCCTACGACAACACGGCGAAAGTCTGGACTCACCCGGGATGGATGCCCCTGAAGACCCTGGCAGGGCACGAAGGAAAGGTCTGCTCCTCCTGCTCTTCCTCCTCCTGCTCTTCCTCCTCCTGCTCCGGGCATTTATTAAAAGTAGGTTTCTTTTTTCAGGTGATGGGGTTGGACATTTCGGCCGATGGGAAACTCATCGCAACGTGTTCCTACGATCGAACCTTCAAACTCTGGATGTCCGAATGAACCATTTTTTTATTGAAAATGTAACGTTTTGTTTCTGAAATAAAATCCGTCTTCATAAAGTTTATTTTGGACTAAATGAAAGACACAGGAAACAGTTGTGAGTTTATTTTCAGAATAAGAGCATGATAATACTTAGTGTTACACAAATCAAAGCGTGAGTAGTGTGGTAGAAAACGACCAATCAGGAGCCATCCTCAGTCTGCCCAGCAACAGCTCTAATTGGTCCAAAACCGCTCCAATAAAATACTGTAGATTTAAAGGCACAAAAACAATCCACATTTTAAAAACTTTTCTGAAGGAATGAGGAGCGTCTGTTAAATGTTAAATATTAAATATAAAATTGCCTCCACAAAGAAAATTGGAATTTTAAAAAGTAAATGTTTGTGGAGGCGGGTCACATCAGACCTGGTTCAGTCTGGACTAAACCAGGTCTAAACCCAAAGTTCCCACAGACGTGATCAGGGACCATGTTAGAGGAGGAAAATGTGGCCCCACTTCGGCCCCGCTTCGGCCCCGCTTCGGCCCCGCTTCGGCCCCGCTTCGGCCCCGCTTCGGCCCCGCTTCGGCCCCGCTTCGGCCCCGCTTCGGCCCCGCTTCGGTCCCGCTTCGGTCCCGCTTCGGTCCCGCTTCGGTCCTTTGTGGCACTTTATAGAAACAAAAACTTTTTTTTTTTTTTAAATAGTCCCACATTTGGAGTTTAGTGTTTTTAAAAATCTTGGAGGAATAAAGAGTTTGGTGCAGGTGATTTGAGGTTTTGCTGCCGTCAGATTTGGATCGTTTCACTGCGTCATCAGATCTAGCACCTGGTGACACGCGTCAGTGAGTTTAAAGCTCCTGAACTTTAATCCGTGTTCTGATGTTCCTCCTGAAGTCTCTCGTTTGAGGAACTCTTTATTCTTCGTCTGTAACATCTCCAAAGCTCCAAACGCTCTGTTCCACCTCGTGATGTCATCAAGTGAACAGTGAACTTTTACCTTTAGTTTAGTCGAGATCAGCGACTCCAGGACTGAAATGATCCAAATGATTCTAGTGAAGGTGTGTGGAGTTGGGGGCGGGGTTTCTGTGGCGTTGTGGGCGGGGGGGTTCTGTGGCGTTGGGGGCGGGGGGGGGGTTTCTGTGGCGTTGTGGGCGGGGGGTTCTGTGGCGTTGTGGGCGGGGGGGGGGGGTTTCTGTGGCGTTGTGGGCGGGGGGTTCTGTGGCGTTGTGGGCGGGGGGGGGGTTCTTCTGTGGCGTTGTGGGCGGGGGGGGGGTTCTTCTGTGGCGTTGTGGGCGGGGGGGGGGGGTTTCTGTGGCGTTGTGGGCGGGGGGGGGGGTTTCTGTGGCGTTGTGGGCGGGGGGGGTTCTGTGGCGTTGGGGGCGGGGGGTTCTGTGGCGTTGGAGGCAGGGGGGGTTCTGTGGCGTTGGGGGCGGGGTTTCTGTGGCGTTGTGGGCGGGGGTTCTGTGGCGTTGGGGGCGGGGTTTCTGTGGTGTTGTGGGCGGGGGTTCTGTGGCGTTGTGGGCGGTCTCTCCTGGTTAAAGAGTCGTCACCGGCGGAGTGGTTAGCCCTCCGCTCTGACACCGCTCTGGGAGGGCATCTGGAGTAAATTTGTTTAAATAAAGCAGTACTTAAATCTATACAGGGAATGGAAGCACCTGATTGGCCACGTATGGACCGTCCTTGGCTCTGATTGGTCCGTTTGTGGACATTTGCAGTTTTAGTGTTTTTGAGGTAAAAGCAGCTGATGAGGTCACTTCCTGCCTGTTTCCTATTGGCTGCTGGCTAAGATAGACCTGGGTCAGTCCAGGGCCCAGGTTCAGAGCCGGTCCCGGTCCAGATCCCGGTCCGGGTTCAGAGCCGGTCTTGGCCCAGATCCCGGTCCGGGTTCAGAGTCGGACTTGGCTCAGGTCCCGGTGGATCTGGCTGAAGCGGGGGCGCTCTTCAGGGTTGTAGCTCCAACATTTCTGCATCACTTTGAAGATTTCCTCTGGACAGCGCTGGGGGCGGGACATCCTGTAGCCTGACCAATCACAGAGCAGACAGAGGGTAAAGGACCAATCACAGAGCAGACAGAGGGTAAAGGACCAATCACAGAGCAGACAGAGGGTAAAGGACCAATCACAGAGCAGAGAGGGTAAAGGACCAATCACAGAGCAGAGAGGGTAAAGGACCAATCACAGAGCAGACAGCCTGACCCCATGACCTCACCTTTCTCCACTTGCTCTCGAGCCTGCTGATTGGTCATCCCAGGATAAGGACACACCCCCAAACTGAAAGTCTCCCATAGCAACACGCCGTAGCTCCACACGTCGCTCTCAGAACTGTATCGCCCTGAAGAACATTTAGAACACGCTTAGAACACGTTTAGAACACAGATGCAGAGTCAGATCCAGAGTCAGAACAGATCCAGAGTCAGATCCAGAGTCAGTACAGATCCAGAGTCAGATCCAGAGTCAGTGCAGATGAAGAGTCAGATCCAGAGTCAGTACAGATCCAGAGTCAGATCCAGAGTCAGTACAGATCCAGAGTCAGTACAGATCCAGAGTCAGATCCAGATTCAGAGTCAGATCCAGAGTCAGTGCAGATTCAGAGTCAGATCCAGAGTCAGTGCAGATTCAGAGTCAGATCCAGAGTCAGTGCAGATTCAGAGTCAGATCCAGAGTCAGATGAAGAGTCAGATCCAGAGTCAGATGAAGAGTCAGATCCAGAGTCAGTGCAGATTCAGAGTCAGATCCAGAGTCAGTGCAGATTCAGAGTCAGATCCAGAGTCAGTACAGATCCAGAGTCAGTACAGATCCAGAGTCAGATCCAGAGTCAGTGCAGATGAAGAGTCAGATCCAGAGTCAGTACAGATCCAGAGTCAGTGCAGATGAAGAGTCAGATCCAGAGTCAGTACAGATCCAGAGTCAGATCCAG
>JAVJIX010000401.1:22500-122500 GCA_036785185.1 Paratrypauchen microcephalus
CAAAATAAAAGCACAGCTTCAGGATCCTACAAAATAAAAGCACAGCTTCAGGATCCTACACAATAAAAGCACAGCTTCAGGATCCTACACAATAAAAGCACAGCTTCAGGATCCTACACAATAAAAGCACAGCTTCAGGATCCTACACAATAAAAGCACAGCCAGTATCTACTACAAGTAGATACTGGCGTGTGATTGGTCAGTAGATACTGGCGTGTGATTGGTCAGTAGATACTGGCGTGTGATTGGTCAGTAGATACTGGCGTGTGATTGGTCTGTAGATACTGGCGTGTGATTGGTCAGTAGATACTGGCGTGTGATTGGTCTGTAGATACTGGCGTGTGATTGGTCAGTAGATACTGGCGTGTGATTGGTCTGTAGATACTGGCGTGTGATTGGTCAGATACTGGCGTGTGATTGGTCTGTAGATACTGGCGTGTGATTGGTCAGATACTGGCGTGTGATTGGTCAGATACTGGCGTGTGATTGGTCAGTAGATACTGGCGTGTGATTGGTCAGTAGATACTGGCGTGTGATTGGTCAGTAGATACTGGCGTGTGATTGGTCAGTAGATACTGGCGTGTGATTGGTCAGTAGATACTGGCGTGTGATTGGTCAGATACTGGCGTGTGATTGGTCAGATACTGGCGTGTGATTGGTCAGATACTGGCGTGTGATTGGTCAGATACTGGCGTGTGATTGGTGGTACCGGGCCTCAGACAGGAAGCGGATTTTCAGCTCTGGGGGCAGATCTTCTTTGCACGTCTTCACAGCGACGGGCGTCTTGTCTCGCACGAGGACGCCTTTGTAAACCTCGCCGAAGTTCCCCTGAGGGGCAGAGGGGCATGATGGGAAGTGTAGTGCTGCGCTGTGATTGGACAAAGCTCTTAAAGACACAGTACCTTCCCCAGCAGGTCTCCCAGAGTCACGTCCTCGTGGTTCAGGATCCACTTTTTGTCCTGAAAGAGTCAGCGACAAAGAGTCAGACACAAGCAAACATCTGCCTCCTCCTGTGCTCCTCCTCCTGTGCTCCTCCGCCTCCTCCTGCTCCTCTACCTGCTGCTCCTCTACCTGCTGCTCCTCTACCTGCTCCTCCTCCTGCTCCCGCTGCTCTACCTGCTGCTCCTCCTGCTCCCGCTCCTTTACCTGCTCCTCCTCTACCTGCTCCTCTGCCTGCTCCTGCTCCTCCTGCTCCTCCTGCTCCTCTACCTGCTGCTCCTCTACCTGCTGCTCCTCTACCTGCTGCTCCTCTACCTGCTCCTCCTCCTGCTCCCGCTGCTCTACCTGCTCCCGCTCCTTTACCTGCTCCTCTGCCTGCTCCTGCTCCTCCTGCTCCTCCTGCTCCTGGAGTCAGGTCCATGTGAGGAACAGGAGTGTTTTAAATAAACCCTCAGATCTGGTGTCTTCAGAAGAACGTTTCAGACCAAAAGTCCGAGGGCAGCGCGTTAGCCACGTCCGTTTCTATAAACCGGATATCGGTGTGACGTTACCATGGCGACGGGCGTGAGCGGACGTTACCTTGGCGACAGGCGTGAGCGGACGTTACCATGGCGACGGGCATGAGAGGACGTTACCATGGCGACGAAAGTGAGCGGACGTTACCTTGGCAACAGGCGTGAGCAGGACCACCCCGGACTTCTTGGTGATGACGTGTCTGGAGGTCACATGATGCTCGATGAGCTGAGGGATCGACGGGAACCCAGTGCCCTCAAAACGATACTGACCCTGGAGACGACAGAAGAATGAGACCGAGACCAGGACCGGGACTAGACCAGGACCGGGACTAGAAACCAGGACTAGACCAGGACTAGACCAGGACTAGAGACCAGGAGGCGTACTGGATGATGAAGTGCCTCCTCTGTCCTTCCGAGTACACAGACAGGACGTACTCTCCAGGTTTATGAGTACACAGTAGTAGTAGTAGTAGTAGTAGTAGTAGTAGTAGTAGTAGTAGTAGTAGTACAGTAGTAGTAGTAGCAGTAGTAGTACTCACTTCGGCGTACTGGATGATGAAGTGCCTCCTCTGTCCTTCCGAGTACACAGACAGGACGTACTCTCCAGGTTTATGAGTACACAGTAGTAGTAGTAGTAGTAGTAGTAGTAGTAGTAGTAGTAGTAGTAGTAGTACAGTAGTAGTAGTAGCAGTAGTAGTACTCACTTCGGCGTACTGGATGATGAAGTGCCTCCTCTGTCCTTCCGAGTACACAGACAGGACGTACTCTCCAGGTTTATGAGTACACAGTAGTAGTAGTAGTAGTAGTAGTAGTAGTAGTAGTAGTAGTAGTAGTAGTAGTAGTAGTACAGTAGTAGTAGTAGCAGTAGTAGTACTCACTTCGGCGTACTGGATGATGAAGTGCCTCCTCTGTCCTTCCGAGTACACAGACAGGACGTACTCTCCAGGTTTTCCGTGACTCTCTCGTACGAGGAAGTCTCCCTGAGCTCGGAGCAGCTCCTGAGCCTCGGTGCGCGGGATGGCCCCGTGATACCACTCCTGCTCCACCAGGGGGCGCTCACACAGGGGGATCACATCGAAGAACTGCTGCAGAGACAGAGGGGAAGGTCAGATGCCCTCCCACACGCCCTGATGCCGAGGAGCTGTGCACTTTGGATCTGTAGTAGTACTTGTAATAGTAGTAGTAGTAGTAGTAGTACTTGTAGTACTCACAGAGGAGGAGGAGCTGTGCAGTTTGGGGGAGCGAGTGATGAAGTATCTGAGTGTATCAAAACGAGAACTCTTGTCCTTCCTCTCCTGAAACACACAGATGCCCTGCCACGCTTTAAACATGATTTAAACATGATTTAAACATGATTTAAACATGATTTAAACACGCTTTAAACATGATGTAAACATGCTTTAAACATGATTTAAACATGATTTAAACATGATTTAAACACGCTTTAAACACGCTTTAAACATGATTTAAACATGATTTAAACATGATTTAAACACGCTTTAAACACGCTTTAAACATGATTTAAACATGATTTAAACACGCTTTAAACACGATTTAAACATGATTTAAACACGCTTTAAACATGATTTAAACATGATTTAAACACGCTTTAAACATGATTTAAACATGATTTAAACACGCTTTAAACATGATTTAAACATGATTTAAACATGATTTAAACATGATTTAAAGACGCTTTAAACACGCTTTAAACATGATTTAAACACGCTTTAAACATGATTTAAACACGCTTTAAACATGATTTAAACATGATTTAAACATGATTTAAACACGCTTTAAACATGATTTAAACATGCTTTAAAGACGCTTTAAACATGATTTAAACACGCTTTAAACATGATTTAAACATGATTTAAACACGCTTTAAACATGATTTAAACACGATTTAAACATGATTTAAACACGCTTTAAACATGATTTAAACATGATTTAAACACGCTTTAAACATGATTTAAACACGCTTTAAACATGATTTAAACAAGTTTCAAACATGATTTAAACACGATTTAAACACGCTTTAAAACATGATTCAAACATGATTTAAACACGCTTTAAACACGATTTAAACATGATTTAAACACGCTTTAAACATGATTTAAACACGATTTAAACATGATTTAAACACGCTTTAAACACGCTTTAAACACGCTTTAAACATGATTTAAACACGATTTAAATATGATTTAAACACGCTTTAAACATGATTTAAACACGCTTTAAACATGATTTAAACACGATTTAAACACGATTTAAATATGATTTAAACATGCTTTAAACATGATTTAAACATGATTTAAATGATTTAAACACGCTTTAAACATGATTTAAACAAGTTTCAAACATGATTTAAACACGATTTAAACACGCTTTAAACATGATTTAAACACAATTTAAATATGATTTAAACACGCTTTAAACATGATTCAAACAAGTTTCAAACATGATTTAAACACATTTTAAACACGATTTAAATATGATTTAAACATGATTTAAACACGCTTTAAACATGATTTAAACACGATTTAAACACGATTTAAATATGATTTAAACATGCTTTAAACATGATTTAAACATGATTTAAATATGATTTAAACACGCTTTAAACATGATTTAAACAAGTTTCAAACATGATTTAAACACGATTTAAACACGCTTTAAACATGATTTAAACACGCTTTAAACATGATTCAAACAAGTTTCAAACATGATTTAAACACGCTTTAAACACGATTTAAATATGATTTAAACATGATTTAAACATGATTTAAACAAGTTTCAAACATGATTTAAACACACTTTAAACACGATTTAAATATGATTTAAACACGCTTTAAACACGATTTAAACATGATTTAAACACGATTTAAACACGATTTAAATATGATTTAAACATGATTTAAACATGATTTAAACAAGTTTCAAACATGATTTAAACACACTTTAAACACGATTTAAACACGCTTTAAACAGGCTTTAAAACTGCTTTAAACACAGAGCTCCTGTCCTCTCCTGCCACACACTTTAGACCAGATGCCCTGTAAACTCACGGTGGAGCTGACGGAGCGCGTGTCGTCTTCGTAGGGCGGGGCCAGTGGTGGAGGGGGCGGGGCCTGGGACGCTCCGCCGGCGGCCATCTTGGCGTCCAACAAAGCCTTCTGGGAAATGAGACGGGCCTCGGAGCTGCGCAGTGATTGGACAGTCTGTCGCAGCTCCAGGAGAGACAGCTTCTGGTTCAGGAGCTGCACACAGCTGTACACACAGGATTTTATTTACAGTGGATATAAAAAGTCTACACCCCTGTTCAAATGTCAGTTTTTTGTGATGTAAAAAAACACACATCAAGATAAATAATTTCACAACTTTCATGTGACCTATAACCTGTACAACACAACTGAAGAACAAACAGAAATCCTTCAGGGAGGTGAAGTAAAAATAAACACCTGAGATAATGTGGCTGCACAAGTGTGACGCCCTTTTAGAACTCGGGATGTGGCTGTGTTCAGATTTAACCGATTGCGTACAAACTCATGTTAAACTGCAGTCTGCACACGCCTGTCACCAACTAAAGAGCCTCTGATCAACCCCAGATAAAGTTCTGCTGTTCTAGGAGGGTTTTCATCACATCTTCCAGTACAAGCCGTGGTCCTCAGAGAGCTTCCAAAGCATCAGAGGATCTCATTATTCAAAGATCTCAGTCAGGTGAAGGCTACAAAAGAACTTCCAAGGAATTAAATCTACCATGGAACACAGTGAAGACCGTGATCATCACGTGGAGAAACTATGGCACAACCGTGACATTAAAGGGATAGTTGGGTTTTTTTTATGTGAATCTGTACGGCGCCCCCTTCAGCAGTGTCGTGCATTAACACTGACTTACCCCTGACAGTGTCCTCTGAGCAGAGTTCTGCCCCGGTTCTGGAGCTGACCAAAGTAGGTCCAGCAAGTTAGTGGGGACAGTTAATAAAGCTTGTTTTTCTTCTCAAAACAATATTTGTCCAAAAGTGATATATTTGCGTCACAAAACAGTTGCCCACGAAAACGTCAGAAGTCATAATCGCTTGGTGCTATTTTCTCTCGAGTCGTATCACTGCGCCTGTTATTATTATTAGCCTGTTCACTTGTAAACATCACAACTTGTTACTTGTCACTTGGGGTGCAGGGACAGCAGTGCTCTTCAGAAGCAGTCGCACACACAAAGCTTTTTTATTTTAGCCAATTTGGTGTCCACATTGAACCCTACCAAAGGCCAAAGTCGCCTCAGACCAATTTGTGACAGGAAAACGGTTCATCTTTGTTGGTACAACCTGGGTAATCACAGGTCTGCCCCATTTTATATTTATTGTTTTCTTCTTCTTCTACTTCTATTGATAGCACTATTTTTTTTCTGACGTTTCTAAATTGGCACGCTGCGGTCTGAGGACGTAAACACTGCCAAACAACTGAAAAAGTGTTGTGTTTGTGCGCGCAGTGATACAACTCGAGAGAAAATAGCACCAAGCGATTACGACTTCTGACTTTTTTGTGGACAACTGTTTTAGACATAATTCCAAAAGGTATATTTGGTGCAAAAACAACACTGCACATCACCAAAATAACACCAGACCTACAGTGGTGGTGGTGGTGGCAGCAGCTTTGGGGCTGTTTTACTTCAGCTGGAACTGGGGCCTTAGGGTGGAGGGAATTATGAACAGATCCAAATACCAGTCAGTGTTGGCAAAAAACCCTCGGCCTTCTGTTAGAAAGCTGAAGAGGAACTTGCAAGCCTTGGCTAGAGGTACATGTGAGATAATGAAACCAGACAAATAAACCACCTGTTCACAACACAACCTGTGAAATGTACGCTCAATGGCAGGGGGATAACACCAGAGCAGACCCACCAAGGCTGGAGACTGAAAGGTACTGGAAAGGCATATAGGAGAGGGAGGCATCACATAACACTGATGCACAGTGGCTGGTGGCTCTGAGGAAAGACCACAGCAACCTCCCTGAACAAGATCCAGTCACCATCACAGTGGCAGACATTCAGGAAAGAGTCTCAGGCATGAAAAATTGGACAGCACTGGGCCCTGACATGATCCACGCATACTGGCTAAAGAAGCTCACTGCCCTCCATGAGCGCCTGGCAGCACAAATGAACCAGCTGCTAAGGGACTCACCCTGAATGGCTAATCCAAGGGTGTACGATCCTGATCCTGAAGGATCAACTATCCAACTATCGGCCAATAACCTGTCTCTCCACAACATGGAAGCTCATGTCAGGCATCATGGGGGCTAAGATAAGCGGGCACATACATCAATACATGAGTACAGCACAGAAGGGCATCGGGAAAAACTCCAGGGGAGCCAAACACCAACTCCTGGTTGACCGAACAGTCGCCCGTGACTGCAGAACCCGTCAGACCAACCTGTGCACTGCCTGGATTGATTAGAAGAAAACCATTGACTCAATGCCACACACATGAGCTGTGTCTCATTTCTCAGAGTGCACAGTTCGGAGCGTGGTTTTAAGGGGGCTCAGACTGCAGTCAAGACTGTGCATACTTGCTCAGCCCTGAGTGCACTCCACGGACTGCATGGGCGTTGGCAAAATGCGACAGGTCTCGCAACTACCAGATGCAGCCGCCAACTCCATTTTCTCCCATAGAAGAAGTAGGTAGTGTAGTTGTGTAGGGTAGTTGTGTAGTGTAGGGTAGTTGTGTAGGGTAGTTGTGTAGTGTAGTTGTGTAGTGTAGGGTAGTTGTGTAGTGTAGGGTAGTTGTGTAGTGTGGGGTGTAGTGTAGGATAGTTGTGTAGTGTAGGCTGTAGTGTAGTTGTGTAGGGTAGTTGTGTAGTGTAGGGTAGTTGTGTAGTGTAGTTGTGTAGTGTAGTTGTGTAGTGTAGGGTAGTTGTGTAGTGTAGGGTAGTTGTGTAGTGTGGGGTGTAGTGTAGGATAGTTGTGTAGTGTAGGCTGTAGTGTAGTTGTGTAGGGTAGTTGTGTAGTGTAGGGTAGTTGTGTAGTGTAGTTGTGTAGTGTAGGGTAGTTGTGTAGTGTAGGGTAGTTGTGTAGAGTAGTTGTGTAGTGTAGTTGTGTAGTGTAGGGTAGTTGTGTAGTGTAGGGTAGTTGTGTAGTGTAGTTGTGTAGGGTAGTTGTGTAGTGTAGGGTAGTTGTGTAGTGTAGTTGTGTAGTGTAGGGTAGTTGTGTAGTGTAGGGTAGTTGTGTAGTGTAGGGTGTAGTGTAGGGTAGTTGTGTAGTGTAGGGTAGTTGTGTAGGGTAGTTGTGTAGTGTAGTTGTGTAGGGTAGTTGTGTAGTGTAGTGTAGTTGTGTAGGGTAGTTGTGTAGTGTAGTGTAGTTGTGTAGGGTAGTTGTGTAGTGTAGGGGAGTTGTGTAGTGTAGGGAGTAGTGTAGGGGAGTTGTGTAGGGTAGTTGTGTTGTGTAGGGTAGTTGTGTAGGGTAGTTGTGTAGTGTAGGGAGTAGTGTAGGGTAGTTGTGTAGTGTAGGGTAGTTGTGTAGTGTAGGGTGTAGTGTAGGGTAACTGTAGTGTAGGGTGTAGGGTAGTTGTGTAGGGTAGTTGTGTAGGGTAGTTGTGTAGTGTAGGGAGTTGTGTAGGGTAGCTGTGTAGGGTAGTTGTGTAGGGTAGTTGTGTAGTGTAGGGAGTTGTGTAGGGTAGCTGTGTAGGGTAGTTGTGTAGGGTAGTTGTAGTTGTGTAGGGTAGTTGTGTAGGGTAGTTGTGTAGTGTAGGGTAGTTGTGTAGGGTAGTTGTGTAGTGTAGTTGTGTAGTGTAGGGTGTAGGGTAGCTGTGTAGTGTAGGGTGTAGTGTAGGGTAGTTGTGTAGGGTAGCTGTGTAGTGTAGGGTAGCTGTGTAGTGTAGGGTTGTTGTGTAGGGTAGCTATGTAGTGTAGGATAGTTGTGTAGTGTAGGGTAGTTGTGTAGTGTAGGGTGTAGTGTAGGATAGTTGTGTAGTGTAGGGTAGTTGTGTAGTGTAGTTGTGTAGTGTAGGGTAGTTGTGTAGTGTAGGGTGTAGGGTAGTTGTGTTGGATAGTTGTGTAGTGTAGGGTAGTTGTGTAGTGTAGGGTAACTGTGTAGTGTAGGGTAGTTGTGTAGGGTAGTTGTGTAGTGTAGGGAGTAGTGTAGGGGAGTTGTGTAGGGTAGTTGTGTTGTGTAGGGTAGTTGTGTAGGGTAGTTGTGTAGTGTAGGGAGTAGTGTAGGGTAGTTGTGTAGTGTAGGGTAGTTGTGTAGGGTAGTTGTGTAGTGTAGGGTGTAGTGTAGGGTAGTTGTGTAGTGTAGGGTGTAGTGTAGGATAACTGTAGTGTAGGGTGTAGGGTAGTTGTGTAGTGTAGTTGTGTAGGGTAGTTGTGTAGTGTAGTTGTGTAGGGTAGTTGTGTAGTGTAGGGAGTAGTGTAGGGTAGTTGTGTAGGGTAGTTGTGTAGGGTAGTTGTGTAGTGTAGGGAGTTGTGTAGGGTAGCTGTGTAGGGTAGCTGTGTAGGGTAGTTGTGTAGGGTAGTTGTGTAGGGTAGTTGTGTAGCGTAGGGTAGTTGTGTAGGGTAGTTGTGTAGTGTAGGGTAGTTGTGTAGGGTAGTTGTGTAGTGTAGTTGTGTAGTGTAGGGTGTAGGGTAGCTGTGTAGTGTAGGGTGTAGTGTAGGGTAGTTGTGTAGTGTAGGGTGTAGTGTAGGGTAGTTGTGTAGGGTAGTTGTGTAGTGTAGGGTAGCTGTGTAGTGTAGGGTAGCTGTGTAGTGTAGGGTAGCTGTGTAGTGTAGGGTGTAGGGTTGTTGTGTAGGGTAGCTATGTAGTGTAGGATAGTTGTGTAGTGTAGGGTAGTTGTGTAGTGTAGGGTGTAGTGTAGGATAGTTGTGTAGTGTAGGGTAGTTGTGTAGTGTAGTTGTGTAGTGTAGGGTAGTTGTGTAGTGTAGGGTGTAGGGTAGTTGTGTTGGATAGTTGTGTAGTGTAGGGTAGTTGTGTAGGGTAGTTGTGTAGTGTAGGGTAGTTGTGTAGTGTAGTGTAGGGTGTAGGGTAGTTGTGTTGGATAGTTGTGTAGTGTAGGGTAGTTGTGTAGGGTAGTTGTGTAGTGTAGGGTGTAGTGTAGGATAGTTGTGTAGGGTGTAGGGTAGTTGTGTAGTTGTGTAGTGTAGGGTAGTTGTGTAGTGTAGGGTAGTTGTGTAGTGTAGGGTGTAGGGTAGGATAGTTGTGTAGAGTAGTTGTGTAGTGTAGGGTGTAGGGTAGTTGTGTAGGGTAGTTGTGTAGTGTAGTTGTGTAGTGTAGGGTAGTTGTGTAGTGTAGGGTAGGATAGTTGTGTAGTGTAGGGTAGGATAGTTGTGTAGTGTAGGGTAGTTGTGTAGTGTAGGGTGTAGGGTAGTTGTGTAATGTAGTTGTGTAGTGTAGGGTAGTTGTGTAGTGTAGGGTGTAGTGTAGGATAGTTGTGTAGTGTAGGATAGTTGTGTAGTGCAGGGTAGTTGTGTAGTGTAGGGTGTAGGGTAGTTGTGTAATGTAGTTGTGTAGTGTAGGGTAGTTGTGTAGTGTAGGGTGTAGGGTAGTTGTGTAGGGTAGTTGTGTAGTGTAGGGTGTAGTGTAGTTGTGTAGGGTAGTTGTGTAGTGTAGGGTGTAGTGTAGAATAGTTGTGTAGTGTAGGGTGGTTGTGTAGTGTAGGGTGTAGTGTAGGTAGTTGTGTAGTGTAGGGTAGTTGTGTAGTGTAGGGTGTAGTGTAGGATAGTTGTGTAGTGTAGGGTAGTTGTGTAGTGTAGGGTAGCTGTGTAGTGTAGTTGTGTAGGGTAGTTGTGAAGGGTAGTTGTGTAGTGTAGAATAGTTGTGTAGTGTAGGGTAGTTGTGTAGTGTAGGGTAGTTGTGTAGTTGTGTAGTGTAGGGTAGTTGTGTAGTGTAGGGTAGTTGTGTAGTTGTGTAGTGTAGGGTAGTTGTGAAGGGTAGTTGTGTAGTGTAGAATAGTTGTGTAGTGTAGGGTAGTTGTGTAGTGTAGGGTAGTTGTGTAGTTGTGTAGTGTAGGGTAGTTGTGTAGTGTAGGGTAGTTGTGTAGTTGTGTAGTGTAGGGTAGTTGTGTAGTGTAGTTGTGTAGTGTAGGATAGTTGTGTAGTGTAGGGTAGTTGTGTAGTGTAGTGTAGGGTAGTTGTGTAGGGTAGTTGTGTAGTGTAGTAGTGTAGGTGTAGTGTAGGATAGTTGTGTAGTGTAGGGTAGTTGTGTAGTTGTGTAGTGTAGGGTAGTTGTGTAGTGTAGTTGTGTAGTGTAGGATAGTTGTGTAGTGTAGGGTAGTTGTGTAGTGTAGGGTGTAGGGTAGTTGTGTAGGGTAGTTGTGTAGTGTAGGGTAGTTGTGTAGTGTAGGGTAGTTGTGTAGTTGTGTAGTGTAGGGTAGTTGTGTAGTGTAGTTGTGTAGTGTAGGATAGTTGTGTAGTGTAGGGTAGTGGGTAGTTGTGTAGTGTAGGGTAGTTGTGTAGTGTAGGGTAGTTGTGTAGTTGTGTAGTGTAGGGTAGTTGTGTAGTGTGTAGTTGTGTAGTGTAGGGTAGTTGTGTAGTGTAGGGTAGTTGTGTAGTTGTGTAGTGTAGGGTAGTTGTGTAGTGTAGTTGTGTAGTGTAGGATAGTTGTGTAGTGTAGGGTAGTTGTGTAGTGTAGGGTGTAGGGTAGTTGTGTAGGGTAGTTGTGTAGTGTAGGGTGTAGTGTAGTGTAGGGTAGTTGTGTAGTGTAGGGTAGTTGTGTAGTGTAGGGTAGTTGTGTAGGGTAGTTGTGTAGTGTAGGATAGTTGTGTAGTGTAGGGTAGTTGTGTAGTGTAGGGTGTAGGGCAGGTGACTCACTCGCTCGGTTTGAGCGCGCTCACTTCACTCGTCTGGATCTTTGAGTCCAGGTCTTGAACCAGAGATTCTTTGGTTCGAAGGTTCTGCTGCGTCACAGTCAGCTCCTCCAACGTGGACGCCAGCCTGCAGGGGGCGCAACAACACAGTATATACCAGCAGTAGTAGTAGCAGTAGTAGCAGTAGCAGCAGTAGTAGCTGCAGTAGCAGTAGTAGTAGTAGTAGTAGTAGCAGTAGCAGTAGTTGTAGCAGTAATAGTAGTAGCAGTAGTAGTAGTAGCAGTAGTAGTAGTAGCAGCAGTAGTAGTAGTAGTAGTAGTAGTAGTAGTAGTAGTAGTAGTAGTAGCAGTAGCAGTAGTTGTAGCAGTAATAGTAGTAGCAGCAGTAGTAGCAGCAGTAGAAGCAGTAGTAGCAGCAGTAGCAGCAGTAGTAGTAGTAGCAGTAGCAGTAGTTGTAGCAGTAGTAGTAGTAGCAGCAGTAGTAGCAGCAGTAGAAGCAGTAGTAGCAGCAGTAGCAGCAGTAGTAGTAGTAGTAGTAGTAGTACTCACAGAGCCTGCAGACTGTCTGCTGTCAGGGTGTTCCATTGAATCTCATTGGCCTGGAGATTTTCAGTTTCCTCTAAAAGCGACGAATCAAACTCCACCGTGGGCTCTGGCTCCTCCTCTGACCTGCGGTGCAGTACACACCTTTACAAGTACTGCATGTACAAGTACTGCATGTACGAGTACTGCATGTACTGAGTCAGAGTCACTCTGAACTGTCCTCCAGAGGGAGTAAGAGTCACCTTAAAACTGCACAACACACGGCCACTCACCCTTTAGTCCGTACTGTGTGTGTAGCAGAAGTAGTAGTATGTGTAGTATCTGTAGTATTTGTAGTATCTGTAGTAGTTGTAGTATCTGTAGCATTTGTAATATTTGTACCTGTACTTGAGGATAAATGGCTCATACTCGGTCTCGGGGTCGATCTGATTTACGGCGTCACAGATTTCCTGATGAACTTTGGAAATGTCGTCTGTGACCAGGCTGCTGATGTCAGAGTACTCCTGCAGGATGCACTTCCTGTCCACAGGTAACGGAGGAAACACACAGGTGACCGAGGAAACACACAGGTAACCGAGGAAACACACAGGTGACCGAGGAAACACACAGGTAACGGAGGAAACACACAGGTGACCGAGGAAACACACAGGTAACCGAGGAAACACACAGGTGACCGAGGAAACACACAGGTAACCGAGGAGAAACACAGGTGACCGAGGAAACACACAGGTAACCGAGAAGAAACACAGGTGACCGAGGAAACACACAGGTGACCGAGGAAACACACAGGTAACCGAGGAAACACACAGGTGACCGAGGAAACACACAGGTGACCGAGGAAACACACAGGTGACCGAGGAAACACACAGGTGCCCGAGGAAACACACAGGTGACCGAGGAAACACACAGGTGACCGAGGAAACACACAAACACAAATAATATTAAAGAGTAAAAAAGAAAAAGCATCGTACAGCGCCAGCGTCATGTCCTCCTGCAGCCTCTGGAGGGCGTCCAGGAGCGAGGGGGCGGAGCTGTTGTGATGCACTTCCTGTTGAGTCCTGGCCCCGCCCACCGCCAGCACGTACTGGTTATGAACATTATGAAGCTTCGCCAGCGCTTTGTCGTAACGGTCTCTCGCCTTCTCCGCCTCCCGCCCTGCGACAGAGCGCTCGGGTTCAACCAGGATCAAAACCGGTCTGGGGGGGGGGGGTCTAGAGCAGGATCAAAACCGGTCTGGGGGGGGGGGTCTAGAGCAGGATCATAACCGGTCTGGGGGGAAGGGGGTCTAGAGCAGGATCATAACCGGTCGGGGGGGTACCTTTGCTCAGGGCGTCTCTGTACTTGTCGCGGGCGGCGTTGGCGTCTCGGCTCAGTTGGCGATACGTCGTTTTCAACTTCTCCAGGTCGCTCCTGGTCACCTGACAAGACAACACCATCACTGGACCAGGACCAGAAACAAGTGAGGCTCTGGTGGAGGTTCTGGTGGAGGCTCTGGTGGAGGTTCTGGTGGGTGTGTGGGGGGGGGGTTACCTTCAGGTGCTGGCTCTCCAGGCTCTGGTGGAGGTTCTGGTAGGTCTTCTTGACTTGCTGCTTGTCTCGGATCAGAGTGGTGAGTTTGTGTAGAGGTCCAGAGTTCAGCTCGTCTGCGTGAGTCTTCATGATCTTCCCCAGAGCTTCTGTGTGCTGCACCACCTGAGTCCACGACTGAAACACACACACCTGTAAACACACATCTGTACACACACCTGTACACACACCTGTAAACACACATCTGTACACACACCTGTACACACACACACCTACACACACACCTGTAAACACACACCTGTACACACACCTGTACACACACCTGTACACACACCTGTAAACACACATCTGTACACACACCTGTACACACACACCTACACACACACCTGTAAACACACACCTGTACACACCTGTACACACACACACCTGTACACACACCTGTACACACACATCTGTACACACACCTGTAAACACACACCTACACACACACCTACACACACACCTGTAAACACACACCTGTACACACACCTACACACACACCTGTAAACACACACCTGTACACACACATCTGTACACATACCTGTACACACACCTGTAAACACACATCTGTACACACACCTGTAAACACACATCTGTACACATACCTGTACACACACCTGTAAACACACATCTGTACACACACCTGTAAACACACATCTGTACACACACCTGTACACACACACCTACACACACACCTGTAAACACACACCTGTACACACCTGTCCACACCCACACCTGTAAACACACACCTGTACACACACATCTGTACACACACATCTGTAAACACACACCTACACACACACCTACACACACACCTGTAAACACACACCTGTAAACACACACCTACACACACACCTGTAAACACACACCTGTACACACACCTGTACACACACATCTGTACACATACCTGTACACACACCTGTAAACACACATCTGTACACACACCTGTAAACACACATCTGTACACACACCTGTACACACACCTGTAAACACACATCTGTACACACATCTGTACACACACCTGTACACACACCTGTACACACACACCTGTAAACACACACCTACACACACACCTGTAAACACATCTGTACACACACATCTGTACACACACCTGTACACACATCTGTACACACACCTGTACACACACCTGTAAACACACACCTGTACACACACCTGTAAACACACATCTGTACACACACCTGTACACACACATCTGTACACACACCTGTAAACACACCTGAGGGGTATTCCGCGAAAGCTACTAAGCGCAAAGCCCGGCTTTATTCGTCAGTTGGCGCTAGTTTAAGTGAGAGTTCGGTTCCACGACGCTCGCTAAACTTAGTTCCCGCTGAGTTACTGGGGCAACATGGTCTTAGCACAGTCTGGTCGCGGGCTGGCTAAAGTTGTGTCTTACTTAGGCCGTGTCGCAGAGAATACGTACCTGACGTAAACAGAGTGTCAAACACACAGTTCCGCACACCTCCCTGCATGAGTATCTGTGTTGTCCGAAAACATCAGCAAAAAAACAAATTACCTTACGTTCTCGGTTCTTGACAATTCTCCGGTAATCTACACATATGCTTTTCAGCCGCTGTCTTTACGACATTAACATATAGAAGAATTCCAGAGGTATTTCAGAGAATAGCTGTGGTCGAGTGGTTATGTGCTCTGACTCTTGTATGGGCGGGCCGGGTTCGATTCCCGCTATTGACTTATTGATGCCCACGTCAAATTTCAGTTAAATTTTCACGCATTTATATTTGCAACATATTACAGAAATGGAAATGAATTTAACCTACAATTATTGTTATCATCACATAAATTATATCAGTTAGTCCTAACTTCACTCTCACTTGACGACATTGACACTTTATATTTTATGTGACATCTCTATCAAAGAATACAGTTACAGGTAAACCTTTACTTTTAAAACAAAATGTAGCCAAATAACAGGCACACTCCATGATGCAACATTTCAATGATTCAACAAATTTGCTTCAGAGATGCTGTGCAAGCCTCTTTAATGAAATCCTATTTATCAATTTCCATCAATAGGCATAAAACAATAAAAGACATTAGGTATGACATTCTGATGTGAGGCCACTGCTGGAGGACTGCTGAGGGTCAGGCAAGGCACTGCTGGAGGACTGCTGAGGGTCAGGCAAGGCACTGCTGGAGGACTGCTGAGGGTCAGGCAAGGCACTGCTGGAGGACTGCTGAGGGTCAGGCAAGGCACTGCTGGAGGACTGCTGAGGAGGGTCCAAGTGTACGCCATCTTCAGTAACTTGAATATACTCTTCAGGAGAACTCGCAGGAAGGATCTTTGATGGGGTCCCTCCTTCAATTACCTCCACCAGTGGGTGACCCCGGTTTAGGGCCAGTGCCAGCTCCTCTACAGGTGAAAGGTTTTGAGGGGGGCTCCCACCTCCTATGGCTTGGTAGCTACTGTTCATTTTAAATTAAATTAAGGTACCATTTCAACAGTATTACTAATTTCACTGAATAATAGTATTAATATTAGCTTACTTACCACTCTGCAAAATGTTATTATGCTTTGTCTTTACCTGCAAAACAGTCCTCTACACATTATTCCTGCTCAAAGACAAGATAACACAATTTAACGTATTAGTTGGAGCAAATACTTTTACACAGTAAAAATAAATTACAACTGACAAGACTGCTATACAAATGTATAATAATTATGCCATCAACTGCCTACCATGAGTATCGAACTCACAATCTCCCGCACTCCAGACAGTAACTTTACCCCTGCGCCACAAATCAGCGTTAACGTCAATGGTGAAAAACTCAATGTCCAGCACTGTTATGGGACTTAACTTGCGTATTTAAGCGCTCGGCGATCTTCTGCCACGCCATGTCTCTGGCCTTGGTTATTGCAAATGTGTTGTAGAGTTCCAAAAGCAACTTCTGTTCTGATGCGCTGAAATAATCATCCCGAATCTTCGACATGATGGCGTTTTCGACAGTCGCTTGTTCAGGGCTTCTTACGTTCCCCCTGCACGCGTCTAGGCCAGGACAGGATAGGCGTGGCTGAAGTTAGCGCCGCTGAGGCGCAGCTGAAATGCGTTAGTGGAACGACTTCAGGCTTTAGTCTAAGTTGTGTCTCAGTCATGCGAGGACTTAGCACTTAGTCGCCGCTAAGTTTAGTGACGTTCGTGGAATACCCCTCTGTACACACACACCTGTACACACACACCTGTAAACACACACCTGTACACACACCTGACCACACACCTGTACACACACACACCTGTAAACACACCTGTACACACACACCTGTACACACACACACCTGTACACACACACACACACCTGCACACACACCTGTAAACACACACCTGTACACACACACACCTGTACATACACACACACCTGTACACACACACACCTGTACACACACACCTGTAAACACACCTGTACACACACCTGTACACACACACACACCTGTACACACACACACCTGTACACGCACACACATCTGTACACACACCTGCACACACACCTGTAAACACACACCTGTACACACACACCTGTACACACACACACCTGTAAACACACACATCTGTACACACACACACCTGTAAACACACACCTGTACACACACACCTGTACACACACACCTGTACACACACACCTGTACACACACACCTGCACACACACCTGTAAATACACACACACACCTGTACACACACACACACACCTGTACACACACACACACACCTGTACACACACCTGTACACACACACACCTGTACACACACACCCACCTGTACACACACCTGTACACACACACACACCTGTACATACACCTGTAAACACACCTATACACACACCTGTACACACACACCTTTACACACACACCTGTACGCACACACACCTGTACGCACACACACCTGTACACACACCTGCACACACACCTGCACACACACCTGTAAACACACACCTGTACACATACCTGTAAACACACACACACCTGTAAACACACACCTGTACACACACACCTGTACACACACACCTGTACACACACACCTGCACACACACCTGTACACACACACACACCTGTACACACACACACCTGTACACACACACACCTGTACACACACCTGTAAACACACCTATACACACGCCTGTACACACACACACACACCTGTACACACACACACACACCTGTACACACACCTGTACACACACACACACCTGTACACACACACCTGTACACACACACACACACCTGTACACACACACCTGTACACACACACACACACCTGTACACACACCTGTACACACACACCTGTACACACACACACACCTGTACACACACCTGTACACACACCTGTACACACACCTGTACACACACCTGTACCCACACACACACCTGTACACACACCTGTACACACACACACACACCTGTACACACACACCTGTACACACACACACACACCTGTACACACACCTGTACACACACACCTGTACACACACACACCTGTACACACACACACACCTGTACACACACCTGTACACACACACCTGTACACACACACCTGTACACACACACCTGTACACACACACCAGAGGGGTATTCTACGAACGTCGCTAAACATAGCTGCGGCTAAGTGCCAAGTCCTCGCCTGACTTAGCCGCAACTTAAGACTAAAGCCTGAAGTCGTTCCACTAACACATTTCAGCTGCACCTCAGCAGTGCTAAGTTCAGTCAGGCCTAAGCAGGCCGGGCCTAGACGCGTGCACAGGGAAGGTAAGAAGCCCTGAACAAGCGACTGTCGAAAACGCATAGCAAAGCATAAAACGCAAAGCATAAAACGCAAAGCATAAAACGCAAAGCATAAAACGCAAAGCATAAAAACATTTTGCAGAGTGGTAAGTAGGCTAATATTAATGTTATTATTCAGTGAAATTAGTAATACTGTTCAAACGGTACCTTAATTTAATTTAAAATGAACAGTAGCTACCAAGCCACAGGAGGTGGGAGCCCCCCTCAAAACCTTTCACCTGCAGAGGAGCTGGCACTGGCCCTAAACCGGGGTCGCCCACTGGTGGAGGTAATTGAAGGAGGGACCCCATCAAAGATCCTTCCTGCGAGTTCTCGTGAAGAGTATATTCAAGGTATTCTCTAGGCTAATGCTTGCCTCAGCTGTGATCCAAGCATTTGTGTATTTTAATAGTATGTTTGTGTTCTAGTTACTGAAGATGGCGTACACTTGGACCCTCCTCAGCAGTCCTCCAGCAGTGCCTTTCCTGACCCTCAGCAGTCCTCCAGCAGTGACTTGCCTGACCCTCAGCAGTCCTCCAGCAGTGCCTTGCCTGACCCTCAGCAGTCCTCCAGCAGTGCCTTGCCTGACCCTCAGCAGTCCTCCAGCAGTGTCTTGCCTGACCCTCAGCAGTCCTCCAGCAGTGCCTTGCCTGACCCTCAGCAGTCCTCCAGCAGTGGCCTCACACCAGAATGTCATACCTAATGTCTTTTATTGTTTTATGCCTATTGATGGAAATTGATAAATAGGATTTCATTAAAAAGGCTTGCACAGCATCTCTGAAGCAAATTTGTTGAATCATTGAAATGTTGTCACCATTGTTTTCGGACAACACAGGTAGTCATGCGGGAGGTGTGCGGAACTGTTTTTTCGACACTCTGTTTACTTCAGGTACATATTCTTTGCGACATGGCCTGATTAAGCCTGATCGATAACCTGATCGATAACCTGCCCGGGACCAGGCGAGTTCAGAGGACGATGTTGCCGCAGTAACTCAGAGAGTCATGGAACCGAACTGTCACTAAAACTAGTGAGTGTCAAATAAAGCCGGGCTTTGTGCTTAGAACATGGAACACCCCTCAAGTTTAGTCCCGGTTCAGTCCTGGTTCAGTCCTGGTTTAGTCCCGGTTTAGTCCTGGTTTAGTCCTGGTTTAGTCCCGGTTTAGTCCCTGGTTTAGTCCCGGTTTAGTCCCCGGTTTAGTCCCCGGTTTAGTCCCCGGTTTAGTCCCCGGTTTAGTCCCCGGTTTAGTTCTGGTTTAGTTCTGGTTTAGTTCTGGTTCAGGTCCTGGTTTAGTCCCTGGTTTAGTCCAGGTTTAGTCCAGGTTTAGTCCTGGTTTAGTCCTGGTTCAGGTCCTGGTTCAGGTCCTGGTTCAGTCCTGGTTCAGTCCTGGTTCAGTCCTGGTTCAGTCCTGGTTCAGTCCTGGTTTAGTCCTGGTTTAGTTCTGGTTTAGTCCTGGTTCAGGTCCTGGTTCAGTCCTGGTTCAGTCCTGGTTTAGTCCCTGGTTTAGTCCTGGTTTAGTCCTGGTTTAGTCCTGGTTTAGTCCTGGTTTAGTTCTGGTTTAGTCCTGGTTCAGGTCCTGGTTCAGTCCTGGTTCAGTCCTGGTTCAGTCCTGGTTTAGTTCTGGTTTAGTCCTGGTTCAGGTCCTGGTTCAGTCCTGGTTCAGTCCTGGTTCAGTCCTGGTTCAGTCCTGGTTCAGTCCTGGTTTAGTCCTGGTTTAGTCCTGGTTTAGTCCTGGTTTAGTCCTGGTTTAGTCCTGGTTTAGACCTGGTTTAGTCCTGGTTTAGTCCTGGTTTAGTCCTGGTTCAGTCCTGGTTCAGTCCTGGTTTAGTCCTGGTTTAGTCCTGGTTCAGTCCTGGTTCAGTCCTGGTTTAGTCCTGGTTCAGTCCTGGTTCAGTCCTGGTTCAGTCCTGGTTTAGTCCTGGTTTAGTCCTGGTTTAGTCCTGGTTTAGTCCTGGTTCAGTCCTGGTTCAGTCCTGGTTCAGTCCTGGTTTAGTCCTGGTTTAGTCCTGGTTTAGTCCTGGTTTAGTCCTGGTTTAGTCCTGGTTTAGTCCTGGTTCAGACCTGGTTCAGTCCTGGTTTAGTCCTGGTTTAGTCCTGGTTTAGTCCTGGTTTAGTCCTGGTTCAGTACCTTGCTGGTGGGGCTGCTGAACTCAGACTCTTGTGGAGGAGTTTGGCTCAGACTCAGTAACAGAGAAGAATATTCTTTATCACTCTTCACCCTCTGAGTCAAGAAACGCTTCACCGTGTCCAAGAGCTGAGGACAAGACGAGAGAGGGATGAGTGGGGAGGAGAGGAGAGAAGGAGAGAGGGATGAGTGGGGAGGAGAGGGGAGAGGAGAGAAGGACAGAGGGATGAGTGGGAGAGGAGAGGGGAGAGGAGAGAAGGACAGAGGGATGAGTGGGAGAGGAGAGAAGGAGAGAGGGATGAGTGGGGAGGAGAGGAGAGAGGAGAGAGGGAGAGAGGGATGAGTGGGGAGAGGGGAGAGGAGAGAAGGAGAGAGGGATGAGTGGGGAGGAGAGGGGAGAGGAGAGAAGGACAGAGGGATGAGCGGGAGAGGGGAGAGGAGAGAAGGAGAGAGGGATGAGTGGGGGGAGGGATGAGTGGGGAGGGGAGAGGAGAGAAGGAGAGAGGGATGAGTGGGGGGGAGGGATGAGTGGGGAGGGGAGAGGAGAGAAGGAGAGATGGATGAGAGGAGAGGAGAGAGGGAGGAGAGGAGAGAGAGGAGGATGAGAGGAGAGGTTTTATGTTAATCCTCTCTCCTCCTCCTCTCTCCTCCTCTCTCCTCCTCCTCTCTCCTCCTCCTCTCCTCCTCCTCTCTCCTCCTCTCTCCTCCTCTCTCCTCCTCCTCTCTCCTCCTCTCTCCTCCTCCTCTCTCCTCCTCCTCCTCTCTCCTCCTCTCTCCTCCTCTCTCCTCCTCTCTCCTCCTCTCTCCTCCTCTCTCCTCCTCCTCTCACCTTCAGTTCCCAGTCCTGCAGTCTGAGCAGACTCTCGTGACAGTTCCTCAGGTCTCGGCCGAAGCCCATCTTCTTCTTCTTCTTCTTCTTTTTCTTCTTCTTCTTCTCAGTGAGTTCACGTGCACTATCAGACTCTCATGCACGCTCCTCAGTCACGTGCACGCTCTCCGCTCACGTGCACACTAAGATTTGGGGCGATCGAGGCCGCACTGCATGGTCCTGGAGAGAGAGAGGGTACGGTCACAGAAACGTCCCAAACTCCACACACAGGGAGAACATGCAGACTCCACACACACAGGGAGAACATGCAGACTCCACACACACACACACACAGGGAGAACATGCAAACTCCACACACACACACACAGGGAGAACATGCAGACTCCACACACACACACACACAGGGAGAACATGCAAACTCCACACACACACAGGGAGAACATGCAGACTCCACACACACAGGGAGAACATGCAGACTCCACACACACAGGGAGAACATGCAGACTCCACACACACAGGGAGAACATGCACACTCCACACACACAGGGAGAACATGCACACTCCACACACACACAGGGAGAACATGCACACTCCACACGCGCACAGGGAGAACATGCACACTCCACACACACACAGGGAGACCATGCACACTCCACACACACACAGGGAGAACATGCACACTCCACACACACACAGACATGCAGACTCCACACACACACAGGGAGAACATGCAGACTCCACACACACACAGGGAGAACATGCAGACTCCAGACACACACAGGGAGAACATGCAGACTCCAGACACACACAGAGAGAACATGCAGACTCCACACACAGGGAGAACATGCAAACTCCACACACACACACACACAGGGAGAACATGCAGACTCCACACACAGGGAGAACATGCACACTCCACACACACACAGGGAGAACATGCACACTCCACACACACACAGAGAGAACATGCAGACTCCACACTCAGGGAGAACACGCACACTCAACACACACACAGGGAGAACATGCAGACTCCACACACACACAGGGAGAACATGCAGACTCCACACACACACACAGGGAGAACATGCAGACTCCACACACAGAGGGAGAACATGCAGACTCCACACACACACACAGGGAGAACATGCACACTACACACACACACACACAGGGAGAACATGCAGACTCCACACACACAGGGAGAACATGCAGACTCCACACACACAGGGAGAACATGCAGACTCCACACACACAGGGAGAACATGCAGACTCCACACACACACACAGGGAGAACATGCACACTACACTCACACACACACACACAGGGAGAACATGCACACTCCACACACACACACAGGGAGAACATGCACACTACACACACACACACACACAGGGAGAACATGCAGACTCCACACACACAGGGAGAACATGCACACTCCACAGACACAGGGGCAGGTTTCCATGGTAAGGGGTTCTCTAAAAATACTGTTCTGTTCAAAGTTTCACTGAAAACTGAACTGACAAAATAAAATAAAAATCACACTTCAGAGCATGTTTGTACAGGGAGGGACACACCTGAAAACACCTGTCCGACACCTGAAAACACCTGTCTGACACCTGAAAACACCTGTCCGACACCTGAAAACACCTGAAAACACCTGTCTGAAACCTGAAAACACCTGAAAACACCTGTCCGACAACTGAAAACACCTGTCCGATACCTGAAAACACCTGAAAACACCTGTCCGACAACTGAAAACACCTGGGGGGTATTCCACGAACGTCAGCTGCGCCTCAGCAGCGCTAACTTCAGCCGTGCCTATCCTGTCCTGGACTAGACGCGTGCACGGGGAACGCAAGAAGTCCAGAACAAGCGACTGTCGAAAACACGGTCATGTCGATCATGTGAGTTCGATTCTCAGTGAGAACAGTTGATGACATAAAATGTTTATATTCATGTTTGTAGAGCAGTCTTGTCAGTTGTAATTTATTTTTACTGTGTAAAAGTTAAATTGTGTTATCTTGTCTTTGAGCAGGAATAATGTGAAGAGGACTGTTTTGCAGGTAAAGACAAAGCATAAAAACATTTTGCAGAGTGGTAAGTCGGCTAATATTAATATTATTATTCAGTGAAATTAGTAATACTGTTGAAATGGTACCTTAATTTAATTTAAAATGAACAGTAGCTACCAAGCCACAGGAGGTGGGAGCCCCCCTCAAAACCTTTCACCTGCAGAGGAGCTGGCACTGGCCCTAAACCGGGGTCACCCACAGGTGGAGGTAACTGAAGGAGGGACCCCATCAAAGATCCTTCCTGCGAGTTCTCGTGAAGAGTATATTCAAGCTTTTCTCTAGGCTAATGCCTCAGCTGTGATCCAAACATTTGTGTATTTTAATAGTATGTTTGTGTTCTAGTTACTGAAGATGGCGTACACTTGGACCCTCCTCAGCAGTCCTCCAGCAGTGCCTTGCCTGACCCTCAGCAGTCCTCCAGCAGTGCCTTGCCTGACCCTCAGCAGTCCTCCAGCAGTGCCTTGCCTGACCCTCAGCAGTCCTCCAGCAGTGCCTTGCCTGACCCTCAGCAGTCCTCCAGCAGTGCCTTGCCTGACCCTCAGCAGTCCTCCAGCAGTGCCTTGCCTGACCCTCAGCAGTCCTCCAGCAGTGCCTTGCCTGACCCTCAGCAGTCCTCCAGCAGTGGCCTCACACCAGAATGTCATACCTAATGTCTTTTATTGTTTTATGCCTATTGATGGAAATTGATAAATAGGATTTCATTAAAGGGACAGTGTGTAGGATTCGTGGCGCATAGGTGGTTACTAGCTATTCCACTTCCTCTTTTGGCTATGGCAGACCTCGAGGGTCACCCGGTCGCGACGTAGCGCCGACATCGCGCGTGCCCGCGCACGAACCGCGCACCGCTGTATACATAAAACGCGGTCCCCCGTTCACTTTTTTTTTTCTTTTCGCATGAAAACACACAATCCCGATCATGATTCATGACAATCTACACATCAAATGAAACCTTACAGTCTCCTCTTTTTGACTATGCAATTCATTTCCCTGCAAAACAATCACTCCCCGAGCACATGGGGCTTTTATACGGAAAAGCACAAAACTTAGCTTACTTAGCTTACCTTTGAAGGCTTTGCACAGGTCAAACTCTGTATTTCATCATAAACTTGGTCTCAATCTGTCCATAAGGATCCAGCGAATAAAATCCAGTAAAACAATTTAGTCCAAAATACGTGTTATATCCATTACGAGTGTGATCCGGCAGCATGCTTCTTTACACGAGGCTCCCCCCTTCCCCCCTCCCCTTCCCCTTCTCTCCTTCACTCCCATATGCAGCGCGGCTGAGCAGCTGTTAGCAGGAGCCGAGGCAAAGGATGAGCCCAAATGTCCTTCTGCGGCTCTCGTATTCAAAATGGCTGCCTCTATATGGGGAAGATCCCCCTTTTATGTGACTATATCTAAGTCCAAAAGAATACTTTGATTTCATGATGGAAGTGAAAAGGCTTGGAAAACAATGTATTTTTGAATGGGTATCTTCAATTTCAGTAATTAACAGGTAAAAATCTTACACACTGTCCCTTTAAAGAGGCTTGCACAGCATCTCTGAAGCAAATTTGTTGAATCATTGAAATGTTGCATCATGAAGTGTGCCTGTTATTTGGCTACATTTTGTTTTAAAAGTAAAGGTTTACCTGTAACTGTATTCTTTGATAGAGATGTCATAAAATATAAAGTATCAATGTCGTCAAGTGAGAGTGATGTTAGGCCCAACTGATATAAGTTCTATGATGATATGAAGAATTGTAGGTTAAATTCATTCACATTTGTATAATGTGTGGCAAATGTAAATTGGTGAAAATGTAACACAAAACTGACTTGAGCATCAATAAGTCAGTAAAAGGAATCGAACTCGGGACTAAGGTAACTTTTTTTTTGCTGATATTGTTTTTGGACAACACAGTCATGCGGGAGGTGTGCGGAACTGTTTTTTGACACTCTGTTTACTTCCGGTACGTATTCTCTGCGACACCGCCTGATTAAGCCACATCTTTAGCCTGCCCCGGACCAGGCTAGCCGCTGAAACCATGTTGCCGCAGTAACTCAGCGGGGACTAAGGTTAGAGAGAGTCATGGAACCGAACTGTCACTAAAACTAGCGCGGACTGTTGAATAAAGCCGGACTTTGTGCTGAGCCGCGTTCGTGGAACACCCCTCTGAAAACACCTGTCTCACACCTGAAAACACCTGTCTCACACCTGAAAACACCTGTCTCACACCTGAAAACACCCGTCTCACACATGAAAACACCCGTCTCACACCTGAAAACACCCGTCTCACACATGAAAACACCCGTCTCACACATGAAAACACCTGTCTCACACATGAAAACACCCGTCTCACACCTGAAAACACCCGTCTCACACCTGAAAACACCCGTCTCACACCTGAAAACACCCGTCTCACACCTGAAAACACCCGTCTCAGTCACACCTGAGTTTAGCATTAGCATGTAGCATCCGCACTGGTTTACGTCACAGTCCTGAACTAAGTTTTCTTCTTTTACACCGTTTGAGATGTAGATTAACGTCACTGCAAAAACATTCAGGAAAGGTCCAGTTTTATGATTATTCATTTATGATTACAGGATTTATTTTCATTTTATTTCCTTCAAATAAGGATGTAGTTTCAATAGATTTAGAATCGATGTTTCTGACAACCCCACAACCTCCTGGTGAGAGGGAGGACACGGGAGGACACAGGAGGACATGTTTCTTGTGTGTTTTCTGTTTGTTTACCTTCTGCCACATTCCATCACAGGCTAATGCTAATGCTAACGCTGCTGTCATAGGGAATGGCAGGGAAGGAGCTAATGCTAACGGGACAAACTTTTACTAAATGAGAAACGAGCCGAGACAACAAAGCAAGTCTAAAGTCCCCAGAGACATGTCTCAGGAGCGAGAGTGTCCCCCGGCAGTGCATGGGAGTGCGTGGAGGTTTAAAACGGCTAAAGAAAGTGAAATAAAAGCAGAAAACAGATGCTAAAGCTAACGCCGCTCCCAGAAGACACAGAGGGACAAAAAGGGACTGACCCGCACTGACAGCCGCGGGACAGGCTCCCAGGCTCTCACCCGCCGTGTCCCCGCCGTGTCCCCGCCGTGTCCCGCCGTGTCCCCGGCCTGGACCCCGGTCCCTCTCGCCCGGTCCGAGGCTCCAGACACAGCGGCTCTTCAGGGAGGAGCTGCCCGGAGCTGGGGGTCTGTTTTCGGCTGTGGTGTTCGGCGGAGGTCGGTATTTGCTCGGGTCCCGGGGCCGGTCCTCGGTGCTCAGCCCTCCGCCGCGGTCATCGCCGGGTCCTGACCGACTTTTCGGGCACTTTGGTCCTACTTTGGCCCCTCTTTGTGCCGCCGATTCCCGCAGAGTCCCGGCTCTGGAGCTCTGGGGCTCTGGAGCTAGTGTGGCTAATGCTAACGGGAGGGGCTTCCGGCGGAAATGGTTTTATTCTGAAGGATTCGGTCCAAATGCTCCTGATGCCCGTTCACCTGCTCCTGATGCTCCTGATGCCCGTCCACCTGCTCCTGATGCCCGTCCACCTGCTCCTGATGCCCATCCACCTGCTCCTGATGCCCGTTCACCTGCTCCTGATGCTCCTGATGCCCGTCCACCTGCTCCTGATGCCCGTCCACCTGCTCCTGATGCCCATCCACCTGCTCCTGATGCCCGTTCACCTGCTCCTGATGCTCCTGATGCCCGTCCACCTGCTCCTGATGCCCGTCCACCTGCTCCTGATGCCCATCCACCTGCTCCTGATGCCTGTCCACCTGCTCCTGATGCCCGTTTACCTGCTCCTGATGCCCGTCCACCTGCTCCTGATGCTCCTGATGCCCGTCCACCTGCTCCTGATGCCCGTTTACCTGCTCCTGATGCCCGTCCACCTGCTCCTGATGCCCGTTTACCTTCTCCTGATGCCCGTTTACCTGCTCCTGATGCCCGTTCACCTGCTCCTGATGCTCCTGATGCTCCTGATGCCCGTTCACCTGCTCCTGATGCTCCTGATACCCGTTCACCTGCTCCTGATGCCCGTTCACCTGCTCCTGATACCCGTTCACCTGCTCCTGATGCTCCTGATACCCGTTCACCTGCTCCTGATGCCCGTTTACCTGCTCCTGATGCCCGTCCACCTGCTCCTGATGCCCGTCCACCTGCTCCTGATGCCCATCCACCTGCTCCTGATGCTCCTGATGCTCCTGATGCCCGCCCACACGGTCACACAGAGCGGTCACACAGAGCGGTCACACAGAGCGGTCACACAGAGCGGTCACACAGAGCGGTCACACAGCAGGGCAGAGGTGTATTGCTCAAAGACACCACAGCAGTAAAGTCTGGGTGGGGTTCCAACCCACGACCCTTTGGTTAGAGTGACGCACGTGACACAAAAGTGAGGAAAAATATTTTATTGCAAGTCAAACATTTCAGTGAAATAAATACTGTATAATTTTATTTTTCTACAGACTATGGTTTAAACTAATATTTATCAAAAATAAATTATGTTACAATCAGACAGGAGGAGCAGGAGGAGCAGACAGGAGGAGCAGACAGGAGGAGCAGACAGGAGGAGCAGAGGAGCAGACAGGAGGAGCAGACAGGAGGAGCAGACAGGAGGAGCAGACAGGAGAAGCAGACAGGAGCAGGAGGAGCAGTCCTTAGCCCCGCCCCCTGCAGCAGAGCCAGCAGCAGAGCCAATGGGAACGCTCGGAGTCATCCTGGTGGAAGCGCGGCTCGGCCAATCCGCCGTGAGTCCAGCCCTCGTCCTGGTAGATCTGCCACAGCTTCCCATTGGTGGGCTCATCCTCTTCACGATTGGTCGGAGTCGGCCTAGGGGCGGGGCCAGATTTGACCGTCAAAAACAGGCCGAGGTCCAGGTCTAACGCCGCAGCGCCCCCTTTAGGCCGAGGGGTGTTCTGTCTGCACTGAGGGCATGGAATCCACGACTGTAACCACACAGAGGCCTGCTTTAGTCCTGGTTTAGTCCTGGTTTAGTCCTGCTTTAGTCCTGCTTTAGTCCTAGTTTAAACCCTGTTTAGTCCTGGTGTAGTCCTGGTTTAGTCCTAGTGTAGTCCTGGTTTAGTCCTGGTGTAGTCCTAGTGTAGTCCTGGTTTAGTCCTGGTTTAGTCCTAGTTTAAACCCTGTTTAGTCCTGGTGTAGTCCTGGTTTAGTCCTAGTGTAGTCCTGGTTTAGTCCTAGTGTAGTCCTAGTGTAGTCCTGGTTTAGTCCTGGTTTAGTCCTAGTTTAGACCCTGTTTAGTCCTGGTTTAGTCCTGCTTTAGTCCTGATTTAGTCCTGGTTTAGTCCTGGTGTAGTCCTGGTTTAGTCCTGGTTTAGACCCTGTTTAGTCCTGGTGTAGTCCTGGTTTAGTCCTGGTTTAGACCCTGTTTAGTCCTGGTTTAGTCCTGCTTTAGTCCTGGTTTAGTCCTGGTTTAGTCCTGGTGTAGTCCTGGTGTAGTCCTGGTTTAGTCCTAGTGTAGTCCTGGTTTAGTCCTGGTTTAGTCCTAGTTTAGACCCTGTTTAGTCCTGGTTTAGTCCTGCTTTAGTCCTGGTTTAGTCCTGGTGTAGTCCTGGTTTAGTCCTGGTTTAGACCCTGTTTAGTCCTGGTTTAGTCCTGCTTTAGTCCTGGTTTAGTCCTGCTTTAGTCCTGCTTTAGTCCTGCTTTAGTCCTAGTTTAAACCCTGTTTAGTCCTGGTGTAGTCCTGGTTTAGTCCTAGTGTAGTCCTGGTTTAGTCCTGGTTTAAACCCTGTTTAGTCCTGGTGTAGTCCTGGTTTAGTCCTAGTGTAGTCCTGGTTTAGTCCTGGTTTAGTCCTAGTTTAGACCCTGTTTAGTCCTGGTTTAGTCCTGCTTTAGTCCTGATTTAGTCCTGGTTTAGTCCTGGTGTAGTCCTGGTTTAGTCCTGGTTTAGACCCTGTTTAGTCCTGGTGTAGTCCTGGTTTAGTCCTAGTTTAAACCCTGTTTAGTCCTGGTGTAGTCCTGGTTTAGTCCTGGTTTAGTCCTGGTTTAGTCCTGCTTTAGTCCTGGTTTAGTCCTAGTTTAAACCCTGTTTAGTCCTGGTTTAGTCCTGGTTTAGTCCTGGTGTAGTCCTGGTTTAGTCCTGCTTTAGTCCTGCTTTAGTCCTAATTTAGTCCTGGTTTAGTCCTAGTTTAAACCCTGTTTAGTCCTGCTTTAGTCCTAATTTAGTCCTGGTGTAGTCCTGGTTTAGTCCTGGTGTAGTCCTGGTTTAGTCCTGGTTTAGACCCTGTTTAGTCGTGGTCCAGCCCAGGTCTAGTCCGGGTCCAGACCTGTTCGTTGAGGACTGTGTGGAGTCTCTTGAGGCAGCTTTGGCAGAAGGTGTGACCACAGTGCAGTCGCCGTGGTAACCGCGTCGACAGGTCGTAAACGCCAAAACACACGATGCACAGAGGCTCCTGCCGTGGCCGCATCGTCCCGGCATCGTCCACTGGCACGTCCTGCTGCCCGTCCGCCATCGAACCCACAACCTCAGGTACTCTGCCACAGACACACAGGAGTCAAACCCACAACCTCAGGTACCCACAGACACACAGGAGTCAAACCCACAACCTCAGGTACCCACAGACACACAGGAGTCAAACCCACGACCTCAGGTACCCACAGACACACAGGAGTCAAACCCACGACCTCAGGTACCCACAGACACACAGGAGTCAAACCCACAACCTCAGGTACCCACAGGCACACAGGAGTCAAACCCACAACCTCAGGTACCCACAGGCACACAGGAGTCAAACCCACAACCTCAGGTACCCACAGGCACACAGGAGTCAAACCCACAACCTCAGGTACCCACAGGCACACAGGAGTCAAACCCACAACCTCAGGTACTCTGCCGCAGACACACAGGAGTCAAACCCACAACCTCAGGTACCCACAGACACACAGGAGTCAAACCCACAACCTCAGGTACCCACAGACACACAGGAGTCAAACCCACAACCTCAGGTACTCTGCCACAGACACACAGGAGTCAAACCCACAACCTCAGGTACCCACAGGCACACAGGAGTCAAACCCACAACCTCAGGTACTCTGCCACAGACACACAGGAGTCAAACCCACAACCTCAGGTACCCACAGGCACACAGGAGTCAAACCCACAACCTCAGGTACTCTGCCACAGACACACAGGAGTCAAACCCACAACCTCTGGTACTCTGTCACAGACACACAGGAGTCAAACCCACAACCTCAGGTACCCACAGACACACAGGAGTCAAACCCACAACCTCAGGTACTCTGCCACAGACACACAGGAGTCAAACCCACAACCTCAGGTACCCACAGACACACAGGAGTCAAACCCACGACCTCAGGTACCCACAGACACACAGGAGTCAAACCCACGACCTCAGGTACCCACAGACACACAGGAGTCAAACCCACAACCTCAGGTACCCACAGGCACACAGGAGTCAAACCCACGACCTCAGGTACCCACAGGCACACAGGAGTCAAACCCACAACCTCAGGTACTCTGCCACAGACACACAGGAGTCAAACCCACGACCTCAGGTACCCACAGACACACAGGAGTCAAACCCACAACCTCAGGTACCCACAGGCACACAGGAGTCAAACCCACAACCTCAGGTACTCTGCCACAGACACACAGGAGTCAAACCCACAACCTCAGGTACCCACACACACACAGGAGTCAAACCCACAACCTCAGGTACTCTGCCGCAGACACGCAGGAGTCAAACCCACAACCTCAGGTACCCACAGACACACAGGAGTCAAACCCACAACCTCAGGTACTCTGCCACAGACACACAGGAGTCAAACCCACAACCTCAGGTACTCTGCCACAGACACACAGGAGTCAAACCCACAACCTCAGGTACTCTGCCACAGACACACAGGAGTCAAACCCACAACCTCAGGTACTCTGCCGCAGACACACAGGAGTCAAACCCACAACCTCAGGTACTCTGCCACAGACACACAGGAGTCAAACCCACAACCTCAGGTACTCTGCCACAGACACACAGGAGTCAAACCCACAACCTCAGGTACTCTGCCACAGACACACAGGAGTCAAACCCACAACCTCAGGTACTCTGCCACAGACACGCAGGAGTCAAACCCACAACCTCATGTACTCTGCCACAGACACACAGGAGTCAAACCCACAACCTCAGGTACTCTGCCACAGACACACAGGAGTCAAACCCACAACCTCAGGTACTCTGACACAGACACACAGGAGTCAAACCCACAACCTCATGTACTCTGCCACAGACACACAGGAGTCAAACCCACATCCTCAGGTACTCTGCCACAGACACAGGAGTCAAACCCACAACCTCAGGTACTCTGCCGCAGACACGCAGGAGTCAAACCCACAACCTCAGGTACTCTGCCACAGACACAGGAGTCAAACCCACAACCTCAGGTACTCTGCCGCAGACACACAGGAGTCAAACCCACAACCTCAGGTACTCTGCCGCAGACACGCAGGAGTCAAACCCACAACCTCAGGTACTCTGCCGCAGACACGCAGGAGTCAAACCCACAACCTCAGGTACTCTGCCGCAGACACGCAGGAGTCAAACCCACAACCTCAGGTACTCTGCCGCAGACACGCAGGAGTCAAACCCACAACCTCAGGTACTCTGCCACAGACACACAGGAGTCAAACCCACAACCTCAGGTACTCTGCCACAGACACACAGGAGTCAAACCCACAACCTCAGGTACTCTGCCGCAGACACACAGGAGTCAAACCCACAACCTCAGGTACTCTGCCGCAGACACACAGGAGTCAAACCCACAACCTCAGGTACTCTGCCACAGACACACAGGAGTCAAACCCACAACCTCAGGTACTCTGCTGCAGACACACAGGAGTCAAACCCACAACCTCAGGTACCCACTCTGGTGTTACACTTCCATTGTGTCCTTGGGCAAGGCCTGAACCTGAAGTGTCCTGCCCAAGAGCACAATGGCCTGGTTTAATACAGAGTAATAATAGTAGTAGTAGTAGTAGTAGTAGTAGTAGTAGTAGTAGTAGTACTTATAGAAGTAGTAGTAGTAATAGTCGTACTTACAGTAGTAGTAGCAGTAGTAGTACTTACAGTAATAGTCGTAGTAGTAGCAGTAGTAGTACTTACAGTAATAGTCGTAGTAGTAGCAGTAGTACTTACAGTAATAGTCGTAGTAGTAGTACTTACAGTAATAGTAGTAGTAGTAGTACTTACAGTAATAGTAGTAGTAGTAGTACTTACAGTAATAGTCGTAGTAGTAGTAGTACTTACAGTAATAGTTGTAGTAGTAGCAGTAGTAGTAGTTACAGTAATAGTCGTAGTAGTAGTACTTACAGTAGTAGTAGTAGTAGTAGTACTTACAGTAATAGTAGTAGTAGTAGTACTTACAGTAATAGTCGTAGTAGTAGTAGTACTTACAGTAATAGTTGTAGTAGTAGCAGTAGTAGTACTTACAGTAATAGTTGTAGTAGTAGTAGTAGTAGCAGTAGTACTTACAGTAATAGTTGTAGTAGTAGCAGTAGTAGTAGTTACAGTAATAGTCGTAGTAGCAGTAGTAGTACTTACAGTAATAGTCGTAGTAGTAGCAGTAGTACTTACAGTAATAGTAGTAGTACTTACAATAATAGTAGTAGTAGTAGTACTTACATTAATAGTCGTAGTAGTAGTAGTAGTAGTACTTACAGTAATAGTCGTAGTAGTAGTAGTAGTAGTACTTACAGTAATAGTTGTTGTAGTAGTAGCAGTAGTAGTACTTACAGTAATAGTCGTAGTAGTAGCAGTAGTAGTACTTACAGTAATAGTCATAGTAGTAGTAGTAGTACTTACAGTAGTAGCAGTAGTACTTACAGTAATAGTCGTAGTAGTAGTACTTACAGTAATAGTAGTAGCAGTAGTACTTACAGTAGTAGCAGTAGTACTTACAGTAATAGTGATAACAGGAGAAGTTAAATTTGTCAACTGGACAAAGTTTGTTTGGTTGAAAACGTTTCGCCGCTCATCCGAGAGGCTTCGTCAGCTCTAATAAGAATACTGGTAAGACACTTGCTTATATCTTGCTGTAGGGAGGAGCTACCTAGCTAACTACTTTCCGGAACTATCTCATTGGTTTCCGTCTTTTGTTTCTCTGGCGTCTAGCTAACGATCCCTATTCATCCCTACGGCTGTTTTTCACACCTCTGGCCCTGGCCTGGCTAGCCCTATTGTTCCCCTGTTTGCTTGATCTAGGCTTAAGAATGGAATTGTAGATGGGATGCAAATTATGTCTGACTCCACCATTTCTGTTCAGAGAAGGATTCTCTTTTTTGACAAAAATAGCCTCTTTAACTCCCCTCTCAAACCAATTCTTTTCCCTGGCTAAGATCTGAACCTCACTGTCCTCAAATGAATGACCCGTGGCTTCTAGGTGAAGATATACGGCAGAAGACGGTCCACTCTGGCACGCCCGTCTGTGTTGGTACATCCTCTTGTGAAGTGGCTGTTTTGTTTCTCCAGTGTAGCGCTCACTGCAGTCTTCACTACACTGAATGGAGTAGACCACATTGCTTTGTTTGTGGCTCGGTGTTTTGTCCTTTGGGTGGACGAGTTTTTGTCTTAAAGTGTTTGTGGGTTTGAAATAAACTGGGATTTCATATTGTCTGAAAATCCTCTGTAGTTTTTCCGACACGCCGGCCAGGTACGGAATCGCTACCCCTTTCCTCCTGGGTTCGGATTCTCTATTATCTTGTTTCTTGTCCTTGTCTCTCTTGGTTTTGTTAACAGCCCATTTGGGATAACCACAAACAGAGAGGGCTTCCTGCACATGTTGTTCTTCTTTTTCCTTACCCTCTGTGCTTGTGGGAACCACTTGGGCCCTGTGTTGTAATGTCCGAATAACACCCAGTTTGTGCTGCAGTGGGTGGTGTGAATCAAAAAGCAGGTATTGGTCTGTGTGTGTGGGCTTCCTGAAGACTTCTACTTGGAGTCCCCGGTCTCCTCCTATCGTTACTGCACAATCTAAGAACACCAATGTGTTATCCTTGGCATCTTCACGGGTGAATTTGATATTAGGATCTACAGAATTTATATGTGCAGTAAAAGGTTCCAAATCTTGAATTTTGATTTTTGTAAAATTATCATCAACATAACGAACACAAAGAACGCTGGGTGAAAAATCTTTCCAACCGGGTACTCACTCAGACAGAGAAAGAAGTCCTGTGCAAAGGACTGAATTTCTCTGTGACTCCTAATCACATCCCCACGGTGGACTACATCACGGCAGCTGAAACCGCCATTAGGAACAACAAGCTCACAGAGACAGAAGCTGGTTCTCTCTTTAGACTGAAATTAGTACAGCTCACTTGAGCAATGCTAAACTTCCACCCTCAAACGTAACACCAGTGAGGAGAGGAAGGCCATCATCCTGCTCTAGAGAGGGACCAGAGCATCCAAATCCTGCCTGCGGACAAAGGGAGATGCACGGTGATCTTGGACGCCAAGCTGATTATGAGGCTAAGGTGAACAGCCTACTCAGTGACACGAGTCAACATACGAAGTACTGAAACGGGACCCCACCAATGGGTACAAAAAGGTACTCATTGATTGCTTACAGAAGTTGAGGCCATAAGAAGAAGTCATTGATCTACAGCTGTATTACAGATCTGTAATACCCTGGTGATGCTATGACTGTGCATCTATGGCCTCCCGAAGATTCACAAACAAGGAGTACCACTCTTTTTGACCCATTGTGTGTAGTCCCGTTTGACTTCGTATGTTGTCGTGTGCCACATGTAATTTGGCCAAACACCTAAAAACCATCTTGGCTCCATTGGTGGGCAACACGGAGCATCCACATTGAGAACACAGCCGAATTTGTAAACAAAGTGAAGTTTCTCCAGTTTGGTCAGGATGAGACAATGGTTTCCTTTGATGTAACCTCTCTTTTCACTTGTATCCCCACAGCTGTAGCGGTCGAAGTTTAGCGAGAAGTGAGTTTACTACAGGATTCCAAGCTAGAAGAGAGAACCAAACTTTCTCCTGACCAAATCTGCCAACTGCTGGTTTCAGCTGCCGTGATGTAATCCACCTATTTCCAGTTCAGAGGGAACTTCTACAGGCAAATTCATGGCTGTGTGATGGGCTCATCGGTCTCCCCTATCATGGCTAATTTATACATGGAACAATTTGAATAGAGTGCCTTAGCTTCATATCCAGGCACTCCTCCCACACACTGGTTTCGTTATGTTGATGATAATTTTACAAAAATCAAAATTCAAGATTTGGAACCTTTTACTGCACATATAAATTCTGTAGATCCTAATATCAAATTCACCCGTGAAGATGCCAAGGATAACACATTGGCGTTCTTAGATTGTGCAGTAACGATAGGAGGAGACCGGGGACTCCAAGTAGAAGTCTTCAGGAAGCCCACACACACAGACCAATACCTGCTTTTTGATTCACACCACCCACTGCAGCACAAACTGGGTGTTATTCGGACATTACAACACAGGGCCCAAGTGGTTCCCACAAGCACAGAGGGTAAGGAAAAAGAAGAACAACATGTGCAGGAAGCCCTCTCTGTTTGTGGTTATCCCAAATGGGCTGTTAACAAAACCAAGAGAGACAAGGGCAAGAAACAAGATAATAGAGAATCCGAACCCAGGAGGAAAGGGGTAGCGATTCCGTACCTGGCCGGCGTGTCGGAAAAACTACAGAGGATTTTCAGACAATATGAAATCCCAGTTTATTTCAAACCCACAAACACTTTAAGACAAAAACTCGTCCACCCAAAGGACAAAACACCGAGCCACAAACAAAGCAATGTGGTCTACTCCATTCAGTGTAGTGAAGACTGCAGTGAGCGCTACACTGGAGAAACAAAACAGCCACTTCACAAGAGGATGTACCAACACAGACGGGCGTGCCAGAGTGGACCTTCTTCTGCCGTATATCTTCACCTAGAAGCCACGGGTCATTCATTTGAGGACAGTGAGGTTCAGATCTTAGCCAGGGAAAAGAATTGGTTTGAGAGGGGAGTTAAAGAGGCTATTTTTGTCAAAAAAGAGAATCCTTCTCTGAACAGAAATGGTGGAGTCAGACATAATTTGTCTCCCATCTACAATTCCATTCTTAAGCCTAGATCAAGCAAACAGGGGAACAATAGGGCTAGAGCCAGGTCAGGGCCAGAGGTGTGAAAAACAGCCGTAGGGATGAATAGGGATCGTTAGCTAGACGCCAGAGAAACAAAAGACGGAAACCAATGAGATAGTTCCGGAAAGTAGTTAGCTAGGTAGCTCCTCCCTACAGCAAGATATAAGCAAGTGTCTTACCAGTATTCTTATTAGAGCTGACGAAGCCTCTCGGATGAGCGGCGAAACGTTTTCAACCAAACAAACTTTGTCCAGTTGACAAATTGAACTTCTCCTGTTATCATGGATTCTACCTGGACGACTGAGGGACTTTTCACGCATCTTACAGTAATAGTCGTAGTAGTAGTAGCAGTAGTACTTACAGAAATAGTCGTAGTAGTAGCAGTAGTACTTACAGTAATAGTCGTAGTAGTAGTAGTAGTACTTACAGTAATAGTAGTAGTAGTAGTAGCAGTAGTACTTACAGTAATAGTAGTAGTAGTAGCAGTAGTACTTACAGCAATAGTCGTAGTAGTAGTAGCAGTAGTACTTACAGAAATAGTCGTAGTAGTAGCAGTAGTACTTACAGTAATAGTCGTAGTAGTAGTAGTAGTACTTACAGTAATAGTAGTAGTAGTAGCAGTAGTACTTACAGTAATAGTAGTAGTAGTAGCAGTAGTACTTACAGTAATAGTCGTAGTAGTAGTAGCAGTAGTACTTACAGAAATAGTCGTAGTAGTAGCAGTAGTACTTACAGTAATAGTCGTAGTAGTAGCAGTAGTACTTACAGTAATAGTCGTAGTAGTAGTAGTAGTACTTACAGTAATAGTAGTAGTAGTAGTAGCAGTAGTACTTACAGTAATAGTCGTAGTAGTAGCAGTAGTACTTACAGTAATAGTAGTAGTAGTAGCAGTAGTACTTACAGTAATAGTCGTAGTAGTAGTAGCAGTAGTACTTACAGTAATAGTCGTAGTAGTAGCAGTAGTACTTACAGTAATAGTCGTAGTAGTAGTAGTAGTACTTACAGTAATAGTAGTAGTAGTAGCAGTAGTACTTACAGTAATAGTCGTAGTAGTAGCAGTAGTAGTACTTACAGTAGTACTTACAGTAATAGTCGTAGTAGTAGTAGCAGTAGTACTTACAGTAATAGTCGTAGTAGTAGTAGTAGCAGTAGTACTTACAGTAATAGTCGTAGTAGTAGCAGTAGTACTTACAGTAATAGTCGTAGTAGTAGTAGTAGCAGTAGTACTTACAGTAATAGTCGTAGTAGTAGTAGTAGTACTTACAGTAATAGTAGTAGTAGCAGTAGTACTTACAGTAATAGTAGTAGTAGTAGCAGTAGTACTTACAGTAATAGTCGTAGTAGTAGCAGTAGTACTTACAGTAATAGTCGTAGTAGTAGCAGTAGTACTTACAGTAATAGTCGTAGTAGTAGTAGTAGTACTTACAGTAATAGTCGTAGTAGTAGTAGCAGTAGTACTTACAGTAATAGTCGTAGTAGTAGCAGTAGTACTTACAGTAATAGTCGTAGTAGTAGTAGTAGTAGTAGCAGTAGTACTTACAGTAATAGTCGTAGTAGTAGTAGTAGTAGTAGTAGTAGTACTTACAGTAATAGTAGTAGTAGTAGCAGTAGTACTTACAGTAATAGTCGTAGTAGTAGTAGTAGCAGTAGTACTTACAGTAATAGTAGTAGTAGTAGCAGTAGTACTTACAGTAATAGTCGTAGTAGTAGTAGTAGCAGTAGTACTTACAGTAATAGTAGTAGTAGTAGCAGTAGTACTTACAGTAATAGTCGTAGTAGTAGTAGTAGCAGTAGTACTTACAGTAATAGTCGTAGTAGTAGTAGTAGCAGTAGTACTTACAGTAATAGTAGTAGTAGTAGTAGTAGCAGTAGTACTTACAGTAATAGTCGTAGTAGTAGTAGCAGTAGTACTTACAGTAATAGTCGTAGTAGTAGCAGTAGTACTTACAGTAATAGTCGTAGTAGTAGCAGTAGTACTTACAGTAATAGTCGTAGTAGTAGTAGTAGTAGTAGCAGTAGTACTTACAGTAATAGTCGTAGTAGTAGTAGTAGTAGCAGTAGTACTTACAGTAATAGTCGTAGTAGTAGCAGTAGTACTTACAGTAATAGTAGTAGTAGTAGCAGTAGTACTTACAGTAATAGTAGTAGTAGTAGTAGCAGTAGTACTTACAGTAATAGTCGTAGTAGTAGTAGTAGCAGTAGTACTTACAGTAATAGTCGTAGTAGTAGCAGTAGTACTTACAGTAATAGTAGTAGTAGTAGCAGTAGTACTTACAGTAATAGTCGTAGTAGTAGCAGTAGTAGTACTTACAGTAATAGTCGTAGTAGTAGTAGTAGTAGCAGTAGTACTTACAGTAATAGTCGTAGTAGTAGTAGTAGCAGTAGTACTTACAGTAATAGTAGTAGTAGTAGCAGTAGTACTTACAGTAATAGTCGTAGTAGTAGCAGTAGTAGTACTTACAGTAATAGTCGTAGTAGTAGCAGTAGTACTTACAGTAATAGTCGTAGTAGTAGCAGTAGTAGTACTTACAGTAATAGTCGTAGTAGTAGTAGTAGTACTTACAGTAATAGTCGTAGTAGTAGTAGTAGTAGTAGTACTTACAGTAATAGTAGTAGTAGTAGCAGTAGTACTTACAGTAATAGTCGTAGTAGTAGTAGTAGTAGTAGCAGTAGTACTTACAGTAATAGTCGTAGTAGTAGTAGTAGTAGTAGCAGTAGTACTTACAGTAATAGTCGTAGTAGTAGTAGTAGTAGCAGTAGTACTTACAGTAATAGTCGTAGTAGTAGTAGTAGCAGTAGTACTTACAGTAATAGTCGTAGTAGTAGTAGTAGCAGTAGTACTTACAGTAATAGTCGTAGTAGTAGTAGTAGTAGCAGTAGTACTTACAGTAATAGTCGTAGTAGTAGTAGTAGCAGTAGTACTTACAGTAATAGTCGTAGTAGTAGTAGTAGCAGTAGTACTTACAGTAATAGTCGTAGTAGTAGTAGTAGCAGTAGTACTTACAGTAATAGTCGTAGTAGTAGTAGTAGTAGTACTTACAGTAATAGTAGTAGTAGTAGCAGTAGTACTTACAGTAATAGTCGTAGTAGTAGTAGTAGCAGTAGTACTTACAGTAATAGTAGTAGTAGTAGCAGTAGTACTTACAGTAATAGTCGTAGTAGTAGTACTTACAGTAATAGTAGTAGCAGTAGCAGTAGTACTTACAGTAATAGTCGTAGTAGTAGTAGTAGCAGTAGTACTTACAGTAATAGTAGTAGTAGTAGTAGTAGCAGTAGTACTTACAGTAATAGTCGTAGTAGTAGTAGTAGTAGTAGTACTTACAGTAATAGTAGTAGTAGTAGCAGTATTACTTACAGTAATAGTCGTAGTAGTAGTAGTAGTAGTAGTAGTACTTACAGTAATAGTAGTAGTAGTAGCAGTAGTACTTACAGTAATAGTCGTAGTAGTAGTAGTAGCAGTAGTACTTACAGTAATAGTCGTAGTAGTAGCAGTAGTACTTACAGTAATAGTCGTAGTAGTAGTAGCAGTAGTACTTACAGTAATAGTAGTAGTAGTAGCAGTAGTACTTACAGTAATAGTAGTAGTAGTAGTAGTAGTAGCAGTAGTACTTACAGTAATAGTCGTAGTAGTAGCAGTAGTACTTACAGTAATAGTCGTAGTAGTAGTAGTAGTAGCAGTAGTACTTACAGTAATAGTCGTAGTAGTAGTAGTAGTAGTAGTACTTACAGTAATAGTAGTAGTAGTAGTAGTAGCAGTAGTACTTACAGTAATAGTAGTAGTAGTAGTAGCAGTAGTACTTACAGTAATAGTAGTAGTAGTAGTAGTAGCAGTAGTACTTACAGTAATAGTCGTAGTAGTAGTAGTAGTACTTACAGTAATAGTCGTAGTAGTAGTAGTAGCAGTAGTACTTACAGTAATAGTCGTAGTAGTAGTAGTAGTAGCAGTAGTACTTACAGTAATAGTCGTAGTAGTAGTAGCAGTAGTACTTACAGTAATAGTAGTAGTAGTAGTAGTAGCAGTAGTACTTACAGTAATAGTAGTAGTAGTAGTAGTAGTAGTAGTAGTAGTAGTAGTACTTACAGTAATAGTCGTAGTAGTAGTAGTAGTACTTACAGTAATAGTAGTAGTAGCAGTAGTACTTACAGTAATAGTAGTAGTAGTAGTAGTAGTACTTACAGTAATAGTCGTAGTAGTAGTAGTAGCAGTAGTACTTACAGTAATAGTAGTAGTAGTAGCAGTAGTACTTACAGTAATAGTAGTAGTAGTAGTAGTAGTAGCAGTAGTACTTACAGTAATAGTCGTAGTAGTAGTAGTAGTAGTACTTACAGTAATAGTCGTAGTAGTAGTAGTAGTACTTACAGTAATAGTCGTAGTAGTAGTAGTAGTAGCAGTAGTACTTACAGTAATAGTAGTAGTAGTAGTAGTAGCAGTAGTACTTACAGTAATAGTCGTAGTAGTAGTAGCAGTAGTACTTACAGTAATAGTCGTAGTAGTAGTAGTAGTAGCAGTAGTACTTACAGTAATAGTAGTAGTAGTAGTAGTAGTAGTAGTACTTACAGTAATAGTCGTAGTAGTAGCAGTAGTACTTACAGTAATAGTAGTAGTAGTAGTAGTAGTACTTACAGTAATAGTCGTAGTAGTAGTAGCAGTAGTACTTACAGTAATAGTAGTAGTAGTAGTAGTAGTAGTACTTACAGTAATAGTCGTAGTAGTAGTAGTAGTAGTAGTACTTACAGTAATAGTCGTAGTAGTAGTAGCAGTAGTACTTACAGTAATAGTCGTAGTAGTAGTAGTAGTAGCAGTAGTACTTACAGTAATAGTAGTAGTAGTAGTAGTAGCAGTAGTACTTACAGTAATAGTCGTAGTAGTAGTAGTAGTAGCAGTAGTACTTACAGTAATAGTCGTAGTAGTAGTAGCAGTAGTACTTACAGTAATAGTCGTAGTAGCAGTAGTACTTACAGTAATAGTCGTAGTAGTAGTAGTAGTAGCAGTAGTACTTACAGTAATAGTCGTAGTAGTAGTAGCAGTAGTACTTACAGTAATAGTCGTAGTAGTAGTAGTAGCAGTAGTACTTACAGTAATAGTCGTAGTAGTAGTAGTAGCAGTAGTACTTACAGTAATAGTAGTAGTAGTAGTAGTAGCAGTAGTACTTACAGTAATAGTCGTAGTAGTAGTAGTAGTACTTACAGTAATAGTCGTAGTAGTAGTAGTAGTACTTACAGTAATAGTCGTAGTAGTAGTAGCAGTAGTACTTACAGTAATAGTAGTAGTAGTAGTAGCAGTAGTACTTACAGTAATAGTCGTAGTAGTAGTAGTAGCAGTAGTACTTACAGTAATAGTCGTAGTAGTAGTAGTAGTACTTACAGTAATAGTCGTAGTAGTACTTACAGTAATAGTCGTAGTAGTAGTAGTAGTAGTAGTAGTACTTACAGTAATAGTAGTAGTAGTAGCAGTAGTACTTACAGTAATAGTAGTAGTAGTAGCAGTAGTACTTACAGTAATAGTCGTAGTAGTAGTAGTAGCAGTAGTACTTACAGTAATAGTCGTAGTAGTAGTAGTAGTAGCAGTAGTACTTACAGTAATAGTAGTAGTAGTAGTAGTAGCAGTAGTACTTACAGTAATAGTAGTAGTAGTAGTAGCAGTAGTACTTACAGTAATAGTAGTAGTAGTAGCAGTAGTACTTACAGTAATAGTCGTAGTAGTAGTAGTAGTAGTAGTAGCAGTAGTACTTACAGTAATAGTAGTAGTAGTAGTAGTAGTACTTACAGTAATAGTCGTAGTAGTAGTAGTAGTAGTACTTACAGTAATAGTCGTAGTAGCAGTAGCAGTAGTAGTACTTACAGTAATAGTCGTAGTAGTAGTAGTAGCAGTAGTACTTATAGTAATAGTCGTAGCAGTAGCAGTAGTACTTACAGTAATAGTCGTAGTAGCAGTAGTACTTACAGTAATAGTAGTAGTAGTAGTAGTAGTAGCAGTAGTACTTACAGTAATAGTAGTAGTAGTAGTAGTAGTAGTAGTACTTACAGTAATAGTCGTAGTAGTAGTAGTAGTAGCAGTAGTACTTACAGTAATAGTCGTAGTAGTAGTAGTAGTAGTAGTAGTACTTACAGTAATAGTCGTAGTAGTAGCAGTAGTACTTACAGTAATAGTCGTAGTAGTAGTAGTAGCAGTAGTACTTACAGTAATAGTCGTAGTAGTAGTAGTAGCAGTAGTACTTACAGTAATAGTCGTAGTAGTAGTAGTAGCAGTAGTACTTACAGTAATAGTCGTAGTAGTAGTAGTAGCAGTAGTACTTACAGTAATAGTCGTAGTAGTAGTAGTAGTAGTAGTAGTACTTACAGTAATAGTAGTAGTAGTAGCAGTAGTACTTACAGTAATAGTCGTAGTAGTAGTAGTAGCAGTAGTACTTACAGTAATAGTCGTAGTAGTAGTAGTAGTAGTAGTACTTACAGTAATAGTCGTAGTAGTAGTAGTAGTAGCAGTAGTACTTACAGTAATAGTCGTAGTAGTAGTAGTAGTAGTAGTAGTACTTACAGTAATAGTCGTAGTAGCAGTAGTACTTACAGTAATAGTCGTAGTAGTAGTAGTACTTACAGTAATAGTAGTAGTAGTAGTAGTAGTACTTACAGTAATAGTCGTAGTAGCAGTAGTAGTAGTACTTACAGTAATAGTAGTAGTAGTAGTAGTAGTACTTACAGTAATAGTAGTAGTAGTAGTACTTACAGTAATAGTAGTAGTAGTAGTAGTAGCAGTAGTACTTACAGTAATAGTAGTAGTAGTAGTAGTAGTAGTAGTAGTAGTAGTACTTACAGTAATAGTAGTAGTAGTAGTAGTAGTAGTAGTAGTAGTAGTAGTAGTACTTACAGTAATAGTCGTAGTTGTAGCAGTAGTAGTTACAGTAGTAGTAGTAGTAGTAGTAGTAGTAGTAGTAGTAGTAGTACTTACAGTAATAGTAGTAGTAGTAGTAGTAGTAGTAGTAGTAGTAGTAGTAGTAGTAGTAGTAGTAGTAGTACTTACAGTAATAGTAGTAGTAGTAGTAGTAGTAGTAGTAGTAGTACTTACAGTAGTAGTAGTAGTAGTAGTAGTAGTAGTAGTAGTAGTACTTACAGTAATAGTAGTAGTAGTAGTAGTAGTAGTAGCAGTAGTACTTACAGTAATAGTAGTAGTAGTAGTAGTAGTAGTAGTAAACAGGTGCTGACACACAGTTTGGTTGTTCCTGTGTGTTTGCCTCAAAACACAAGTAAAGACGTCAAAAGACCCTGGATTTTGTCATCAACATGTGTTAATTAGCTTTACATCGATCATTCTTCTTTTCTGATTAACTTGCCCAAGAAGGAGGGATGATCTGATACTCGTCCCTGCAAAGTGGAGTCAACACTGTTCACAAGACTCCTGGACTATGGCCTTCCTCAGGTAAACACGGACAATCAGACTGTTTCTGGGTGCCGTTAATCTTGTGCTAATACTGCCTTTGGCTGGGGATGTTCAAGTTAAACACAAATTTATTGGATGGGCAACAGCTTGCCAAGCTACCACCTCAGCTACCTGGGCTACCACCTCAGCTACCTGGGCTACCACCTCAGCTACCTGGGCTACCACCTCAGCTACCCGGGCTATCACCTCAGCTACCTGGGCTATCACCTCAGCTACCTGGGCTACCACCTCAGCTACCCGGGCTATCACCTCAGCTACCTGGGCTATCACCTCAGCTACCTGGGCTACCACCTCAGCTACCTGGGCTACCACCTCAGCTACCTGGGCTACCACCTCAGCTACCTGGGCTATCACCTCAGCTACCCGGGCTATCACCTCAGCTACCCGGGCTATCACCTCAGCTACCTGGGCTATCACCTCAGCTACCCGGGCTATCACCTCAGCTACCTGGGCTATCACCTCAGCTACCTGGGCTACCACCTCAGCTACCTGGGCTACCACCTCAGCTACCTGGGCTATCACCTCAGCTACCTGGGCTATCACCTCAGCTACCCGGGCTATCACCTCAGCTACCTGGGCTATCACCTCAGCTACCTGGGCTACCACCTCAGCTACCTGGGCTATCACCTCAGCTACCCGAGCTATCACCTCAGCTACCTGGGCTATCACCTCAGCTACCCGAGCTACTGCCTCAGATAAATGAACTAACTCTGCAGCTACCTGAGCTAGCACATCAGCTATCTGGGCTACCACCTCTGCTACCTGGGCTACTACAAATGCCAACTCAGCTAACAGGTCTTCATCCGGTGTTATTTTTTATTTTATTATTTTTTTATCTTTTATTATTAAAGTTACATATTTTAAAACCACAATAACATTGGCAAAGTACTCAGACGACACATTGGGCGATGTGGGCATGAGAACAAACACCACTGGGTATAAGGGCTAAGGGACTTGAAGGCACCTGGGGGAAATACAAGGGGGTCGACAAAGAGAAACAGGGGGAGTGGAGAGGTCCAAAGGGATTGTTCCAGGTGAAGAAAGGGGGTCTGGGGGAGAGCAAGGGCGATGCAGTGTCCGGTGTTATCTGGTGTACAACAGTCAACTGGTCTACAGTTTCAGTTAACTAATGTTCAAATACATCCACAAGGGCCACAACATCAAAAAAATACTTCTAAAGACTACTCTAAGGTAAGGCCCGGAAGCAAAGTATTCAGAAAACACAGAAACACAAAACTGTTCACTCCTCTGAACCAGGCTGGGACTGTACGGGACCCTAACTGTAAACCAAAGGGACTTTTCTGTGGTCACTTAAACACCGTAGTCTGTGTAATAAACATGAACAAATGGAGCATCTTCTCACTGAATCTAATGTAGACATCTTGGGTCTCTCTGAGACATGGTTGAAGTCATCATCACCTGAATCATCATCTAAATGCCTGGATATCAGGCATTTACAAAGGATAGAGAAAGAGGAAAGGGTGGGGGGTACTACTTTATGTAAAAACAACATTAAACTGTAAGCAATTGGAATTGCCAGCTGCTTCTGAATTTGATAGTGTTGGTGTCAAAATCAAGTTATCCAATGAAATGTCTTTTATTTTTGTTTGTATATATCGTCCCCCAAATGCCAAGACAGAATGTTATGATGAGCTAAGGTCAATGTTAAACTCACTCAAGTCCAAACGAAGAGATAATTATCCTTGGGGATTTTAACGTTAATTGGGATGATAAATAAGGAAAGAAAAAACTTAAACAACAGAAATGTTTAACTTAGAACAGTTAATAAACAAACCAACCAGACTGACGAGTAAAACTCAAACAAGAATAGATCTTTTGTTTACCAATAAGCCGGAATTACAAAAACATACTTTTCTGACTGGCGTCTCGGATCACAGTAGGATATTCCTCCTGGACACCTCCATCCTATGTTAATGTAATAAGCTTATGAGGTAAACAACATTAACGCTCACATCATACAGCATAGATACCAGTTCTGTCTCCTTCATTTACAAAATTAAAGATGTAATGCTCTCTTTTAATGGAAACTTAACTACACCTCCCATAGTTAAATCAAACCTGTAAAGATCTGATGAGAAAAAAACTCGTTTGCTCACAGAGAGGTTAAAATTTACTCATTTGCGCAATAAAGTCACACAAAGTCTAAGAAAAGCCAAGGCAATTTTTTTCATCTCAGTTATTGAGGATGCAAATGGTAATGGGAGAAGGTTTGGCAGATTACTTGGTAATAACAGCAAATGTAATAATAATAATAGCCTGGAGCTAGAGATTGATAATGTATTGGAGAAAGATCCTGAAAGAATAGCTAATGATTTAAATAATTACTTTTTAAATAGTGTGTTCAAAATAACAAAGCAGTTCACTCCCTCCCCTGTTGTATCGTCTTTGGTCAACTATGACCAACCCATTTTTCAGCTAGAAAACAATAACAGAAGACGAAGCATTGAAAATCATTGAGGGACTCAAATGCTCCAAAGCCAAAGATGTATACGGTATTGATACCAACTTCATTAATGCATTAATACAACCCATCGCCCACTTGGCTAATTTGTCAGTTCATAATAAAACAGTCCCAACAGCCTGGAAAGTTGCATCAGTGATTCCCATCTTTAAATCTGGCTGAAAAAGTCAAGAGGCCAATTATAGGCCAATCAGCATTCTCCCAATCATTTCCAGGGTAGCTGAAAAATGGGCTGGAAATCAGTTGATTGAATACCTCGGTAAAGGGTTTACACCATTGCATCAAATGCAGTTTGGATTCTGTACACACCACTCAACTGAACGGTTTTGAAAATGGTAAAACTTTTAAACTCTCTTTTCCCTCGTCTATAAATCCCTTAATGACCCAGCCCCTCCTCCCCTGAAGGAATTGATTAAACGTAGAGAAAACGACCTCAGGACTAGATCTGCTTCCAGAGGGACTGTGAGGGACATTTAGACCAACTGCTACAGGACAAAACACCATTTGTGTTCAGGGTTGTATGAAGTGGAATAGTACGAGAGTTCTACCCTTATCGCTTTTAAAAAAGAGCTCAAAACGGGCTCAAAACCAACCAAACCTGTCGACATGGGTGAGGTTCAGTGTGTACCGTGTAATGTGTTGTTCTGTAAATATTATAAATGCTTTTTGTTGTTGTTTGTCATGTTGTTGTGTTTAAATGTCGGAGGACTACGGATGGAAAGAAGCTTCTAGATAAATCCGGCATATTTACACAAAGACATGAAAATGTACAAAGCGTTCATTAATGTGCACCGTCCTCTTCAAATAAACAAATACAATAAAAAATAGAATAGTAGTAGTAGTAGTAGCAGCAGTAGTAGCCATAGTACTTACAGTAGTAGTAGTAGTACTTACAGTAGTAGTATTGCAGTAATAGTAGTAGTAGTAGTACTTAAGAGTAATAGTAGTAATAATAACAGTAATAGTAGTAGTAGCAGTACTAGTAGTAGTAGTATTTGCAGCAGTAGTATTAGTAGTAACAGTAGCAGTAGTAGTCGTAGTACTTACACTAGTAGTATTGCAGTAGTTTTGCAGTAGTAAAAGTACTGACCTGCGCTCACATGTCGGGGGTCGTCATTTTTGTGTTGAAAATAATTTTGTGATTTAATAAATTTCCATGAAAAAATTTGAACGAGAGAAAAGAGCGAAAGATTCAGAGGAAAGACGAGAGAAGGTGTAAAACTTTAATAAGGAACATGAGAGGTCGAGTTACTCTCACCATGGCAACCAACGAGGAGGGAAGGGGAGGAGAGAGGAGGGAGGAGAGGACGACGAGAGGAGAGAGATAATAACAAAACAATAAAAATAAATAATAAAAATAATAAAATAATAATAAAAAAAGAAAACATGAATAAATAATAATAATAATAATAATAAAAATAGTAATAAAAATAATAATAACAAAAATAAAAATAATAATTAAAATAATAATAATAATAATGATAACAAAATAAAAATAATAATTTAGAAAATAAATAATAATAAAAAACACTGAAATTAGTTTTTATATTTACCACAGGACGAAGGCAGAAAACGGATTTAAAAAGTGTCATTAAATCACTTCTAAAGAGAATCTGATGAAACGGTCAGGGACACGTGGTCTGCGGGGGTCACTTCCGGCCATCTCTTACTCTGAAGTGTCGCTCACTTCCGGTCAGCTCTTACTCTGAAGTGTGGCGGTACTTCCTGTTCCTGCCGCCGGTGTTTCCGGGGCTGTTTTTGTTGATCTCTCTCTCTTTTTCTGCGGATTAAACTCACAAATGTGCGCGTGACCGAGGCTCGGGGACGCGCGCCGCTCGTGCCAGGTACGTGCCCGCGCCTGGTCCCGGCCCTGGCTCGGTCCGGTCCGGTTTGGTCCCGGTTTGGTCCCGGTTTGGCTCTTGGCCTAAATCCCGTTGTTTCATTTCAGGCTCGAGAACAGCCCCAGTGTGACGTCACCGATCAATTCTGTGACGTCACGGATCGATAATGATTGACAGGTGATAGATTATTCCAGGTTTATTCACAGATGTGCCTCAAGTATCTCAGCCTTGGATCCAGACCAGGACTAGACCCGAGTTAGTCCACAATTTGTCCAGGCTGAGTTAGACCTTTACTCCTTTAGTCCTGGTTCAGTCCTGGTTCAGTCCTGGTTTAGTCTTGGTTTAGTCCTGGTTCAGTCCTGGTCTAGTCCTGGTTCAGTCCTGGTTTAGTCCTGGATTAGTTTTGGGTTAGTCCTGGTTCAGTCCTGGTTTAGTCCTGGTTTAATCCTGGATTAGTTTTGGGTTAGTCCTGGTTTAGTCCTGGTTCAGTTCTGATTTAGTCCTGGTTTAGTCCTGGTTCAGACCTGGTTTAGTCCTGATTTAGTCCTGGTTCAGTCCTGGGTTAGTCCTGGTTTAGTCCTGGGTTAGTCCTGGTTTAGTCCTGATTTAGTCCTGGTTTAGTCCTTGTTTAGACCTGGTTTAGTCCTGGTTTAGTCCTGGTTCAGTCCTGGTTTAATCCTGGTTCAGTCCTGATTTAGTCCTGGGTTAGTCCTGGTTTAGTCCTGGTTCAGTCCTGGTTCAGTCCTGGTTCAGTCCTGGTTTAATCCTGGTTTAATCCTGGTTCAGTCCTGATTTAGTCCTGGGTTAGTCCTGGTTTAGACCTGGTTTAGTCCTGGGTTAGTCCTGGTTTAGTCCTGGTTCAGTCCTGGTTTAGTCCTGGTTCAGTCCTCGTTTAATCCTGGTTCAGTCCTCGTTTAATCCTGGTTTAGTCCTGGTTTAGTCCTGGTTCAGTCTTGGATTAGTCCTGTAACTCTCTGTAACCCTGTTTTAATGTGAGGAAATGTCCCGCAGTGAGGCTTTAATCTATTGTTGGTTCCTCCTCAGAAACGTCCCTGGAGTTTCATTCACGTTTCAGTAATCCAGCACAGGTCACTGCACCTGCTGATGTCATCGGGTGTTTTTTTTCTGCTGTTTTTATTGTTTAATGTTGTAAAATTTGCCGTTGCCATGGTGATGACAGCTCTCTCTCCACAGTCTAGGCCATGCTCTCCCGCCCACTCACTCTCAGCCAATCAGAGCATAGCGGGCAGGACAAATCTGGCATGGCCCCGCCCTCTGAGCCGCCCGTCACCCGAAACCCCGCCCCTCCACCGCTCCCATTGGCTGTGAACATGAACCCCGCTCTCCCATTGGCCGAGGACATGAACCCCGCTCTCCCATTGGCCGAGGACATGAACCCCGCTCTCCCATTGGCCGAGGACATGAACCCCGCTCTCCCATTGGCCGAGGACATGAACCCCGCTCTCCCATTGGCCGAGGACATGAACCCCGCTCTCCCATTGGCCGAGGACATGAACCCCGCGCTCCCATTGGCTGAGGACCTGAACCCCGCTCTCCCATTGGCCGAGGACATGAACCCCGCGCTCCCATTGGGTGAGGACATGAACCCCGCGCTCCCATTGGCTGAGGACCTGAACGCCGCTCTCCCCTTGGCCGAGTCGTGGCCGCTCACAGGTGAGGAGTCGTGAATATCTCCCTCTGTGTGAAATCTGAACGTGTGAGCGTCGGGGCATCTGGGTCAGAGCCATAACGGGCCATCTGGGACCGTATGCACGGATGCTTTGATGTGCACCATGTGATTCTGCGCCGCCGGCGAAGGACCAGGGACGTAGGGTGACCACAGAATACTGAGTATTTATTTTCTGATAAACAGAACTCCAACGCCCGCTAAAAAACAGAACAACCCCAACACTCCGCTAAAAAACAGAACTCCAACACGCCGCTAAAAAACAGAACAACCCCAACACTCCGCTAAAAAACAGAACTCCAACGCGCCGCAAAAAAAACAGAACCCCAACGCGCCGCTAAAAAACAGAACTCCAACACGCCGCTAAAAAAAACAGAACTCCAACACGCCGCTAAAAAAAACAGAACCCCAACACGCCGCTAAAAAACAGAACTCCAACACACCGCTAAAAAACAGAACTCCAACACGCCGCTAAAAAAAACAGAACTCCAACACGCCGCTAAAAAACAGAACCCCAACACGCCGCTAAAAAACAGAACTCCAACATGCCGCTAAAAAAACAGAACCCCAACACGCCGCCAAAAAACAGAACTCCAACATGCCGCTAAAAAACAGAACCCCAACACGCCGCTAACTCGAACGCGCCGCTAAAAAACAGAACCCCAACGCGCCGCTAAAAAAAACAGAACCCCAACACGCCGCTAACTGGAACGCGCCGCTAAAAAACAGAAACCCAACGCGCCGCTAACTCGAACGCGCCGCTAAAAAACAGAACTCCAACATGCCGCTAAAAAAAACAGTACCCCAACACGCCGCTAACTCGAACGCGCCGCTAAAAAACAGAACCCCAGCGCGCCGCCAAAAAAAACAGAACCCCAACACGCCGCTAACTGGAACGCGCCGCTAAAAAACAGAAACCCAACGCGCCGCTAAAAAACAGAACTCCAACGCGCCGCTAAAAAACAGAACCCCAACGCGCCGCCAAAAAACAGAACCCCAACGCGCCGCTAAAAAACAGAACCCCAACGCGCCGCTAAAAAACAGAACCCCAACGCGCCGCTAAAAAACAGAACCCCAACGCTCCGCTAAAAAACAGAACCCCAACGCGCCGCTAAAAAACAGAACCCCAACGCGCCGCTAAAAAACAGAACCCCAACGCGCCGCTAAAAAAAACAGAACCCCAACACGCCGCTAACTGGAACGCGCCGCTAAAAAACAGAAACCCAACGCGCCGCTAAAAAACAGAACCCCAACGCGCCGCAAAAAAAACAGAACCCCAACGCGCCGCTAAAAAACAGAACTCCAACGCGCCGCTAAAAAACAGAACCCCAACGCGCCGCCAAAAACAGAACCCCAACGCGCCGCCAAAAAACAGAACCCCAACGCGCCGCCAAAAAACAGAACCCCAACGCGCCGCTAAAAAACAGGACCCCAACGCGCCGCTAAAAAACAGAACCCCAACGCGCCGCTAAAAAACAGAACCCCAACGCGCCGCTAAAAAACAGAACCCCAACGCGCCGCTAAAAAACAGAACCCCAACGCGCCGCTAAAAAACAGAACCCCAACGCGCCGCTAAAAAAAACAGAACCCCAACGCGCCGCTAAAAAACAGAACCCCAACGCGCCGCTAAAAAACAGAACCCCAACGCGCCGCTAAAAAACAACCCCAACGCGCCGCTAAAAAACAGAACCCCAACGCGCCGCTAAAAAACAGAACCCCAACGCGCCGCTAAAAAACAGAACCCCAACGCGCCGCTAAAAAACAGAACTCCAACGCGCCGCTAAAAAACAGAACCCCAACGCGCCGCTAAAAAAAACAGAACCCCAACGCGGCGCTAAAAAACAGAACCCCAACACGCCACAGAACCCCAACGCGCCGCTAAAAAAAACAGAACTCCAACACGCCGCTAAAAAAAACAGAACCCCAACACGCCGCTAAAAAACAGAACTCCAACATGCCGCTAAAAAAAACAGAACCCCAACACGCCGCCAAAAAACAGAACTCCAACATGCCGCTAAAAAAAACAGAACCCCAACACGCCGCTAACTCGAACGCGCCGCTAAAAAACAGAACCCCAACGCGCCGCTAAAAAAAACAGAACCCCAACACGCCGCTAACTGGAACGCGCCGCTAAAAAACAGAAACCCAACGCGCCGCTAACTGGAACGCGCGGCTAAAAAACAGAACTCCAACATGCCGCTAAAAAAAACAGAACCCCAACACGCCGCTAACTCGAACGCGCCGCTAAAAAACAGAACCCCAACGCGCCGCTAAAAAAAACAGAACCCCAACACGCCGCTAACTGGAACGCGCCGCTAAAAAACAGAAACCCAACGCGCCGCTAAAAAACAGAACTCCAACGCGCCGCTAAAAAACAGAACCCCAACGCGCCGCTAAAAAACAGAAACCCAACGCGCCGCTAAAAAACAGAACCCCAACGCGCCGCAAAAAAAACAGAACCCCAACGCGCCGCTAAAAAACAGAACTCCAACGCGCCGCTAAAAAACAGAACCCCAACGCGCCGCTAAAAAACAGAACCCCAACGCGCCGCCAAAAAACAGAACCCCAACGCGCCGCCAAAAAACAGAACCCCAACGCGCCGCCAAAAAACAGAACCCCAACGCGCCGCTAAAAAACAGAACCCCAACACGCCGCCAAAAAACAGAACCCCAACACTCCGCTAAAAACAGAACCCCAACGCGCCGCTAAAAAACAGAACCCCAACGCGCCGCTAAAAAACAGAACCCCAACGCGCCGCTAAAAAACAGAACCCCAACGCGCCGCTAAAAAACAGAACCCCAACGCTCCGCTAAAAAACAGAACACCAACACTCCGCTAAAAAACAGAACCCCAACGCGCCGCCAAAAAACAGAACCCCCAACGCGCCGCTAAAAAACAGAACCCCAACGCGCCGCTAAAAAACAGAACCCCAACGCGCCGCCAAAAAACAGAACCCCAACGCGCCGCTAAAAAACAGAACCCCAACACTCCGCTAAAAAAAACACAACCCCAACACTCCGCTAAAAAACACAACCCCAACGCGCCGCTAAAAAAACACAACCCCAGCGTGCCGCTAAAAAACAGAACCCCAACGCGCCGCTAAAAAACAGAACCCCAACGCGCCGCTAAAAAACAACCCCAACGCGCCGCTAAAAAACAGAACCCCAACGCGCCGCTAAAAAACAGAACCCCAACGCGCCGCTAAAAAACAGAACTCCAACGCGCCGCTAAAAAACAGAACCCCAACGCGCCGCTAAAAAAACAGAACCCCAACGCGCCGCTAAAAAACAGAACCCCAACACGCCACAGAACCCCAACGCGCCGCTAAAAAACAGAACCCCAACGCGCCGCTAAAAAACAGAACCCCAACGCGCCGCTAAAAAACAGAACCCCAACACGCCGCTAAAAAACAGAACCCCAACGCGCCGCTAAAAAAAACAGAACCCCAACGCGCCGCTAAAAAACAGAACCCCAACGCGCCGCTAAAAAACAGAACCCCAACGCGCCGCTAAAAAACAGAACCCCAACGCGCCGCTAAAAAACAGAACCCCAACGCGCCGCTAAAAAACAGAACCCCAACGCGCCGCTAAAAAACAGAACCCCAACGCGCCGCTAAAAAACAGAACCCCAACACGCCACAGAACCCCAACGCGCCGCTAAAAAACAGAACCCCAACGCGCCGCTAAAAAACAACCCCAACGCGCCGCTAAAAAACAGAACCCCAACGCGCCGCTAAAAAACAGAATCCCAACGCGCCGCTAAAAAACAGAACCCCAACGCGCCGCTAAAAAACAGAACCCCAACACGCCACAGAACCCCAACGCGCCGCTAAAAAACAGAACCCCAACGCGCCGCTAAAAAACAGAACCCCAACGCGCCGCTAAAAAACAGAACCCCAACGCTCCGCCAAAAAACAGAACCCCAACGCGCCGCTAAAAAACAGAACCCCAACGCGCCGCTAAAAAAACAGAACCCCAACGCGCCGCTAAAAAACAGAACCCCAACGCGCCGCTAAAAAACAGAACCCCAACGCGCCGCTAAAAAACAGAACCCCAACGCGCCGCTAAAAAACAGAACCCCAACGCGCCGCTAAAAAACAGAACCCCAACGCGCCGCTAAAAAACAGAACCCCAACGCGCCGCTAAAAAACAGAACCCCAACGCGCCGCTAAAAAACAGAACCCCAACGCGCCGCTAAAAAACAGAACCCCAACGCGCCGCTAAAAAACAGAACCCCAACGCTCCGCTAAAAAACAGAACACCAACACTCCGCTAAAAAACAGAACCCCAACGCGCCGCCAAAAAACAGAACCCCAACGCGCCGCTAAAAAACAGAACCCCAACGCGCCGCTAAAAAACAGAACCCCAACGCGCCGCCAAAAAACAGAACCCCAACGCGCCGCTAAAAAACAGAACCCCAACACTCCGCTAAAAAAAACACAACCCCAACACTCCGCTAAAAAAACACAACCCCAACGCGCCGCTAAAAAAAACACAACCCCAGCGTGCCGCTAAAAAACAGAACCCCAACGCGCCGCTAAAAAACAGAACCCCAACGCGCCGCTAAAAAGCAACCGCAACGGGCCGCTAAAAAACAGAACCCCAACGCGCCGCTAAAAAACAGAACCCCAACGCGCCGCTAAAAAACAGAACCCCAACGCGCCGCTAAAAAACAGAACTCCAACGCGCCGCTAAAAAACAGAACCCCAACGCGCCGCTAAAAAAAACAGAACCCCAACGCGCCGCTAAAAAACAGAACCCCAACACGCCACAGATCCCCAACGCGCCGCTAAAAAACAGGACCCCAACGCGCCGCTAAAAAACAGAACCCCAACGCCCCGCTAAAAAACAGAACCCCAACACGCCGCTAAAAAACAGAACCCCAACGCGCCGCTAAAAAACAGAACCCCAACGCGCCGCTAAAAAACAGAACCCCAACACGCCACAGAACCCCAACGCGCCGCTAAAAAACAGAACCCCAACGCGCCGCTAAAAAACAGAACCCCAACGCGCCGCTAAAAAACAGAACCCCAACACGCCACAGAACCCCAACGCGCCGCTAAAAAACAGAACCCCAACGCGCCGCTAAAAAACAGAACCCCAACACGCCACAGAACCCCAACGCGCCGCTAAAAAACAGAACCCCAACACGCCGCCAAAGTTTTAATGTTTTAAAGTTTCCAGCGATGAGAAAAAAAGAATCAAGAGCTAAAAGAAAAGTTAGAGCTCTTCCCCGACACTGTGTGTTTACAGTCTCCATGGTAACAGGCCGCCTGCTGCTGCGCCAGTCCAGAACCTGATTTTAGTCCTGGTTTAGTCCTGGTTTAGTTCTGGTTTAGTCCAGATTTAGTCCAGGTTTAGTCCAGGTTTAGTCCTGGTTCAGTCCTGGTTTAGTCCTGGTTCAGTCCTGGTTCAGTCCTGGTTTAGTCCTGGTTTAGTCCTGGTTCTGTCCTGGTTCTGTCCTGGTTTAGTCCTGGTTTAGTCCAGGTTTAGTCCTGGTTCAGTCCTGGTTCAGTCCTGGTTCAGTCCTGGTTTAGTCCTGGTTCAGTCCTGGTTTAGTCCAGGTTTAGTCCAGGTTTAGTCCAGGTTTAGTCCTGGTTTAGTCCTGGTTCAGTCCTGGTTTAGTCCAGGTTTAGTCCTGGTTTAGTCCAGGTTTAGTCCTGGTTTAGTCCTGGTTTAGTCCTGGTTCAGTCCTGGTTTAGTCCTGGTTCAGTCCTGGTTCAGTCCTGGTTCAGTCCTGGTTTAGTCCTGGTTTAGTCCTGGTTCAGTCCTGGTTCTGTCCTGGTTCAGTCCTGGTTTAGTCCTGGTTCAGTCCTGGTTTAGTCCTGGTTTAGTCCTGGTTCAGTCCTGGTTCAGTCCTGGTTCAGTCCTGGTTCAGTCCTGGTTTAGTCCAGGTTTAGTCCAGGTTTAGTCCAGGTTTAGTCCTGGTTTAGTCCTGGTTTAGTCCTGGTTCAGTCCTGGTTCAGTCCTGGTTTAGTCCTGGTTCTGTCCTGGTTTAGTCCTGGTTTAGTCCTGGTTCAGTCCTGGTTTAGTCCTGGTTTAGTCCTGGTTCAGTCCTGGTTTAGTCCTGGTTCAGTCCTGGTTTAGTCCTGGTTTAGTCCTGGTTTAGTCCAGGTTTAGTCCAGGTTTAGTCCAGGTTTAGTCCTGGTTCAGTCCTGGTTTAGTCCTGGTTTAGTCCTGGTTCAGTCCTGGTTCAGTCCTGGTTCAGTCCTGGTTCAGTCCTGGTTCAGTCCTGGTTTAGTCCTGGTTCAGTCCAGGTTCAGTCCAGGTTTAGTCCAGGTTTAGTTCTCATTCTGCTCTCTCTCTCTCCTCAGACTCCTCCTCTCCTCCCTCCTCATCTCCTCCTTTGTCTCCTTCGCCTCCTCGTGACCTTGTGTCCTATTCTTCCTCACACTCCTCCTCCTCTCCTCACTCCTCCACATCTCCTCCTATACCTCCTCAGATGTCTCCTCATTTGTCTCCTCCTTCACCTCCTCCTGACCTCGTCTCTCCTTCTGTGTCCTCCTCAGATTCCTCTCCTCAGATGTCTCCTCGTTTGTCTCCTTCACCTAACCCTGTCTCCCCTAATGTTCCTGTGTCCTACCCTTCCTCAGATTCTTCCTCCCCTCACTCGTCTCCTCCCTCCTATCCTCACATGTCTCCTCCCTTCTCTCCTCACTCGTCTCCTCCCTCCTCTCCTCACATGTCTCCTCCATCCTCTGCTCACATGTCTCCTCCCTCCTCTCCTCACATGTCTCCTCTCTTCTCTCCTCACTTGTGTCCTCCCTCCTCTCCTCACATGTCTCCTCCCTTCTCCCCTCACTTGTCTCCTCCCTCCTCTCCTAACTTGTTTCCTTGTTTTTGTCCTCCTTCACCTCCTATCCTCGTCTCTCCTAACCTCCTTGTGTCCTCCTCTCCTTCCTCAGCCTCCTCCACTACCCAGATGTCTCCTCAGATGTCTCCTCAGATGTCTCCTCAGATGTCTCCTCAGATGCCTCCTTGTTCGTCTCCTCCCTCCCCTCCTCACATGTCTCCTCAGTTGCCTCCTGGGCCTTGTGTCCTTTGCTCTTCGATGCTTCCTCGTCTCCTTTCCTCGCTCCTGTCACTGCACCAGAAAGAGATGAAGCGTCTGATTGGAGGAGCCATGGCGACCTTTGACCAACGGCTGAGCGCTTTGGAGCGACGCCTTAACGAGGAGAGAGGAGGCGAGGAGAGAGGAGGCGAGAGCCCATCATGGTCAGAGGGGGAGGGGCCAGTGGCAGGTCCCAGCCAATCAAGTAAAAGGAGACGAAGGAGGGAGGAAAAGGAAACGAGGAGGAAACGAAGGAAGCACCAATCGGAGCAGAGAGCTGTGCCCGAGAGCCAATCAGAGCAGAGCGCGAGGACTGCAGGCCAATCAGAGCGCAGCGTGTGTGCTGTCGCCGAGCAGAACGGGCTCCGGGCTCCTCTGACGCTCCACCCACAGTGAGTCCAACTTTGACTTTGGCTTTTTCAGACCCAAGACCTGGTTCAGTCCCGGTTCAGTCCCGGTTCAGTCCCGGTGTAGTCCTGCTGTAGTCCTGGTGTAGTCCTGCTGTAGTCCTGGTGTAGAGCTGGGCGATATGGCCTAAAAATAAAATCTCTGACTTTGTAAAAAAAAAAATCAGATTTGAATGGATTTTTCTCTGCCCGACTCAAAAACAAATAACAGATGACAGACAAATGTCTCAAAATAATGCAACGTTTTTTTTTATAAAACAAACACATTACACCTGCATCAATTAAGCTGTTATTGTTTAAAAATATATATAATTTCATTTTCATTTATTTATTTCATTTGTTAAAACAAAACAAAAATAACAGATGCAACACAATTACATTTATACAATTATAAGTTAAATATGAATGAAAAGGGAACAGAAAGAAGCTTATGATCTCTGCCCCTTATCAACTCCAAATTATATTACAACAAAATATATAGAACAATAATAACACAGTTATATAAATCTCTTTCTTTTATAAAGAAGCATTTTCTGGAGCTAAATGATTCCCTGATTGTGGAAAGATGGACTGGAGTGGGGAGTGTTGTGTTTGAGTTTTTCCTCAGTGATGCAGAAAAGCCACTGTCTGTGTTCATGTGTGTAGCTTGTGCAGTCTGTGTACGGCTGTGGCAACACAACAAAAATATTGGTAACACAAACTTCAGGTCCAAAACTTTCACCGTGTTAATGAATCCGGGCTTTTCCACACTTTATATGGGCACCAGGTCTTTTACGACATACATCATGTTTTTGGTAAAACATACAACAGTGTGTGTGATTCCGTCGTGGGCCGTGCTTATCACACTGCTTTCATTCCGTTCAGACCTGCACTTCTCCCACTCCGCTGCCTCTGCTTTAGGCGCTAGGATACATTTGTCGTGCTGCTGCTTTTGAACAGACCTCACAGCGAGCACTCGTTTGTTCTAAGTCCGACACAAGAAAACCGAACCAGTTCCATATAACAGATGTAAACTCCTTTGTTTGGTACAAGCTCCGGCTTTAGCTCACTCGCTAGCAGTGCTAGCCCGTACAATGTTTGGGTACGCCCCGCTAACTTACCCGTGCAGAACGTGGCCGCGCATTAGTTCCGCTCGCGTGTAAAAAATTATTTAAAAATCGATTTTCATAAAAACACATCGTCCTGAACTGTAAAGTCAAATTAATCGATTTAATCGATTAATCGCGCAGGTCTATGTAGTCCTGGTTTATCCATCCCTCCATGTTCTTCCGCTTATCCGGGGCCGGGTCGCGGGGGCAACAGTCTAAACAGGGACTCCCAGACTTCCTTCACCCCAGACACTTCCTCCAGCTCCTCCGGGGGGACCCCAAGGTGTTCCCAGGCCAGCCGGGAGACATAGTCCCTCCAGCGGGTCCTGGGTCTTCCCCGGGGCCTCCACCTGGTGGGACGTGCCCGGAACACCTCCCGAGGGAGGCGTCCAGGAGGTGTCCAGAACAGACGCCCGAGCCACCTCAGCTGGCTCCTCTCGACATGGAGAAGCAGCTGCTCTACTCCGAGCTCCTCCCGCATGACTGAGTTCCTCACCCTATCTCTAAGGGTGCGCCCAGCCACTCTGTGGAGGAAACTCATTTCGGCCGCTTGTATCGGCGATCTCGTCCTTTCGGTCATTACCCAGAGCTCATGACCATAGGTGAGGGGAGGAACGTAGATCGACGGTAAATCGAGAACTTTGCCTTTCGGCTCAGCTCCCTCTTCACCACAACGGTCCGGTACAGCGACCGCATCACTGCCGACGCTGCACCAATCCGCCTGTCAATCTCACGCTCCATCCAGAGATGAGATCCTGTGGTTCCCAAACCGGATCCCCTCCGGCCCCTGACTGCGCCTAGAAATTCTGTCCATAAATATAATGAACAGAACCGGTGACAAAGGGCAGCCCTGGAGTCCAACATGCACCGGAAACAGGTCCCACTTACGACCGGCAATGTGAACACAGCTCCTGCTCCGGTCATACAGGGACCGAACAGCCGTTAGCAAAGGGCCCCGGACCCCGTACTCCCAGAGCACTCTCCACAGGACCCCACGAGGGACACGGTCGATCTTCTCCAGATCCACAAAGCACATGTGGACTGGTCGGGCAAACTCCCATGAACCCTCGAGCACCCGATGGAGAGTATAGAGCTGGTCCAGTGTTCCCCGGCCGGGACGAAAACCAGACTGCTCCTCCTGAATCCGAGGTTCGACTATCTACTATCTGTCTACTATGCCTGAGGACTCTGCATTTGTGGTTTATAGTGGTTGGCACACTACTTTTATCATCTCACCACAACACATAAACTGTCGGCGTGATTGTGCGTGTGTTCGAGCTACTTTTTGCTTACCTGTTGTGCGTCACCTAGCAACAGCCTAGCTCCCAACACCTCCACGGAGAAGTCGCAGCCTCAACGATGTGGATTAACTGTGTGGCTGGTACACCTCTGGTCCATCCTGTCCACTATTCACCGTCCAGCGACAGCCCTGTTCCAGTTTTCCGCCTCCGAGTTTAAACTCTATACATCCACATAATGTGCCAGCGCCTGCTCTGCTCCAACACCCGGACATTCTCCACGTGCCTCGCCGCAGACCCATCCACCATGGCTCACGTCAGGCCTTCCAGTACGACAAAACCAGCTCCATCCCGTCTTTCTGGTCCACTTCACGCCACCCAAAGAGAAACACCAGTCGCCGTGCTGAGCGTGCCCTGGTGCGCGTCCCGAGAGCGGCGAACACGGCTTTCGGTGGCTGCACTTGAGTCACCTTCGATCTTCTTAACACCCGTTCTTTCATCAACAAGGGCCATCTCGTCCAGGATCATGTGGCGGACCGTAAGTTAGACTTTTTGTGCTTGACGGAGACGTGGCAGCAGAAAAATGATTTCGCTCATCTAAATGAAGCTACTCTTCCGAGGTTTGTTTACCGCTCCCAACCTCGTGTCACCGGTCGAGGGGGCGGTCTTGCGGTAATTTACCGCGAGAGTTTGAGGGTAGCGCCTGTGACTGTGCCTGTATATCACTCGTTTGAGGCGATTGCATGTCAGCTCTCTGGTTCTACTCCGACTATTTACAGACCTCCAAAACCAAACAAGGATTTTTTAACAGACCTGGACTAGACCAGGACTAGTGCTAATCTTGGTGCTAATCAAACAGTTTGTTCTCCTTTTTTCCCCAAATTAGAATCGATAAGAGAATCAATAAAGAATGGAATTGTTAAGCCATATCGATAATGGAATCGGAATCGTAAAAATCTTATTAATTCCCATCCCTACTCAGGACGGATCTCATCCACCCCCGGGGCCTTGCCACCGAGGAGCTTTCCAACCACCTCAGTGACTTCAGTCAGGGTGATGAATGAGTCCGCCCCCGAGTCCCCAGCCTCTGCTTCCTCCTCGGAAGACGTGACGGCGGGATTGAGGAGATCCTCAAAGTATTCCTTCCACCGTCCGATAACATCCCCAGTTGAGGTCAACAGCTCCCCACCTGCACTGTAAACAGTGTTGGTGAAGCACTGCTTCCCCCTCCTGAGGCGCCGGACGGTTTGCCAGAATTTCTTTGAGGCCGTCCGATAGTCCTCCTCCATGGCCTCTCCGAACTCCTCCCAAACCCGAGTTTTTGCCTCTGCGAGCACCCGGCTGCAGCACGCTTGGCCCGCCGGTACCCGTCAGCTGCCTCAGGAGTCCCACAAGCCAACAAGGCCCGATAGGACTCCTTCTTCAGCCTGACGGCATCCCTTACTTCCGGTGTCCACCACCGGGTTCGGGGATTGCCGCTGCGACAGGCACCACAGACCTTACAACTACAGCTACGGGCGGCCGCATCGACAATAGAGGCCGAACAGAGCCCACTCAGATTCTATGTCCCCTGCCTCCCCCGGAATCTGGGAGAAGTTCTCCTGGAGGTGTGAGTTGAAGGTGCCCCTGACAGAGGGATCTGCCAGACGTTCCCAACAGACCTTCACGATACGCTTGGGCCTGCCAGGTCTCTCCGGCTTCCTCCCCCGCCAGCGGACCCAACTCACAACCAGGTGGTGATCAGCTCTGCTTCTCTCTTCACCCGAGTGTCCAAGACACGTGGCCGGAGGTCAGATGACACGAAGTTGATCATCAACCTCCGTCCTAGGGTGTGCTGGTGCCATGTGCACTGGTGGACATCCTTGTGCTCGAACATGGTGTTCGTTATGGACAAACTGTGGCTAGCACAGAAGTCCAATAACAGAACACCGCTCAGGTTCAGATCAGGGAGGCCGTTCCTCCCAGTCACCCCTCTCCAGGTGTCACTGTCGTTACCCACGTGGGCGTTGAAGTCTCCCAGTAGAAAAACAGAGTGGTGCACTATCCGGTACCCCTCCCAGGCACTCCAAGAAGGCCGGGTACTCTGCACTGCCGTTCGGCCCGTAGGCCGACAAAACAGTGAGAGACCTGTCCCCGACCCGAAGGCGCAGGGACTCGACCCTCTCGTTCACCGGGGTGAACTCCAACACTTGGCGGCTGAGCTGTGGGGCAATGAGCAGGCCCACACCAGCCCGCCGCCGTTCCCCGCGGGCAACGCCAGAGGAATGGAGGGTCCAGCCCCCTTCAAGGAGTTGGGTTCCAAAGCCCAAGCTGTGCGTGGAGGTGAGGCCGACTATATCTACGCTCAACCTCCCGAACGAGGTCGGGCTCCTTCCCCTCAGCAAGGTGACATTGTTTGTCCCCAGAGTTAGTCTCCATGCCCGGAGATTTGGTCATTGAGGCCCCCGCCTTCGACTACCGCCCAGATCTTCCTGCACCGGCCCCTTTGGATCCTCCTGCGGGTGGTGGGTCCACAGGAGGACGGCATCACGTCGCTCCTTCGGGCTGTGCCCGGCCGGGCCTGGCTCCAGAGTGGGGCCCCGGTGACGCCAATCCGGGCGACATAACTGTCCTTGCTGTGTTTCTCCTCATAAGGGCTTCTGAACCGCTCTTAGTCTGACCCGTCCCCCAGGACCTGTTTGCCTTGGGTGACCCTAAAGGGGCATGAAGCCCCCGGCAACATCGCTCCCGGGATCATTCAGGCACTCACACCCCTCCACCACGTTAAAGTGGCGGTTCAAGGACAGGAGTGCTGGGTTAGTCCTGGTTTAGTCCTGGTTTAGTCCTGGGTTAGTCCTGGGTTAGTCCTGGGTTAGTCCTGGGTTAGTCCTGATTTAGTCCTGGTGTAGTCCTGGGTTAGTCCTGGTGTAGTCCTGGTGTAGTCCTGGTTTAGTCCTGGTTTAGTCCTGGTTTAGTCCTGGGTTAGTCCTGATTTAGTCCTGGTTTAGTCCTCAGGATCGTGTAGAGTTCAAACCAACAGGAGGATGGGAGGGCATCTGACCCACAGGGATAAATAAACTCTCGGTTGTTTCTTGCAGGTTCTCGTCGGTGTCCCATGATGCTCTGGAGACAGTGGGGGCGTGGCATTTCTCTGGCTCCGCCCCTCGCTCCTGTCACCGTGGTGACATGAGAGCGATGATGTCCTGGCTGAGGGCGGCTCCTGGCCCCGCCTCCACACGCCGGTTGCCATGGCGTCTGTCGCTGGTCACCGTGGAGATGGCGGTGGGCGTGTCCCTGAGTGATGTCACAGTGGCTCCAGAGCGCCCCCTGCAGGACCACAGCGCTCCCCCGTACATCAACACCGAGCACAGGTGAGTCTAGACCTGGTTCAGTCCAGGTTTAGTCCTGGTTTAGACCTGATTTAATCCTGGTTTAGTCCTGACGCTGTTTCTGTTTCAGTTACGTGCGTTCGTCATGGCTCAGGTGAGTTTATTCGTTTATTTTTTTTATTCTTTCATTATTAATTATTAGTTTAGATTGTTTTTAACCAATTAAATTCAAACTAAAATATGGGGCCGTGTGATTGGCTGCAGTCTGGGGATTTCTGCCCGGCGACAGCAGAGACACAGAGCCAATCACGGCACTCGCAGAGGGCCCCTCCCCCTTCCTCCTGTGCCGGCCAATGGGCTCACAGTATCGCTGACAACGGCCCAATCAGCTGTGAGCTCTAAGCTTCCCGGCAACAAGAGAGACGTGAGTCACAAACTTTATGAAGTACTCTATGCACATGCAGTATACCAAGTACTACAATGTACGTAAAGTACTCACAAAGTACTCACAAAGTACTCACAAAGTACTCACTCCTCATTTGTTTCCTCTCCTCGCTCCTCGTTTCCTTTCCTCAGGTGAAGAGAGTTTCTCAGATCCGGATTCGTCGAGCTTCACCAAAAGAAACAAACCTCACCCCCCTGGGCCTCCCCAGAGCCAAACGGTAAGACCCTAACCTAACCCCCTAACCTAACCTAACCTAACCTACCCTAACCTAACCTAACCTAACCCTAACCCCAGAGCCAAACGGTAAGACCCTAACCTAACCCCCTAACCTAACCTAACCCTAACCCCAGAGCCAAACGGTAAGAGCCTAACCTAACCCCTAACCTAACCTAACCCTAACCTAACCTACCCTAACCTAACCTAACCTAACCCTAACCCCAGAGTCAAACGGTAAGACCCTAACCTAACCCCCTAACCTAACCTAACCTACCCTAACCTAACCCTAACCCTAACCCCAGAGCCAAACGGTAAGACCCTAACCTAACCCCCTAACCTAACCTAACCCTAACCCCAGAGCCAAACGGTAAGAGCCTAACCTAACCCCTAACCTAACCTAACCCTAACCTAACCTACCCTAACCTAACCTAACCTAACCCTAACCCCAGAGCCAAACGGTAAGACCCTAACCTAACCCCCTAACCTAACCTAACCCTAACCCCAGAGCCAAACGGTAAGACCCTAACCTAACCCCCTAACCTAACCTAACCTGCCCTAACCTAACCTAACCTAACCTAACCCCCTAAGCCAACGGTAAGACCGGGACTGAACCGGGACTGGACCGGGTCTGAACCGGGACTGTACCGGGACTGGACCGGGTGTAAACCGGGACTGGACCGGGTCTGAACCGGGTCTGTTTTTTCAGTTTGAAGAAGAAAGAGTTCAGTTTGGAGGAAATCTACACAAACAAGAACTACACGTCCCCGTCTGCAAACAGGTGAGGACATGTCCCAGAATGCACCTGTCCCACATGTCCCTCATGTCCCCTTGTGTCCCCTCATGTCCCCTCATGTCCCCTTGTGTCCTCTCATGTCCCCTTGTGTCCCCTCATGTCCCCTTGTGTCCCCTCATGTCCCCTTGTGTCCCCTCGTGTCCTCTCATGTCCCCTTGTGTCCCCTCATGTCCCCTTGTGTCCCCTCATGTCCCCTTGTGTCCCCTCATGTCCCCTTGTGTCCTCACATGTCCCCTTGTGTCCTCTCATGTCCCCTTGTGTCCTCTCATGTCCCCTTGTGTCCCCTTGTGTCCTCTCATGTCCCCTTGTGTCCCCTCATATCCCCTTGTGTCCCCTCATGTCCCCTCCTGTCCCCTTGTGTCCCCTCATGGCCCCTCATATCCCCTTGTGTCCTCTCATGTCCCCTTGTGTCCCCTCATATCCCCTTGTGTCCTCTCATGTCCCCTTGTGTCCCCTCATGTCCCCTCATATCCCCTTGTGTCCTCTCATGTCCCCTTGTGTCCCCTCATATCCCCTTGTGTCCTCTCATGTCCCCTTGTGTCCCCTTGTGTCCTCTCATGTCCCCTTGTGTCCCCTCATATCCCCTTGTGTCCTCTCATGTCCACGTGTCCCCTCATGTCCCCTTGTGTCCCCTCATGTCCCCTTGTGTCCCCTTGTGTCCCCTCATATCCCCTTGTGTCCTCTCATGTCCCCTTGTGTCCCCTCATGTCCCCTTGTGTCCCCTTGTGTCCCCTTGTGTCCTCTCATGTCCCCTTGTGTCCCCTTGTGTCCTCTCATATCCCCTTGTGTCCTCTCATGTCCCCTTGTGTCCCCTTGTGTCCCCTCATGTCCCCTTGTGTCCTCTTGTGTCCCCTCATGTCCTCTTGTGTCCCCTCATGTCCCCTTGTGTCCTCTCATGTCCCCTTGTGTCCCCTCATGTCCCCTTGTGTCCCCTTGTGTCCCCTCATGTCCCCTTGTGTCCTCTCATGTCCCCTTGTGTCCCCTCATGTCCCCTTGTGTCCCCTCATATCCCCTTGTGTCCCCTCATGTCCCCTCGTGTCCCCTTGTGTCCTCTCGTGTCCCCTTGTGTCCCCTCATATCCCCTTGTGTCCCCTTGTGTCCTCTCGTGTCCCCTTGTGTCCCCTCATATCCCCTTGTGTCCCCTCATGTCCCCTCGTGTCCCCTTGTGTCCCCTTGTGTCCTCTCGTGTCCCCTTGTGTCCCCTCATGTCCCCTTGTGTCCCCTCATGTCCCCTTGTGTCCCCTCATGTCCCCTCGTGTCCCCTTGTGTCCCCTCGTGTCCCCTTGTGTCCTCTCATGTCCCCTTGTGTCCCCTCATGTCCCCTTGTGTCCTCACATGTCCCCTCGTGTCCCCTTGTGTCCTCTCATGTCCCCTCGTGTCCCCTTGTGTCCCCTCATATCCCCTTGTGTCCCCTCATGTCCCCTCGTGTCCCCTTGTGTCCCCTCATGTCCCCTCGTGTCCCCTCGTGTCCCCTCGTGTCCCCTTGTGTCCTCTCATGTCCCCTTGTGTCCCCTCATGTCCCCTTGTGTCCTCACATGTCCCCTCGTGTCCCCTTGTGTCCTCTCATGTCCCCTCGTGTCCCCTTGTGTCCCCTCATGTCCCCTCGTGTCCCCTTGTGTCCTCTCATGTCCCCTTGTGTCCCCTCATATCCCCTTGTGTCCCCTCATGTCCCCTCGTGTCCCCTCGTGTCCCCTTGTGTCCTCTCATGTCCCCTTGTGTCCCCTTGTGTCCTCTCATGTCCCCTTGTGTCCCCTTGTGTCCTCTCATGTCCCCTTGTGTCCCCTTGTGTCCCCTCATGTCCCCTTGTGTCCCCTCATATCCCCTTGTGTCCCCTCGTGTCCCCTTGTGTCCCCTCGTGTCCCCTTGTGTCCTCTCATGTCCCCTTCTGTCCTCACATGTCCCCTTGTGTCCTCACATGTCCCCTCGTGTCCCCTTGTGTCCTCTCATGTCCCCTTGTGTCCTCTCATGTCCCCTTGTGTCCCCTCGTGTCCCCTTGTGTCCTCTCATGTCCCCTTGTGTCCCCTCATATCCCCTTGTGTCCCCTCGTGTCCCCTTGTGTCCCCTCGTGTCCCCTTGTGTCCTCTCATGTCCCCTTGTGTCCCCTTGTGTCCTCTCATGTCCCCTTGTGTCCCCTCATGTCCCCTTGTGTCCTCTCATGTCCCCTTGTGTCCTCACATGTCCCCCTTGTGTCCCCTTGTGTCCCCTCATGTCCCCTTGTGTCCCCTTGTGTCCCCTCATGTCCCCTCGTGTCCCCTTGTGTCCCCTCATGTCCCCTTGTGTCCCCTCATGTCCCCTCGTGTCCCCTTGTGTCCCCTCATATCCCCTTGTGTCCCCTCATGTCCCCTTGTGTCCCCTCATGTCCCCCCGTGCCCCCTTGTGTCCCCTCATGTCCCCTTGTGTCCCCTCATGTCCCCTCGTGTCCCCTTGTGTCCCCTCATATCCCCTTGTGTCCTCTCATGTCCCCTTGTGTCCCCTCATGTCCCCTCGTGCCCCCTTGTGTCCTCTCATGTCCCCTTGTGTCCCCTCATGTCCCCTTGTGTCCCCTCATGTCCCGTTGTGTCCCCTCATGTCCCCTTGTGTCCTCTCGTGTCCCCTTGTGTCCCCTCGTGTCCTCTCGTGTCCCCTTGTGTCCCCTTGTGTCCTCTCATGTCCCCTTGTGTCCCCTCATGTCCCCTTGTGTCCTCTCATGTCCCCTTGTGTCCTCTCATGTCCCCTTGTGTCCCCTTGTGTCCCCTCATGTCCTCACATGTCCCCTTGTGTCCTCACATGTCCCCTTGTGTCCTCTCATGTCCCCTTGTGTCCCCTTGTGTCCTCTCATGTCCCCTTGTGTCCTCACATGTCCCCTTGTGTCCTCACATGTCCCCTTGTGTCCTCTCATGTCCCCTTGTGTCCCCTCATGTCCCCTTGTGTCCTCTCATGTCCCCTTGTGTCCTCACATGTCCCCTTGTGTCCTCTCATGTCCCCTTGTGTCCTTGTGTCCTCTCATGTCCCCTTGTGTCCTCACATGTCCCCCTTGTGTCCCCTTGTGTCCCCTCATGTCCCCTTGTGTCCCCTTGTGTCCCCTCGTGTCCCCTTGTGTCCCCTCATATCCCCTTGTGTCCCCTCATGTCCCCTTGTGTCCCCTCATGTCCCCTTGTGTCCCCTTGTGTCCTCTCATGTCCCCTTGTGTCCCCTCATGTCCCCTTGTGTCCCCTCATGTCCCCTTGTGTCCCCTTGTGTCCTCTCATGTCCCCTTGTGTCCCCTCATGTCCCCTTGTGTCCCCTCATATCCCCTTGTGTCCCCTCATGTCCCCTTGTGTCCCCTCATGTCCCCTTGTGTCCCCTCATATCCCCTTGTGTCCCCTCGTGTCCCCTTGTGTCCTCTCATGTCCCCTTGTGTCCTTTTGTGTCCTCTCATGTCCCCTTGTGTCCCCTCATGTCCCCTTGTGTCCTCTCATGTCCCCTTGTGTCCCCTCATGTCCCCTTGTGTCCCCTTGTGTCCTCTCATGTCCCCTTGTGTCCCCTTGTGTCCTCTCATGTCCCCTTGTGTCCTCACATGTCCCCTTGTGTCCTCTCATGTCCCCTTGTGTCCCCTCATGTCCTCACGTGTCCCCTCGTGTCATCACGTGTCCCCTCATGTCCCCTTGTGTCCTCACATGTCTCCTCGTGTCCCCTTGTGTCCTCTCATGTCCCCTTGTGTCCCCTTGTGTCCTCTCATGTCCCCTTTTGTCCCCTCGTGTCCCCTTGTGTCCTCTCATGTCCCCTTGTGTCCTCTCATGTCCCCTTGTGTCCCCTTGTGTCCTCTCATGTCCCCTTGTGTCCTCTCATGTCCCCTTGTGTCCTCTCATGTCCCCTTGTGTCCCCTCATGTCCCCTTGTGTCCTCTCATGTCCCCTTGTGTCCTCACATGTCCCCTTGTGTCCTCTCATGTCCACGTGTCCCCTCATGTCCCCTTGTGTCCCCTCATGTCCCCTTGTGTCCTCTCATGTCCACGTGTCCCCTCATGTCCCCTTGTGCCCCCTCATGTCCCCTTGTGTCCTCTCATGTCCCCTTGTGTCCCCTTGTGTCCTCTCATGTCCCCTTGTGTCCCCTCATGTCCCCTTGTGTCCTCTCATGTCCCCTTGTGTCCCCTCATGTCCCCTTGTGTCCCCTCATGTCCCCTTGTGTCCCCTTGTGTCCTCTCATGTCCCCTTGTGTCCCCTTGTGTCCTCTCATGTCCCCTCATGTCCCCTCATATCCCCTCATGTCCCCTCGTGTCCCCTTGTGTCCCCTCGTGTCCCCTTGTGTCCTCTCATGTCCCCTTGTGTCCCCTCATATCCCCTTGTGTCCCCTCATGTCCCCTCGTGTCCCCTTGTGTCCCCTTGTGTCCTCTCATGTCCCCTTGTGTCCTCTCATGTCCCCTTGTGTCCCCTCGTGTCCCCTTGTGTCCTCTCATGTCCCCTTGTGTCCCCTCATATCCCCTCGTGTCCCCTCATGTCCCCTCGTGTCCCCTTGTGTCCTCTTGTGTCCCCTTGTGTCCCCTCGTGTCCCCTTGTGTCCTCTCATGTCCCCTTGTGTCCGCTTGTGTCCTCTCATGTCCCCTTGTGTCCCCTCGTGTCCCCTTGTGTCCTCTCATGTCCCCTTGTGTCCCCTCATATCCCCTTGTGTTCCCTCATGTCCCCTCGTGTCCCCTTGTGTCCTCTCATGTCCCCTTGTGTCCCCTTGTGTCCCCTTGTGTCCTCTCATGTCCCCTTGTGTCCCCTCATATCCCCTTGTGTCCCCTCGTGTCCCCTCGTGTCCCCTTGTGTCCCCTCGTGTCCCCTTGTGTCCCCTTGTGTCCTCTCATGTCCCCTTGTGTCCCCTCATGTCCCCTTGTGTCCTCTCATGTCCCCTTGTGTCCCCTCATGTCCCCTTGTGTCCTCACATGTCCCCTCGTGTCCCCTTGTGTCCTCTCATGTCCCCTTGTGTCCCCTTGTTTCCTCTCATGTCCCCTTGTGTCCCCTCGTGTCCCCTTGTGTCCTCTCATGTCCCCTTGTGTCCCCTCATATCCCCTTGTGTCCTCACATGTCCCCTCGTGTTCTCACATGTCCCCTTGTGTCCCCTCATGTCCCCTTGTGTCCTCACATGTCCCCTCGTGTTCTCACATGTCCCCTTGTGTCCCCTCATGTCCCCTTGTGTCCTCACATGTCCCCCTTGTGTCCCCTTGTGTCCCCTCATATCCCCTCATGTCCCCTCGTGTCCTCACGTGTCCCCTCGTGTCCTCACGTGTCCCCTTGTGTCCTCTCATGTCCCCTTGTGTCCCCTTGTTTCCTCTCATGTCCCCTTGTGTCCCCTCGTGTCCCCTTGTGTCCTCTCATGTCCCCTTGTGTCCCCTCATATCCCCTTGTGTCCTCACATGTCCCCTCGTGTTCTCACATGTCCCCTTGTGTCCCCTCATGTCCCCTTGTGTCCTCACATGTCCCCCTTGTGTCCCCTTGTGTCCCCTCATATCCCCTCATGTCCCCTCGTGTCCTCACGTGTCCCCTCGTGTCCTCACGTGTCCCCTTGTGTCCCCTCATATCCCCTCATGTCCCCTCGTGTCCTCACGTGTCCCCTCGTGTCCTCACGTGTCCCCTCGTGTCCTCACATGTCCCCTCATGTCCCCTCGTGTCCTCACGTGTCCCCTCGTGTCCTCACGTGTCCCCTTGTGTCCCCTCATATCCCCTCATGTCCCCTCGTGTCCTCACGTGTCCCCTCGTGTCCTCACGTGTCCCCTCGTGTCCTCACATGTCCTCTCGTGTCCCCTCGTGTCCTCACATGTCCTCTCGTGTCCCCTCGTGTCCTCACATGTCCTCTCGTGTCCTCACGTCTCCCCTCGTGTCCTCACATGTCCCCTCGTGTCCTCACGTGTCCCCTCGTGTCCTCACATGTCCCCTCATGTCCTCACGTGTCCCCTCGTGTCCTCACATGTCCCCTCATGTCCTCACGTGTCCCCTCGTGTCCTCTGTCCCGCAGCAGCAGTCTGGAGACGATCTTTGAGGAGCCGCGGGAGAAGGATGGAGCGCTGCTTCTGATTGGTCAGCAGAGACGGCGGCGCCTGCTGCACTTCCCCGATTTCACCCAACCACGGAAGAGGAAACGCCCCGCCCCAGGTAGCCCCGCCCCCAACCACATGCCCCACATGACCCCTGACCTCACCTTGTGATGTCATCATGTGGTGATACAGGAAGTGCTCCACTGTGTTTTTAAATTCCACACACCTTCACTAGAATCATGTGGATCATTTCAGTCTCCACTAAAGGAACAAGGAGCTGTTCACCTGATGACATCACCAGGTGATTCCTCAAACTCCAGGATTAAACTCAGAGTTTTTGGTTTCCCAATTCAGAGAGTGCGGTTCTAAGCGCGGTTCTGAGCGCGGTTCAGAGCGCGGTTCTAAGCGCGGTTCTGAGCGCGGTTCTGAGCGCGGTTCTGAGCGCGGTTCTGAGCGCGGTCCGGAGCGCGGTTCGGAGCGCGGTTCTGAGCGCGGTTCTGAGCGCGGTTCTGAGCGCGGTTCGGAGCGCGGTTCTGAGCGCGGTTCTGAGCGCGGTTCTGAGCGCTGTTCGGAGCGCGGTTCAGAGCGCGGTTCTGAGCGCGGTTCTGAGCGCGGTTCTGAGCGCGGTTCGGAGCGCGGTTCGGAGCGCGGTTCGGAGCGCGGTTCTGAGCGCGGTTCTGAGCGCTGTTCGGAGCGCTGTTCGGAGCGCGGTTCTGAGCGCGGATCGGAGCGCGGTTCGGAGCGCGGTTCGGAGCGCGGTTCGGAGCGCGGTTCGGAGCGCTGTTCGGAGCGCGGTTCGGAGCGCGGTTCGGAGCGCGGTTCGGAGCGCTGTTCGGAGCGCGGTTCGGAGCGCGGTTCGGAGCGCGGTTCGGAGCGCGGTTCGGAGCGCGGTTCGGAGTGTGGTCTCAGTCTGCAGTCGAGGCGGTGCATACTCGCTCAGCCCTGAGTGCAGTCCGTGGACCACATGTGCGTCTGTGAAATGGAACAGGTCCCTCCTCACCTCAGTGAGCCGGTGCTCTGCTCCTTGTTCCCTAAAGACACAAATATGATTCTATTGTGACTCGTGATACTTGGAATTGGGACATGGCGACACTGTAGAATATCCAGCATTACAACAGCAAAGGAAATATATAAGTGTAAGGGGAAAAGCATGTGAACGGTAATACAGGTGCTGTGAACTATGCCGTTACGGCTCCCGTCACACATGTTTAGCGTAGTTTATGAAGAGTTTCATGTAGCATAGTTGTAGGTGAGGTGAACCAGTACGTATATATTTTATAGTGACGTCGCAACTCTCACTTGTGGATGTCGCTGGCGAGTCGGTCTTTGTAGTCATATATCCTCCCGTGCTGTGCATGCTGGGGCTTTTGAGTGTGCGAAGTGTGCATGTTTGCACACTTGGTCCACGCCCCGATTTCCATGGAAACGACTGTGGTGTTCGGACCGTGTTTTAACTGTGCAGGGGACAAAAATCAAATGGAACAGCAGTTGTCGCACATGACGCACATCCCCCTCCAAGCACACTCCGAACTGTGCACACTCCGAACTGTGCACTCTCTGAACTGTGCACACTCTGAACTGTGCACACTCTGAACTGTGCACACTCTGAACTGTGCACTCTCTGAACTGTGCACTCTCCGAACTGTGCACACTCTGAACTGTGCACACTCTGAACTGTACACACTCTGAACTGTGCACAGTTCTGAACTGTGCACTCTCTGAACTGTGCACACTCTGAACTGTGCACAGTTCTGAACTGTGCACTCTCTGAACTGTGCACACTCCGAACTGTGCACTCTCCTGTGCACACTCTGAACTGTGCACACTCTGAACTGTGCACACTCTGAACTGTGCACACTCTGAACTGTGCACTCTCTGAACTGTGCACTCTCTGAACTGTGCACTCTCTGAACTGTGCACTCTCTGAACTGTGCACACTCTGAACTGTGCACACTCTGAACTGTGCACACTCTGAACTGGGAAACGGTTTGAGTGATTCAGGAGTTTGAAATTCAGTATTTTGAAATTGTTTGTTTTAGGTTTGGGTCTGGTTGCCATGGTGCCCAGGAAGCGGGCGGCGGCCAGACGCGGTTGCCGTGACGATGACTGTGACTCAGACGTGATGCTCCTGCAGCGACTGAGCGCGCTCCACGACTTCCTCCAGCGCCAAGGCCTGGACCAGGACTCAGCCCCGCTTTAGACCCGCTTTAGACCCGCTTTAGACCCGGTTTAGTTCTGGGATGGCCTCACTTCCTGTCCCCACTGACCTCACTTCCTGTCCCTCACTCTCTGGGCCTGTTGTCATGGAGACGGCCGTTTAAATGTGGTGGAGATGAGTTCTGGAGGCACAAGTGGAGATCAAATCAAGGTTAGGAGCTCATTCTAAAAGTCCCTGACCTTTGTGATACGAGGACAACAGAAGTATAAATATATATAAATATATATAAATATATACAGTATTTACATCCAAGGAGGGAAATGTGTCGCCATGACGATGGGTCTAGGAGCACAGGCCACCTCTAGTCGAGACTTCAAGACGATTTTAAAATCTCTTCTGCAAACTTCAAAATGCAGTTTTAGGCGTTCAGTTCCACTGAAGTGACAGATCTGTGTGTTTCTGTTCGAAACAATGAAGTGTGTCCTGAAAAAACTCTAAACAAATGGAACGAGAACACAATATTACATGTTTACACAACGTTTTCTACGTTCACATCACAAAAACGATAACGATGCAGTCAAATGTTAAATCCAAACTAGAATCACCTGACGTAGATATTCTGACGTTCACATGTCGTTTGTTCTGTGTTTAGTTGGTTAAAACAATAAAACCAAAACTGTGTTCAAATGTTCCTGACACGGCTCCATTTGTGCCTGGAGAACTGGTTTAAACGGGAACAGCCCTGGGGGGGGTGTTGTACGAGTGGATCATGTGACCCCTGAGCCCCGCCCCTTCATGGAAATAAATATTTTTATCAAATAAAAGTTTGACACACGACTCCTGTCTTCTGTCTCTTGTCCTCTCCTCTGTCCTCTTCTGTCCTCTGTCCTCTCCTCTGTCCTCTTCTGTCCTCTGTCCTCCTCTGTCCTCTGTCCTCTCCTGTCCTCTGTCCTCCTCTGTCCTCTGTCCTCTCCTGTCCTCTGTCCTCTGTCCTCTTCTGGGGACCTTTCCTCCTGTCTTGGTTCTGAGACTCTTAACATTTGTTTAAAATTTGAAGTTTGTTTAGATTTTTGGATCAAATTCATGTTTTACTTTTCTCATGTTTCTGTTTCACATCAGTGTAGAATATTGACAATAAAACTGTAATATTACTGCTCCCAGAGCGGTGTTTTCAGAGGGGTGTTTTCAGACGGGTGTTTTCAGAGGGGTGTTTTCAGACGGGTGTTTTCAGAGGGGTGTTTTCAGACGGGTGTTTTCAGGTGTGAGACGGGTGTTTTCAGGTGTGAGACGGGTGTTTTCAGGTGTGAGACGGGTGTTTTCAGGTGTGAGACGGGTGTTTTCACGTGTGAGACGGGTGTTTTCACGTGTGAGACGGGTGTTTTCACGTGTGAGACGGGTGTTTTCACGTGTGAGACGGGTGTTTTCAGGTGTGAGACGGGTGTTTTCAGGTGTGAGACGGGTGTTTTCAGGTGTGAGACGGGTGTTTTCAGGTGTGGGACGGGTGTTTTCAGGTGTGAGACGGGTGTTTTCAGGTGTGAGACGGGTGTTTTCAGGTGTGAGACAGGTGTTTTCAGGTGTGAGACGGGTGTTTTCAGGTGTGAGACGGGTGTTTTCAGGTGTGAGACGGGTGTTTTCAGGTGTGAGACGGGTGTTTTCAGGTGTGAGACGGGTGTTTTCATGTGTGAGACAGGTGTTTTCAGGTGTGAGACAGGTGTTTTAAGAGGGGTGTTCCACGAACGCGGCTCAGCACAAAGTCCGGCTTTATTCAACAGTCCGCGCTAGTTTTAGTGAGAGTTCGGTTCCATGACTCTCACTAACCTTAGTCCTCGGAGCTAGTCTGGTCCCGGGCAGGTTATCGATCAGGTTATCGATCAGGCTAAAGATCAGGCTTAATCAGGCTGTGTCGCAGAGAATACGTACCTGACGTAAACAGAGTGTCAAACAACCGTTCCGCACACCTCCCGCATGAGTATCTGTGTTGTCCGAAAACAATTTCAGCAAAAACACAAATTGCCTTACGTTCTTGGTTCTCGACAAATCTCCGGTAATTTAAAAATATACTTTTGAACCGCTGTCTTTACGACATTATCAGATAGAAGAATTCCAGAGCCGTTACAGAGAAAGACTTTGGTCAAGTGGTTAAGTCCTGCGTTTTTCACGTGGGCGTCCTGGGTTCGATTCCTCTTACTGACGGTTTTCATGCTCAAGTCAATTTTGTGTTATGTTTTCACAAATTTACATTTGCCACACATTACAAAATGTGAATGAATTTAACCTACAATTCTTCATATTATCATAGAACTTATATCAGCTGGGCCTAACATCACTCTCACTTGACGACATTGACACTTTATATTTTATGTGACATCTCTATCAAAGAATACAGTTACAGGTAAACCTTTATTTTAAAACAAAATGTAGCCAAATAACAGGCACACTCCATGATGCAACATTTCAATGATTCAACAAATTTGCTTCAGAGATGCTGTGCAAGCCTCTTTAATGAAATCCTATTTATCAATTTCCATCAATAGGCATAAAACAACAAAAGACATTAGGTATGACATTCTGGTGTGAGGCCACTGCTGGAGGACTGCTGAGGGTCAGGCAAGGCACTGCTGGAAGACTGCTGAGGGTCAGGCAAGGCACTGCTGGAGGACCGCTGAGGGTCAGGCAAGGCACTGCTGGAGGACCGCTGAGGGTCAGGCAAGGCACTGCTGGAGGACCGCTGAGGGTCAGGCAAGGCACTGCTGGAGGACCGCTGAGGGTCAGGCAAGACACTGCTGGAGGACCGCTGAGGGTCAGGCAAGACACTGCTGGAGGACTGCTGAGGGTCAGGCAAGGCACTGCTGGAGGACTGCTGAGGGTCAGGCAAGGCACTGCTGGAGGACTGCTGAGGAGGGTCCAAGTGTACGCCATCTTCAGTCACTAGAACACAAACATACTATTAAAATACACAAATGCTTGGATCACAGCTGAGGCATTAGCCTAGAGAAAAGCTTGAATATACTCTTCACAAGAACTCGCAGGAAGGCTCTTTGATGGGGTCCCTCCTTCAATTACCTCCACCAGTGGGCGACCCCGGTTTAGGGCCAGTGCCAGCTCCTCTGCAGGTGAAAGGTTTTGAGGGGGGCTCCCACCTCCTGTGGCTTGGTAGCTACTGTTCATTTTAAATTAAATGAAGGTACCATTTCAACAGTATTACTAATTTCACTGAATAATAATATTAATATTAGCCTACTTACCACTCTAAAAAAATAAAAATAAATTTAAAAATAAATTACAACTGACAAGACTGCTCTACAAATATATAATATTTATGACATCAAATGTCCACATGAGAATCGAACTCACATCTCCCACGTGACAAACCGTAACATATCCTCTCCCCCACGGACATCCAGCACTGTTATAGGACTTAACTTACGTATTTAAGCGCTCGGCGATCTTCTGCCACGCCATGTCTCTCGTCTTGGTTATTGCAAATGTGTTGTAGAGTTCCAAAAGCAACTTCTGTTCTGATGCGCTGTAATAATCGAATCTTCGATATGATCGCGTTTTCCACAGTCGCTTGTTCTGGACTTCTTACGTTCCCCGTGCACGCGTCTAGACCAGGACAGGATAGGTGCGGCTGAAGTTAGCGCCGCTGAGGTGCAGCTGAAATGTGTTAGTGGAACGACTTCAGGCTTTAGTCTTAGTTGTCTCTAAGTCAGGCGAGGACTTAATAATAATAATGCATTTTATTTAAAAGCGCCTTTCAGAACACCCAAGGACACTGCACAAGGTTAAAATGAATAAAAGCACAAACAAACTTAGCACTTAGCCGCTGCTATGTTTAGCGACGTTCGTGGAATGGTGTTCTATAGTTGTAGAAAATTGATGACTGAACAAAACGTGACGTTTGTGAACTGTCATTATCGATGGAAATACGATGGCGTTCACCACGAGGACGAAGGAGCTGCTGCGGTGAAGAAGATCGACCATAAGTGCGAGCGACGGTGCATGGAAAATAAAACCTCACGTGACGGCGCCAGAACACCGAGAACGGAGACGCGCCGAGAACGGAGACGCGCCGAGAACGGAGACGCGCCGATGTTACTGATGTGGCGGGAGCGACCTTGCAGCGACCACGTGCAGGTTCAGACGAGCCACAAAAATGTGCAAAACTAAAAACAAACGAGGTCGTCCACAGAACTGAAAACAGAAGTCCAAATGAGCCACAGGAAACGTGACGACTTTTCCCATCGTGTGAACGCAGAATCCACAAACACGGCGGGAAACGGAAACAAACACGTCACCGTAACGGTTAAATTAGAAGGAAACTCGGTGGAGAAGCTGCCGGACACAGGAGCGGCCTGAACACTCGTGTCTGAGATAAACACCTGAAACTGAAACTAAGCAAAGGGGCAACTGGAAACTTTTTCAGGTGAAAACCACTGATGGACGAGTGTCGGTGCAGCAGAAACCAGACCAGCCGGAACAGAACGTTTCCAAACTCTACAAGTTCTCGCCTCATTTGCTAAGCCCCTCCCCCATCACTGACATCACTGCGGAGTTTCAGGGCAGGTTTAGTCCTGCTTAAAGGTCCCATGGCATGAAATTTTCACTTTCTGAGGTTTTTGAACGTTAATGTGAGCTCCCCTACCCTGTTTAGCCCCCCCCCCATGGCTAAAAGTTGCGAAATGTCTAAACTGAGCATTTGCGATCCTTTTCCGCGTTTGAAAAAAAACATAGCCCAAACGGGTGATTCCGAACAAGGAAACTTTCTGACGTCACATTCAGGGAAAAATGCAAAAGCAGTTCCACCCCCCGTCTGGATGTCCACCCCCCGTCTCTGGAACTCACGCCCGGAGAATTTGAACCGCAAACGAGCTATGCAATGCGAGATGCGTTTTTTTATTTGCCTGGAGACACGTGAGAGTGTTTCCAGGCTCGGATGTCCTTTATCCGAGCCTCCGAACCTCTGAAACAGCAGTGGTTTACTTTGATTTTCTGTGGAAATGTGTTTTTTTTTATGGAAATCGTCTCATATCTTCCTCCGCGCTTAAAACACTGAAGTGGGTGACAGCGCCGAGCACACCGCTAATCCAGGAAACAGCGGCGTATTTGGCCACACCCCCACCCGCTGCACTGGCCTGTCTCTGTCCTCCTCATTTGCATTCAAGCAACAACGCCCAGAATGAAGCGTTTCAGAGGCATATTTATGACTCTGTGTTCATGAGGCTCTCTCAAGAGTAACATGTCATGGGATCTTTTAGTCCTGGTTTAGTCCCGGTTTTAGTCCTGGTTTTAGTCCTGTGCACACGGCTTCTTCATGATCTCAGCTTGCACATTCTGCAAAAAAACAAAACTTCTAATGTAAAGATCTCCGTTTCCCTGATGCGACGTGCGGCCGGTTTTTGGACTCATTGATGAACTGAACGCCTTTGGCCTTTGGCCTTTGGCCTTTGTAAATATATTTCTGATGTGACTTTTGCACTAAAGTGGATGATGAAGTGCGGCTCCTGGTTTCACCGTCTCGTCACATTTGTTTGTAAAAGGAACTCACCGGAAGAAAAAAGCTGGACACTCAGTTTGAAGTCGAACATGTTCAAGTTCTGATCAGGAAAGTCTGAATTTGTTTTATTTTGTATTTGAGGTTTTGGTTTCTTCATGAAAAGCAAAACAAAATGACTTTTCCTAAGATTATAAACAAGGTTCTTGGAGACTTTTTAAATGAACGTTTCCAAATCCTGGACCAGTTCAATCAGGAGTGTCAAACTCATTGTGGTCCGGGGGCCGTATCCAGCCCACTCCCAAAGGGCCGGATCACAAAACTCATGTCATAGAAACACAAATCTATTACAGAAGTCTTTTTTTACTGGGTGAACTCTTTCTTTTGCAAAATATAATAATATTTCACTAACATTTTGGCTCCGGGTGAAAACAGACGGCCGTTTCTTCAGTCCAGCAATAATTTATCTTCTGTCTTTAATTCTTCATTCAAGTTGTTGTTTTGTTGGAAACGTCGTTTACGATTAGATTCCAAACACACCGAGCGTACAGGTTTTCCATTCACCTCCTGAACAAAGAGGAATTGGTCCATTTTTGTTGGAAAATCCTGCACTCGGCTCCACTTTTCTCATTTTGGACATTTTGCTGCGTCACGGTCGACAGTCAAAACGATGTTTGGAAAGAGGCGAGTCTTTGTGCTGCTCTGGAGGGAAACGCAGAAAAATGGTGCAGAAAATTACCAATATTTGAATAGAAAATTAAAATATAATTACAATATTTGAATAGAAAATTAAAATATAATTACAATATTTGAATAGAAAATCAGCCGAGGGCCAGATTAAAGGTCTCGGAGGGCCGGATCCGGCCCCCGGGCCTGATTTAAAGGGTCCAGATTAAACGTTTTCTGATCCATGATGTACTCCCCATGTCCTCATGAAAGTGAAAGTGACGTCCTGTGACTCCACTGTGTTTTTAAAGCCCGTACACCTTTACCTGTGGGTACAGGGTGACTCCACTGTGTTTTTAAAGCCCGTACACCTTTACCTGTGGGTACAGGGTGACTCCACTGTGTTTTTAAAGCCCGTACACCTTTACCTGTGGGTACAGGGTGACTCCACTGTGTTTTTAAAGCCCGTACACCTTTACCTGTGGGTACAGGGTGACTCCACTGTGTTTTTAAAGCCCGTACACCTTTACCTGTGGGTACAGGGTGACTCCACTGTGTTTTTAAAGCCCGTACGCCTTTACCAGAATCATTTCTGCCGATCTCCACTGAACTAAAGATAAAAATGTAGACAGACTAATAAAAGGTTCCTCAAACATGTGATGAAGATGAAGGCGGCAGGTTTTACGCCAAAGCACCTGTCTCCATTTATCCAGGCTGGGGACTGGCACAGGGGGACACGGCGCCCCCTGGGCACAGGGGGACACGGCGCCCCCTGGGCACAGGGGGACACGGCGCCCCCTGGGCACAGAGGGACACGGCGCCCCCTGTGCACAGAGGGACACGGCGCCCCCTGGGCACAGGGGGACACGGCGCCCCCTGGGCACAGGGGGACACGGCGCCCCCTGTGGCTGGATTAGACCCAGCGCCGGTGCTTTTGTAGGTGCACACATCCTCACCACAAACAGACTCTGGGACCTGGAAAGATGAATTTAAAAGTTGAAGTCAAACAGAGTTTGGGTGAGAGTCAAACCTGTGGAAGTTTAGGAGAAAAACCGGTTTGATTTTTGGGCTTTTTGACTTCAAATAGAGGTGAAGGTTCATTTTTCAGTCGTCCACATTCTGTAGAGGCCAAATATCACAGAGCTACACCTACACCACCACTGACACCACCACTGACACCACCCCCACCCCCACCACTGACACCACCCCCACCACCGACACCACCACCACCACCGACACCACCCCCACCACCGACACCACCCCCACCAACACCACCAACACCACCCCCAGCACCCCCACCACCGACACCACCCCCACCAACACCACCAACACCACCCCCAGCACCTACACCACCCCCACCACCGACACCACCCCCACCCCCAGCACCGACACCACCCCCACCACCGACACCACCCCCACCAACACCACCCCCAGCACCTACACCACCCCCAGCACCGACACCACCACCACCCCCAGCACCGACACCACCACCCCCAGCACCGACACCACCACCACCACCACCCCCAGCACCTACACCACCACTGACACCACCCCCACCACCGACACCACCCCCACCACCGACACCACCCCCACCCCCAGCACCGACACCACCCCCACCAACACCACCAACACCACCCCCAGCACCTACACCACCCCCAGCACCGACACCACCACCCCCAGCACCGACACCACCACCACCACCACCCCCAGCACCTACACCACCACTGACACCACCCCCACCACCGACACCACCCCCACCCCCAGCACCGACACCACCCCCACCACCGACACCACCCCCACCAACACCACCCCCAGCACCTACACCACCCCCAGCACCGACACCACCACCCCCAGCACCGACACCACCACCACCACCACCCCCAGCACCTACACCACCACTGACACCACCCCCACCACCGACACCACCCCCACCACCGACACCACCCCCACCAACACCACCAACACCACCCTCACCACCACCAACACCACCCCCACTAACACCACCACCAACACCACCCCCACCAACACCCCCACCAACACCACCCCCACCAACACCACCCTCACCCCCACCAACACCACCCCCACCAACACCACCCCCACCAACACCACCCTCACCCCCACCAACACCACCCCCACCAACACCACCCTCACCACCACCAACACCACCCCCACCAACACCACCCCCACCAACACCACCCCCACCAACACCACCCCCACCAACCTCACCACCACCAACACCACCCCCACCGACACCACCACCAACACCACCCCCACCAACACCACCCCCACCAACACCACCACCCCCACCAACACCACCCCCACCAACACCACCCCCACCAACACCCCCACCACCACCAACACCACCCCCACCAACACCACCACCCCCACCAACACCACCCCCACCAACACCACCCCCACCAACACCACCCTCACCAACACCACCCCCACCAACACCACCACCAACACCACCCCCACCAACACCACCCCCACCAACACCACCCCCACCAACACCACCCCCACCAACACCCCCACCACCACCAACACCACCCCCACCAACACCACCCCCACCAACACCACCCCCACCAACACCCCCACCAACACCACCCCCACCAACACCACCCTCACCCCCACCAACACCACCCCCACCAACACCACCCCCACCAACACCCCCACCAACACCACCCCCACCAACACCACCCTCACCACCACCAACACCACCCCCACCAACACCACCCCCACCAACACCACCCCCACCAACACCACCCCCACCAACCTCACCACCACCAACACCACCCCCACCGACACCCCCACCAACACCACCCCCACCAACACCACCACCCCCACCAACACCACCACCCCCACCAACACCACCCCCACCAACACCACCCCCACCAACACCCCCACCACCACCAACACCACCCCCACCAACACCACCACCCCCACCAACACCACCCCCACCAACACCACCCCCACCAACACCACCCTCACCAACACCACCCCCACCAACACCACCACCAACACCACCCCCACCAACACCACCCCCACCAACACCACCCCCACCAACACCACCCCCACCAACACCCCCACCACCACCAACACCACCCCCACCAACACCACCCCCACCAACACCACCCCCACCAACACCACCACCTCCACCAACACCACCTCCACCAACACCACCAACACCACCCCCACCAACACCACCCCCACCAACACCACCACCTCCACCAACACCACCCTCACCACCACCAACACCACCCTCACCACCACCAACACCACCCCCACCAACACCACCACCTCCACCAACACCACCCCCACCAACACCACCCCCACCAACACCACCAACACCCCCACCAACACCACCCCCACCACCTCCACCAACACCACCCTCACCACCACCAACACCACCCTCACCACCACCAACACCACCCCCACCAACACCACCACCACCCCCACCAACACCACCCCCACCAACACCACCACCCCCACCAACACCACCCCCACCAACACCACCCCCACCAACACCCCCACCAACACCACCTCCACCAACACCACCTCCACCAACACCACCTCCACCAACACCACCCCCACCAACACCACCCCCACCAACACCACCACCAACACCACCCCCACCAACACCACCACCAACACCACCCCCACCAACACCACCACCTCCACCAACACCACCTCCACCAACACCACCCCCACCACCACCTTCACCAACACCACCAACACCACCACCAACACCACCCTCACCCCTCATACAAATATATAGAATATTATCAATGTCATTACAATTTATATTTTAAATTCCACACAAAGTGCTTTTGTTCTCATGGCTGAGGGGGGGGGGGGGCAAATGAGAAGCAGAAAATATTGTGGAGGCCAAAAGTTTGAAGTCTACGGAAGCCGACAGCGGCCATATTCACCCCCCCCCCCTTGTTATCCCGAGATAACGAAATAATTCTTCCGTGATGTGGAGATCTGGTGGAATGTGGAATGTGTGCGTAATGTGGAAACGTGTAGTCAAGTTCCCTTAGTGCTTTAACATCCCTGTGGCACTAGCAGGGCCCCGGGTACAGCCAGACGGAGGCGGACGGCACAAAACAGCCCTGTCAGCTCCCTGGGGCAAATATACAACACATAAACACAAACATAAACGCAAATATAAAACACATAAACACAAACATAAACACAAATATACAACACATAAACACCAGGGCTCTCAAGTTTTGAGCGGGGTCGTGCGTGTGACTGTAATTTCCGAGGACCGGGGGGGGGGGGGGGGGTGCGAGTGAACAATTTTTGGCGCTTGAATTGCGTGAGAAATGCCGTGTGAGCGTGTGAATCGTCGAATTGCGTGTTGAGAGCCCTGTTTGTCTAAAGAGCAAACTTAAACTACAAAGCAACTAATGAGAGTTATATAAATGAAGTTATTACCTGATGGTTCTCAGTTTGTTTTATCATCACTGCACTTTGTCAGTGCGCGCTGAGAGGGGCGGGGAGGAGGGGAGGAGGGACCAGAAAATCGGTCTGTGTGGCTTAGTTTATGCAGGCTCCGCGCGTTTTCAGCGCCGCCCCCTCCCCCTGCTCCCCCGGAGCACCGGGCCCGCACCGGGCCCGCGTCTCACCGCGTCTCACCGCGGGCAGTTCGGCTCTGGGCCGCGCGTATTGGCTTACGCGCGGACGGAGACACGGGGACCGGAGTCGGTGCGTGTCAGAGGAGACGTGGCACCGGGACTGAGGCTCAGGACGTGCCCGGGGGACGGCGCGCCCCCCCTGCTCGCGCGCCCCTCCGGGGGAGCAGGGGGGAGCAGGGGGAGGGGGCGGCGCTGAAAACGCGCGGAGCCTGCATAAACTAAGCCACACAGACCGATTTTCTGGGCACAAAAAAATATATATATATAAAAAACAAATCAGCGTGAGAAATACCATGTGTGGCGTGTGAGCGTGTGAATACGTCGAATTGCGTGTGTCACACTCTCAATGCGTGAGACTTGAGAGCCCTGTTTTAAACACAAACATAAACACAAATATACAACACAAGCTATAACACTCCATGCTACACGTCATACAGCACTGTAGACAAAAGAAAATGAACAAAAGCACTTAGACTTAGACGACGTAGCACCATCTCAGCCACAGCCCTGCATGACCCCGCCCCGGGGAGCACACCTGAAACTAACCCCCCAAATCAACCGGTGCGTTCACAGGCACACCAAAAAAAGGAATTTAGAAAGACTGCCCCAAACCCGCATTTTAGTCTCACTGGTTACACATATATATATATATATATATATATATATATATATATATATATATATATATATATATATATATATATAAAATGTACTTTAGATTTGATGTTAGTGTAGAAAAGCTCAACCAGGGAAATGAGCATTTGTTAAACTCTGTATGCATCACATATAAGATAAGATAAGAAGCATCAACATGATGGGGGGGGGGGATCTGTTCTGTAACTATGTCCGATTGAACTGTCCCTGTCAAATAAATAAATAAACTGTGATGACCGTGTGATGATGTCATCTTAAATAACTCGACTCTGATCTTCCTGCTGCAGTGTTTTCATTTCCCACATTATTGTGGATCGTGTAATATTGTGACAGTTGTTGAATGACACAGTACGTTACACTACGTAAATACATTCAAAGTGGAAAGTTTTGAACCCCTTGGAATTATTTGGTCGTCTGCACAAGTTGGTCACTTATTCTCATTAGAGTTTCATCTCCCTGACCTCCCGAACAAGCACAACGTACTGAGGAAATACAGAAAAATATATGCACTGGCATCAAGACAGTTTACATGTCAAGTTACATTTACATTGTCATGACAAGAACATGTGAACATTTGTACCAGAGAAACGACTGTATGATGACGTCATCAGGTTCTTCTCAGACGCCTTCATCATGGCCTCAGGTCTTTGTAGAGTTTAACGGCTCCTTCAGCATCACGGCGGCGACACAAGTCCTGTAGGTCAATGTCACATGGAAAATCTGTTTTCCACTGGCAGATGTCTGTATTCTGTCCATTTGAACGCAGATCATTCTGTGCATGATACAGCTCAGGTACATCGTCCATTCTCACTGGGAGAGATCCCGCCCATTCCTCCCACATCTGCCCCTGTGTCCAGCTCGTCCTGTAAGACCCTCAGAGTGAGACGCACAACATACAAACACACACACTTTGAATCACTGTAATGTGTTTATTAATCATGTCATTTCCAAAGTCTAACAATACAGACATCACAAATAGTTTTTTACTGATGTCTGAGTTCACACAACAACGTTTTTAGTGGAAACGGAGAAGTTTGTATTTGTCTTGGTTTGTATCTTGTGTTTGTTTGCGGAAGAGAAAGGAGTTTATGTGCATGCGCTCTTTGTAGTATTGCATTTCCAGTGGCTCTGGTTATTTCCGGTTTACAGCGCCACATATCGGTGTGGCAGTACTGCACTTTAACTTCGTTACTACTAGGCATACATCTGTGGTCCTTGCCCCGTCACAGCCCTCAGTACATTCATGTGGCATTACAGAGGGTTATTCTCAGGCTACGGCCACACGACAAGGAGCTCAAGGAGCTCCTGGAGCTCCTGGATGTTTTTATGCCTCCGCTGGCATCTCCTGGCAAATGGAAATTATCTGCAGCTCCATGTAAACGAGGGAAACAGCACATGGACATATACATATGGTTAAACTACACTTCAGCAAAGATGAAATCACTAACTGCGACATGAGGCACCAACAGAAGTACGACAGTGATGTGACACTCGAGCCTCCGCTGCTCCATGAGCTTTCATTAAACGCACAGATCAGACGACACTTTTCATAACATTTATGAAGTTGAAGACATTTGTCTCACCTCGTCCTCTATCGTCGTCTATGTCCCCCCCCCCCCAAGGCATCATAAAAAGTCATTTTATCTTTCACGTTGTCCGTAGAGACCTTCATGTCGTCTCCCTCCTTCTGACCTACAAGGGGGCGTGGCCTCTGTCGTCTTCCGTAATGCGGAAGCCGACGTCTCAGTTTGGTTTTCACAGGATAACGGAATAATTATCTCGGGATAACGGAATAACTGTTTGTTTTCTCGAGATCATGAATTAATGATCTCGTTATCTCGGGATAAGAAGCAGCGAGATATAAACAGGGTCTAACCAGAACCAGAACCAGAACTGATGAAGCCTCTGGGATGAGCGGGAAACGTTTGACCAAACAAACTTGGTCCAGTTGACAAACTGAATTTCTCTTTTTATCAAGGAAGAAAAAACATTGCTCATGAATACGGCGTCTCTCGACTCTGGTTATTCATTTAATTTCTACGTTAAAATCAGTAAATGTCGTTTACAGAAGCTGTAAGTTCTGAGTTATTATTAAGTCCTGAGAGAAGTGAAGGTTTGACAAAAACTACATTTATTCTGTAAAATAATTCAAAACATTTGAACTCTTTTTCAGTCACATTAAGCCCACAAAGTTTTCTGAGTTTAACTTTAACTTTGGATTAAGACGCCACAATGTTTTTGTTTGACAAATAATATGTCACTGCCAAACTGTGTAGAAAAAGTCAAAGTTTCATGTTTTAGTGTTTTTTTCTTGATCAGTGAGAGAAATGTTCCTCTGTGGAGCTTTAAGTGCGTCAGGTTCATGTCTGAGGAGATCAGACGATCATCAGCACAAATGTTTTATGTACAACTTTGAAAGTAGCTTTTATTTTCTTAATTCCAAACAACCTTTCACGGGCCGCTCAGAGTTGGCTCGCGGGCCATATTTGGCCCCCGGGCCTTGAAATGCTATAGAGAGTTTATATAAGAGGACATCAGGTAATTTGAGCCACATTTTGGTTAATTTCTTAGGAAACTATTAAAACTGGTTTATATTTATTTGAGTGAATAAAAACATCTTTAATATTTTAGGGTTAAATTATTGTATAAAATGATAAAAGGAGAAATTCAATTTGTCAACTGGACAAAGTTTGTTTGGTTGAAAACGTTTCTCCGCTCATCCGAGAGGCTTCGTCAGCTCTGGTTATTGTACTGGTTAGACCCTGCTTATATCTAGCTGCAGGAGGCGCGTCTGACAATGACAAAAGCTCTGAAAACGATCCCCCCTAATCTGTCTCTTTGTTTTTCAAATTACTCTGATGGCTGTTTCGACCCCCTATTCAACGTCTAACGACCCTCTCCACCCCTCTGCCCTGGCTCTGTTTGACTGGTCTAAGAATCGCATTATAAATGGGAGACAAATTATGTCTCACTCCCCCATTTCTGTTCAGAGAAGGATTCTCTTTTTTGACAAAAATAGCCTCTTTAACTCCCCTCTCAAACCAGTTCTTTTCCCTGGCTAAGATCTGAACCTCACTGTCCTCAAAAGAATGGCCCGTGGCTTCTAGGTGCAGATGTACGGCAGAAGACGGTCCACTCTGGCCCGCCCGTCTGTGTTGGTACATCCTCTTGTGAAGTGGCTGTTTTGTTTCCCCAATGTAGCGCTCGCTGTGGACCGTCATCTGCCGTTTATCTTCACCTAGAAGCCGCGGGCCATTCTTTTGAGGACAGTGAGGTTCAGATCTGAGCCAGGGAAAAGAATTGGTTTGAGAGGGGAGTTAAAGAGGCTATTTTTGTCAAAAAAGAGAATCCTTCGTTAAACAGAAATGGGGGAATTAGACATAATTTGTCTCCCATCTATAATTCGATTCTTAAACCAAGTCAGAACAGACAAAGAAACATTAGGGCAGACGAGCCAGGGCAGAGGGGTGGAGAGGGTCGTTAGACGTTGAATAGGGGGTCGAAACAGCCATCAGAGTAATTTGAAAAACAAAGAGACAGATTAGGGGGATCGTTGTCAGAGCTTTTGTCATTGTCAGACACGCCTCCCGGCAGCTAGATATAAGCAGGGTCTAACCAGTACAATAACCAGAGCTGACGAAGCCTCTCGGATGAGCGGCGAAACGTTTTCAGTCACGTGACCCCGCCCCTCGCTCTGTGTCAGTCACGTGACCCCGCCCCTCGCTCTGTGTCAGTCACATAACCCCGCCCCCCGCTCTGTGTCAGTCACATGACCCCGCCCCTCGCTCTGTGTCAGTCACATGACCCCGCCCCTCGCTCTGTGTCAGTCACATGACCCCGCCCCTCGCTCTGTGTCAGTCACATGACCCCGCCCCCTCTGTCAGTCACATCACCCCGCCCCTATCTCTGTGTCAGTCACATAACCCCGCCCCCCGTTCTGTGTCAGTCACATGACCCCGCCCCCTGCTGTGTCAGTCACATAACCCCGCCCCCCGCTCTGTGTCAGTCACATGACCCCGCCCCCTGCTGTGTCAGTCACGTGACCCCGCCCCTCGCTCTGTGTCAGTCACATGACCCCGCCCTGTGTCAGTCACATGACCCCGCCCCCTGCTGTGTCAGTCACGTGACCCCGCCCCTCGCTCTGTGTCAGTCACGTGACCCCGCCCCTCGCTCTGTGTCAGTCACGTGGGCCCGCCCCCCGCTCTGTGTCAGTCACATGACCCCGCCCCCCGCTCTGTGTCAGTCACATGACCCCGCCCCTCACTCTGTGTCAGTCACATGACCCCGCCCCTCGCTCTGTGTCAGTCACGTGACCCCGCCCCTCGCTCTGTGTCAGTCACATGACCCTGTGCTGTATTTTTGTCTGTTTGCAGTGATCATCACCTGCACTGTTCTATTCTTGTACATTTGTACATTTTGTGTTATATTATATCTTATTGGTTTTCTACTTTATTTTATTCTATTTTACACTCAACAAAAATATAAACGCAACACTTTTGTTTTTGCTCCCATTTTTCCTGAGATGGACCCAAAGATCCAAAATTCACTCCAGATACACAACACTACCATTTCTCTCAAACATTGTTCACAAATCTGTTCAAATGTGTGACAGCGAGCACCTCTGCCCCGCCGAGACAATCCACCCCACCTCACAGGTGCGCCACATCAAGATGCCGATCCGACATCATGACCAGTGCACAGGTGTGCCCCAGACTGCCCACAATAAAAGGCCACCCCGAAATGTGCATTTTTTTGCTTTATTGGGGGTCTGGGGACTCAGAACCAGTCAGTATCTGGTGTGACCACCATTTGCCTCATGCAGTGCAACACATCTTCTTCACATAAATAATAATACATTTTATTTGTAATGCACTTTACATTTGACCTCAAATCTCAAAGTGCTACACTTGCAACAATAAAAGAACATTAAAATCATCATAAAACGTTGTAAAAGAACATAAAGAACAATTAAAAACATCATAAAAACAATAAAAAATATAAAATATTGAATGCTTTTCTAAAAAGATGAGTTTTGAGTCCTTTTTTATAGAGTTTATCAGATTGTCAGTTGTGGCCTGTGGAATGTTGGTCCACTCCTCTTCAAAGGCTGTTATGGACGAAGAACACAGGTGCATTTTATTGATGGCATTTTGAATGCACAGAGATACCGTGATGAGATCCTGAGGCCCATTGTTGTGCCATACATCCATGAACATCACCTCATGTTTCAGCAAGATAATGCACGGCCCCATGTTGCAAGGATCTGTACACAATTCTTGGAAGCTGAAAATGTCCCAGTTCTTGCATGGCCAGCATACTCACCGGACATGTCACCCATTGAGCATGTTTGGGATGTGCTTGACCGGCGTATACGACAGCGTGTACCAGCTCCCACTAATATCCAGCAACTTCGCACAGACATTGAAGAGGAGTGGACCAACATTCCACAGGCCACAACTCACAATCTGATAAACTCTATGTGAAGAAGATGTGTTGCACTGCATGAGGCAAATGGTGGTCACACCAGATACTGACTGGTTCTGAGTCCCCAGACCCCCAATAAAGTAAAAAAAAAGCACATTTCGGGGTGTCCTTTTATTGTGGGCAGTCTGGGGCGCACCTGTGCACTGGTCATGATGTCGGATCGGCATCTTGATGTGGCGCACCTGTGAGGTGGGGTGGATTGTCTCGGCGGGGCAGAGGTGCTCGCTGTCACACATTTGGACAGATTTGTGAACAATGTTTGAGAGAAATGGTAGTGTTGTGTATCTGGAGTGAATTTTGGATCTTTGGGTCCATCTCAGGAAAAATGGGAGCAAAAACAAAAGTGTTGCGTTTATATTTTTGTTGAGTGTATTTGCTGCATGTTCAGTGTTGGTGGGGGTAAACTTCTACTGTAGCCACAGCTGCCCTGGTGCAGACTGACAGAAACGAGGCTGCCAATCTGCACCATTGGCCCCTCCCACCACCTCCAACACTCACACAGCACATTCATACTCATGTATGGGTGAAGTGTCTTGCCTAAGGACACAGCGACAGTTGTGTTGGAGTTGGTCTCCGTGCGCAATTCCAGAACCTCAATATATCATCATCATCAATATATCATCAATATATCATCATCATCAATATATCACCATCATCAATATATCACCATCATCAATATATCAGCATCATCAATATATCATCAATATATCACCATCATCAATATATCAGCATCATCAATATATCATCAATATATCAGCATCATCAATATATCATCAATATATCACCATCATCAATATATCATCAATATATCACCATCATCAATATATCACCATCATCAATATATCACCAATATATCAGCATCATCAATACAAGTTCTGAGGAGCTCGATCCCCAAATAAAAACTCAGACTTTAGTGTTACGTTTATTTGTATCATTTCATTTTCACCCAAAACTTGGACAGAAAAAAGTGAAAAGTTCCAGAAATAAAAACAGAAAAGTTTAGGCAAAAACAAACCAAAAATACTTTTAAATTATGTGCTTCATTTTACAGCAATAAGTTACAGTTCAGTGTTTGTTCAAAGGCAAAACAGAAGAACCTCGACAACAACGAGTCCAATAAACCAGGACTAAACCAGGACTAAACCAGGACTAAACCAGGACTAAACCAGGTCTAAACCAGGACTATACCTGGTCTAAACCTGGACTATACTGGGACTAAACCAGGTCTAAACCAGGTCTAAACCAGGTCTAAACCAGGTCTAAACCAGGTCTAAACCAGGACTATACCTGGTCTAAACCTGGACTATACTGGGACTAAACCAGGTCTAAACCAGGACTAAACCAGGACTAAACCAGGTCTAAACCAGGACTAAACCAGGACTAAACCAGGACTAAACCAGGACTAAACCAGGACTAAACCAGGTCTAAACCAGGACTAAACCAGGTCTAAACCAGGACTAAACCAGGTCTAAACCAGGACTAAACCAGGTCTAAACCAGGACTAAACCAGGTCTAAACCAGGACTAAACCAGGACTAAACCAGGACTAAACCAGGTCTAAACCAGGACTAAACCAGGACTAAACCAGGACTAAACCAGGACTAAACCAGGTCTAAACCAGGTCTAAACCAGGTCTAAACCAGGTCTAAACCAGGACTAAACCAGGTCTAAACCAGGTCTAAACCAGGACTAAACCAGGTCTAAACCAGGACTCTACCGGGTCTAAACCAGGACTAAACCAGGTCTAAACCAGGACTAAACCAGGACTAAACCAGGACTAAACCAGGACTAAACCAGGACTAAACCAGGACTAAACCAGGTCTAAACCAGGACTAAACCAGGACTAAACCAGGTCTAAACCAGGACTCTACCGGGTCTAAACCAGGACTCTACCGGGTCTAAACCAGGACTAAACCAGGTCTAAACCAGGACTAAACCAGGACTCTACCGGGTCTAAACCAGGTCTAAACCAGGACTAAACCAGATCTAAACCAGGACTATACCGGGTCTAAACCTGGACTATACTGGGACTAAACCAGGTCTAAACCAAGACTATACCGGGTCTAAACCAGGACTAAACCAGATCTAAACCAGGACTATACCGGGTCTAAACCAGGACTAAACCGGGTCTAAACCTGGACTAAACCGGGTCTAAACCTGGACTATACTGGGACTATACTAGGTCTAAACCAGGACTAAACCAGGACTAGACCAGGACTAGACCAGGACTAGACCCAGAATAAATCAAACCATTTTAAATGATTTAAAATTGTGGTAGACTCTGGTTAGATGCATGAAAAGACCCTCAGTCGTCCACGTAGAATCCACGAGAAAAGGAGAAATTCTAATTTGTCAACTCGGTTTAGTCCCGGTTTAGTCCCGGTTTAGTCCCGGTTTAGTCCCGGTTTAGACCCGGTTTAGACCCGGTTTAGTCCCGGTTTAGACCCGGTTTAGTCCCGGTTTAGACCTGGTTTAGTCCCGGTTTAGTCCCGGTTTAGTCCCGGTTTAGACCTGGTTTAGTCCTGGTTTAGACCTGGTTTAGTCCCGGTTTAGTCCCGGTTTAGACCTGGTTTAGACCTGGTTTAGTCCTGGTTTAGACCTGGTTTAGTCCCGGTTTAGTCCCGGTTTAGACCCGGTTTAGTCCCGGTTTAGTCCTGGTTTAGTCCCGGTTTAGACCTTGTTTAGTCCTGGTTTAGACCTGGTTTAGACCTGGTTTAGACCTGGTTTAGACCTGGTTTAGTCCCGGTTTAGACCTGGTTTAGACCTGGTTTAGTCCCGGTTTAATCTTGTTACTTGACATCCATTTTGGACCTTCACAATAAAAGCGTTTGATAGAACTCTTATTTTGACATCGTTCCAGATTCGAGGTTAATGCAGAAACACCGTCTCCATCACCACGGTAACCATCATTAAGGTCAGGGGGCGGGGCCATGCACGACAGGGGCGGAGCTCTAAGCGCTAGTTCAGTTTAGTGGTAAAAAAACATAAAAATCCAAGAGTGACGAGAGCCAATCAGGACAAAGGGCGGGGCTTCACATTCCTTTGTACACACTGTGGCCTGCAGGGGGCGCTGTCTGCAGTGTCTTTACTGTCCTTTAAAGTCCAAACATTTCCAACATTTGTTCATAGCAGCGCGTGGCGGCCATTTTAACACCGGTGATAATCATACTAATTATGTTCATTATGTTAATGACCCTAACAAAAGTGGATCTGCAGGAAGGTTTAATGTGCAGGAGCGCCGCAGCGCCCCCCAGTGTCGCTCCTGTGCCAATACTTTAATACTTCAGTGTCCTGTTCCACGCCACACCGTCCGTTTCACGCCGCGCCGCCCTCTTCGTTTTCGTAAAAGGCAAAATCTGAACATTTATAAATTATTCACAGTATTTTTGTGCAGGTCCTGTTTCAGGGTTTGACCCCCGTGATGTCAGAGCAGGACATGGCGTCAGAGGGTTAGGTTGTGACATCACAGCGGGGGCGTGGCGTCAGAGGGTTAGGTTGTGACATCACAGCGGGGGCGTGGCGTCAGAGGGTTAGGTTGTGACATCACAGCGGGGGCGTGGCGTCAGAGGGTTAGGTTGTGACATCACAGCGGGGGCGTGGCGTCAGAGGGTTAGGTTGTGACATCACAGCGGGGGCGTGGCGTCGGAGGGTTAGGTCGCGTGGCGTCGGAGGGTTAGGTCGCGTGGCGTCGGAGGGTTAGGTCGCGTGGCGTCGGAGGGTTAGGTCGTGGCGTCGCGTCGGAGGGTTAGGTCGTGGCGTCGCGTCGGAGGGTTAGGTCGCGTGGCGGTGTCGGAGGGTTAGGTCGCGGTGTGGTGTCGGAGGGTTAGGTCGCGTGGCGTCGGAGGGTTAGGTCGCGTGGCGTCGGAGGGTTAGGTCGCGTGGCGTCGGAGGGTTAGGTCGCGTGGCGTCGGAGGGTCGCGGCGTGGCGTCGGAGGGTCGCGGCGTGGCGTCGGAGGGTCGCGGCGTGGCGTCGGAGGGTTAGGTCGCGGCGTGGCGTCGGAGGGTTAGGTCGCGGCGTGGCGTCGGAGGGTTAGGTCGCGGCGTGGCGTCGGAGGGTTAGGTCGCGGCGTGGCGTCGGAGGGTTAGGTCGCGGCGTGGCGTCAGAGGGTTAGGTCGCGGCGTGGCGTCAGAGGGTTAGGTCGCGTGGCGTCAGAGGGTTAGGTCGCGTGGCGTCAGAGGGTTAGGTCGCCTGGCGTCGGAGGGTTAGGTCGCGGCGTGGCGTCGGAGGGTTAGGTCGCGGCGTGGCGTCAGAGGGTTAGGTCGCGTGGCGTCAGAGGGTTAGGTCGCGGCGTGGCGTCAGAGGGTTAGGTCGCGGCGTGGCGTCAGAGGGTTAGGTCGCGGCGTGGCGTCGGAGGGTTAGGTCGCGGCGTGGTGTCGGAGGGTTAGGTCGCGTGGCGTCACAGCGGTGGCGTGGCGTCACAGCGGTGGCGTGGCGTCACAGCGGTGGCATGGCGTGTGACGGGAGTTAAGTGCAGTGTGATGCTTCGTGTGTTTTGGCGCTACAAGAAACCCCGCCTCACACTGACGTCACGATGTAGGAGCCCCTCTCGCCGCCGGCCCCGGCCCCGCCCTCTCCTTTTGGCTCGCGTTTCTTTGTGACGGGCGTGGGGATGAGGGAGGGGCGCGCGGCAGTAGTATTTGTAGAAGTATTTGTAGTAGTACTCGTAGTACTGGCTGCAGTACTGGGGGACTCGGACTCTTTCTTGCGGGGACTTGGCGTGTAGTTAAAGGGACTGACTCTGGCGGCGACGGCTCCACGTGGCGTCGCTCGTGGAGGTTTTTCGTCTAAACTCTCGCAGCTGCGGCGCAGGTTGAGGTTGGAGCAGGAGGAGGAGCCTGAGGGGATCCTGGAGATGGGGGCGGGGCTGTCGATGACAGGCGGGGCGTTGGACGGCGAGCGGGCGGAGCAGGAGGAGGCGGAGCGCGGGTTATTGACAGGACAGTCCTCCAAACGCACCCACACGTCCTCTGACTTATCGGAGCGATCGCTGAAGCTGCGCTCGGTGGAATCACTCTTCTTTTTACGCCATGTGCCTTTGCTCTGCGATGTCACTTCCTCCTCGCTGCGGGTGCGGTCGCTCGCCGCTCTCTCGCTCGCCCCTCTCTCGCTGGACTCGGAGGAGGCGGACAGGACGGAGGACGAGCTGCCGGTACGTTTCCAGGTGCCGACGCGCGGCAGAGACGTGGAGTGCTGTTTGCCATTGGAGCCGCCGTTATTGGCGCCGCCATTCTCACGTTTCCAGGTGCCCGTGCGGCTGAAGCGCGACGACGTCACTTCCTGTGGACGCGAGGGGCTCTCCGAGTGCGAGCGGCTCAGGTCGGTTTTGCGGTTCGGCGGTGGCGGTTGCGTTTCAGGACTGGAGGGGGAGTCTGGTGCGGCACAGACCTGAGATTCCTCCAGTTTACGTTTGAGCGTGGGACTCGGCGTCTCTTTGATGAAGGTCGATTGTCTCACCAGCGCCACCGGCTTCTCCGCGTCAGACTTCTGCTTTTTGGGCGTGACGCGTGGCGCCGACTCGCTGCGCGGTAAACCCGGCGTTTTGGGTTTGACGGCAGGTTTGGGGGCGGGGCCCGCGGAGGGAGGGGCGGGCTTGGGCCGCTGGGACCTGGAGGGGGTGGAGTCTCGGGACGAACTGCCTGTTCTGTCGTCTGCGTTGCTTCCCGGTTTGGGGCCAATGGCGGCTCTGGGTTTGGCGCGTCCACGGGCGCTGGGCTCCGAGCGCGGTTTCCCCGTGATCAAACTGCGGTACACTTTCTTCCCTCCTTTCACGCCTCGGTCGTCCTCCTGAAGGTGGCGCTGTTCCAGGGTGCTGCGCTCTCCGGGCTTCAGGATACGAGCGCCTCTCTTCTCCTCCGCCTCCGGGGCATCTGGCATTTCCGGGGCGTCGGGAGCTTTGGGTCTGGGGGGCAGCCTGAACGGGGACCCCACAGACTTGAGCGACAGCACAGAGTCCGAGTCAGACGAGGCCTGGCGGGAGAGCGCCGACGCGGCGGCGGCGTTCAGCGAGCTCACGATGGAGTTGGCGCCCTCCTGAATCGCTTTCCAGTCGAACGACTCAGAGTCGGGAGACACCGGGCTACGTGGGGCGCCGCACGGCTCCTGCTCCGACAGGATGCCCTCGTCCTGCGGCGCGGAGGGGGCGGGGCCCGAGGTGTGCTCGGAGGGGGTGGGGTCTGTGCGGGCTGTGGGCGTATCTTCGGGGGGCAGAGGGGCGTTCTGGCTCAAGGGCGGGAGGTTTGTTGTGGTGGGTGGAGTATTTGAGGCCGTGGGGGGCGTTGAGGACGTTTGTGGAGTTCTGAGCGCTCGGGGGCGGGGCTTTCTTCTTCTTCTTGGGCATGGCGGAGCTGATGCACTCCTGGAGCAGGTCGTCCTCGGAGTCGATGGAGAGAGAGGAGAGGGAGGAGTTTCGGGAGAAACAGACAGGCGTGTCCTCCACGTGGAAGGCTTTGGGGACGTAGCAGTGTGGCGGGGGGCGGGGCTTGTCTGGGGGAGGAACCTCTGCGGCGGTGGGCGGAGCTTTGTTGTTGTTCTCGTGGTCGATGTCACTGAGGGAGGAGAGGGAGGAGTTTCGGCTGAAGCACACGGGCGTGTCTTCGATGGAGAACTGCAGCTTCTCGTCGGCCATATTGGGTTTGGGCGCGGCGGGCGGGGCGAAAGCGGCAGGGGGCGGGGCCTGCGGTTTAGGCGGGGCTTTGGGCGCATCTTTGGACTTCTCCTCGTCTTCGTCGAAGTCGAGCGAGCTGAGCGAATCGTTGCGAGAGAAGCAGCAGGGCGTGCCCTCGATGGGCGTGTAGTGTCGAGGAGAGTCAAAGGAAAAGCCCGGTTTGTTAGTCTGTTTCAGAGCCGCCACCGGAGGGCGCTGCTGCGGCTTCACCGGAGATGTGGGCTTCTTCTTCTGCTGCTGCGCGGCCAGAGGGGGCGTGGCCTGAGGGGGCAGGGGGGGCGGGGCCTGGAGGCTCTGCTCTCCCGTCGGCCGAGCCGGAGCAGGTTTGCGGAGCTTGGACTTGGGCATGGCGGCGCTGATGCATTCGGCCAAAATGTCGTCTCCGTTTTCGCCTTCGGGAAGACCCGCCCTGCGTCTGTGCGGTGGCGCGGTCTCTTCGGGGGGCGGAGACTCGATGGTGAGGTCGCTGAGTGACGTGGCGGTGGAGAAGTTGAGCGGTGTTCCTTCGACGCAGTAAACTCTGGGCACATCGTCGCTCGGAGCCTCCTCTTCATGTTTGTCTTTTCTGGGCTGTGATTGGAGACGGCTCTGAGGGGGGAGGAGCTTGTAGACGGGCAGCTGGCTGGGCTTCCTGATTGGCTGCGCTGAGATGGGGGGCGGGGCTTGTGGGGGCTGTTTCTTGGGCTTGCGGGAGGACTTGGGCATGGCCATGTTGATGCAGGCCTCTAAGATCTCAATGTCGTCGTCAGACTCTCCGGCGAGCAGCGGCTCCGGTTTCTCCGGCTCCGCCCCCCGCGGCGCGCCCAGTTTCAGGTCGCCGATGTAGGGCTCGTCCACACTGAGCGCGCTCAGACTGGAGGCTTTGGAGAAGCCGTGCGGCGTGCTCTCGGTGGCGAAGTGAAGGAGCAGGTCTGAGCTGGGTTCTTGCTCGTCCTGACGCTGTAGTTTCTGCGTTAGCTCCTCCTCTTTCTCTGCCTTCGGGGGCGGGGGGGTCTTGGCGCGGCTCGGGGGCATGGTTTGGCCCGGGCTGTCGGGCAGGTCGCTGGGGCTGATCACGCCGCTGGGCACGCCGCTGCATGGCTCCGAGGAGCGCACGGACGAGGCGATGGAGGAGGTGGAGAAGGAGTCCAGGGAACTAACGGAGGTGCAGCGGCTGAACATGAGGGGGGTCTCCTGGGCGTAGAGGGGAGCGGGCTCGGGGGGGCTTTTGGGCGTTCTGGCGCCGGATGCGGCGTGATGATGATGCCTCGTCTCGTGGTGATGATGCCTCGTCTCGTGGTGATGATGTCGTTTGGATCTGGAGTTGGACGCTGCGGATTCGGCGGCGGTTTGGCTCTCGGCCTCTTTACGCTGTGTCTCGTCTGCGGCACTTGGCTTCTCGCTCACGGGCAGAGTGGGGTAGTTACTGGAGTCGCCCTCGCCGCCGTCCACGACGCTGCCGCCACGCCGTTTACGGGGGAGCACCTCATGACTCTCGTCGTCCTCGGAGGAGAGCGAGGACAGAGAAGAACCGCGCGAAAAGCAGATGGGCGTGTCCTCCACGCAGTACGTCTGAGTCGACTCCTGGTGACTCTTCGGAGCCGCGCGATTGCCCGTCGGCTGCTGCAGGGGGCGGAGCTTTGGTGCGGAGGCGTTTGATTCTTTTGTGCCATTATACTTTAAACCGTATTCGTCTTTGCGCTGCGTCTCTGCGCCGTATTTGAGGTTGAACTCGTCTTTGCGTGGCGCTTGCGTCTCGCTGTACTTCAGGCTGTAGTCGATGGGCTGTTCTGTGGGAGCGTCGTACGCCGCCGTACCGCTGTACCCGCGCGGCGCTTTGGCACGCTCCTCCTCTGGCTCCTCTGCGTTGCCGTGGAGACTGGGACTCTGGCGCCCTGAGTTCAGCTGCTCATCAGAATATTTCAGACTGTAGTTTATTGGCGTGTCCAGCTCCGCCCCGTCATCTTCCGCCATGTAGTTGGCGCTGCGGATCTTGTGCGCCAAGTCGGCGGGGTACTTCATGTAGACGCAGCACTTGTTGGTGACGGTGTTCTCCTCGGTGTAAAAGTTCTCTGTGGATGAGGAGGGTTTGGTTTTCCCGCGGTTGCCGTATCCGTCGGCGCTGGTGACGCTGTTCAAGCTGTCGCTGGAGGCGCGTACGTTTGGGGGGAAAGCGCGTTTGGGGCTGGACAGGACGGGAGTGTTGGTGTAGGAGCGGGTGTTGCCGGCGCAGTTGGCGCCCCCTCGAGCTTTCCGGTGCGCTGTCTTGGGGCTCAGGTTGTCGATGTTGTCGAAGGTTTCGGAGAGCTGCTGTGCGTCCAGCTCCTCGAACAGGGCCTTCTGTTTGCGTGCGTGCAGAGACGGGGCGCCACCTCCCGGCGACACCACGCTCGTGTCCTTATAGCGTGCCGGACGGTTGGCCATGAGGTTTCTCAGGGCGGCCGCGCTGCCCATGGCGATCATCTTGTGGCGAGAGTGGATGAGGTTACGGAGCATGCCCACCGCGCCCAGCTCCCACAGCGTCTCCTGGTCGGTGGCGTCGCGTGCGGAAAGGTTCCACAGCGTTCCGCAGGCGTTGGACACAATGGTCAGACTGTGGGACTTCAGGTGCTGCAGCAGAGTCGGCAGACAACCGTGATCACGCAGGACCTGCCTGTGGGCACAGACACAGATATTACAACTACTGCAAGTACTACGAGTACTGCAAGTACTACTGCTACGGTCAGCAGTGGTCAGCGGAGGTCAGGGGAGGTACCTGTGCGCCTGGTTGGTGGCGATGAGGCTGGACACGTTCCTCAGGATGCCTCCTCCGCTCTCGATGATGGCGAGCGTGTTGCTGTGGCTACGGTGGGTCAAGGTGCCCACGAGAAACGCCAGCGCCCCGTCCACGCAGCAGATGTCCCCCTTATTCTCTGTGCAGTGGGCAGACAGGTTCCACAGCGCCGAGAGGACCGACTTCAGAGTGGACTCCTGGACACAGGTCAGAGGAGAGAGGGTCAGAGGAGCAGAGGGTCAGAGGAGCAGAGGGTCAGAGGAGCAGAGGGTCAGATGGTTATAGGGTCAGACGAGCAGAGGGTCAGACGAGCAGAGGGTCAGACGAGCAGAGGGTCAGACGGTCAGAGGAGCAGAGGGTCAGACGGTCAGAGGAGCAGAGGGTCAGAAGAGCAGAGGGTCAGAGGAGCAGAGGGTCAGAGGGTCAGACGTGCAGAGGGTCAGACGTGCAGAGGGTCAGACGAGCAGAGGGTCAGACGAGCAGAGGGTCAGATGGTTAGAGGGTCAGACGAGCAGAGGGTCAGAGGAGCAGAGGGTCAGACGGTCAGACGGTCAGAGGGTCAGACGAGCAGAGGGTCAGACGTGCAGAGGGTCAGAGGGTCAGACGGTCAGAGGGTCAGAGGGTCAGACGGTCAGAGGAGCAGAGGGTCAGAGGAGCAGAGGGTCAGACGGTCAGAGGAGCAGAGGGTCAGAGGGTCAGAGGGTCAGACGGTCAGAGGGTCAGACGGTCAGAGGAGCAGACGGTCAGAGGGTCAGACGGTCAGAGGGTCAGACGGTCAGAGGGTCAGACGGTCAGACGGTCAGAGGGTCAGAGGGTCAGATGGTCAGAGGTAGTTACCTTCTGGACCTGCAGGGCACAGCCCATCAGAGCCCTCACACTGCCCACCTCCCTCAGGGTCTTCTTAGAGTTCACGTCTGCTCTCCACGACAGATTCCTCAGGACGCTGGCAATCACCTACAACATGACACATGACACATGACACAACACACGACACAACAACACACACAACACACATGACACAACACACGACACAACACACGACACAACACATGACACATGACACATGACACAACACACGACACAACAACACACACACAACACACATGACACAACACACATGACACAACACATACACAACAACACACACACGACACACACAACACATACAACACACAACACAACACACAAACCACACACGACACATGACACAACACACGACACAACACACACACGACACATGACACAAC